>JACEFZ010009304.1:55000-77936 GCA_014155875.1 Cepaea nemoralis
TTCATCACGTGTCGGCTTCGTGGCTTAGAGGTTATGACTTTTCTCCGTAATCTCGTATACTCTCGTATACTCGGTAACGTGATGACGGTGAGAATCAGCAATGGTTTGAATCGCATCGGTAACTTACGGGGTATGTGAGCCGGCCGCTCAGAAAGCAATGGTAAACTACTGAGCGTAATCTTGCCAAGAAATCAACATACAGCTGAAAGATGCTGGTGTTGACAGCGATGTCCTGTAAAGGATATGCACCCAAAAAAAAATACGTCATCACGTGCCGTAAAGCATGAGGTGTCAGACGTAACGTAAGCATAATGAATCATATTTTTTTTTCGTAGTTGATAAAGTAAAGATCCCGTAAAGCATAAGTTAGCAGACGTTTTTGTTGGCGATAAATTATCAGAAGTGTCGTAAAGCGTACAGCATCAGAGTTCCGTAAAACATATGTTATCTGATGTGACGTAAAGCATACATTATCAGACATGACATAAAGCATAAGTTATCGGAGTGGGTTAGCCTGATGGCGAGGGACACTGGTAATAGGGAAAGATAATCCACACGCAAAAATCAGTCCAGTGCACTAGAAGTCGTATCACGTGTATGGACTACGCTTGATTACAAAGAGAGCGAAAGAAAAATCGTCAAGCGGACGTGAATTAAAGCATAAGTTATCACATTTTACGCAAAGCATAAAAGAATGGAAGATAGTAGGGAAACAATACTCTCCTTCACTCAAGAAATAAATGACCGTAGACCCCGAGGTAGTCCAAGAAGACGGTGAATAGATAATATATATACAGACCTACAAGCATCTTGGAATCAACGACTGGCAAGAGAAGGTCAACCTAGAGAGACGAATGGAGACGGCTTGTATCTGCAGCAAAGAACCTCAATGGCTCGGAACGCTGAAGAAGAAGAAGAATAATTGATCAGACTTTATGTAAAGCATAAGATATCATATTAACATAAAGCATCAGTTATCAGACGTTTCGTAAAGCATGCGTTATCAGATGTGCTGGTAGGCGATAGTTAGAGAAAATTAGAGGATAATCCTCATAGTACATCAAACAATGAATCCTTAAATACTGGGATCATTCCCCAGGATTTAAGTTATGTCTTAGTCAGATATGACTGAGCTACCATATGACTGTAAACGGTACTACCTGCTTTCTGTTAGCGCCGAATGTTGGTCGGTGCTCACCAAACCCGACATCCCACATTGTGCCAACGGCTTCGGGCGGAGGAGTGCAGTTGGGAGGGTTCAGGTCTTACACTAGTGCGAGGAAATGTAACCTAAAGACTAAATGCCATGACTGGGCAGACGAGGTCCTAAGCTTTGGTCGGCAATGGGTCAAGATGAAAGTTCCAACAGGTGGACAATTAGAGTATTGCTTTGCTGATCCGGCAGCTTCTGCAGCTTGTCTTGTTCCAGATTTACAGGTAATACCTTTCCTCTGGAATAAACTAGGCTGGCCGCGAGAGGGATCAGGCTTCATGGGCAACATATCGTCTTTAAATTCAGCCCAGGCTTTGTGTTATGGAAAGGTATAACTTCATTTTAAAAACTATCGTCTGTCAACATGGCGGACAGACATTTAAACATTCGCGTTTACCTCATGTTGGACTGGTAGCGCATGGTTCCGTCGCCCTGCTACTGAGTGAGTGCGTGGCGCGACACTTTGAGCATTCGTGTGGAATGCTTTTACACCAGTCCCCGGTTGTTTGTAGCGTGAACTACATGTTCGGTACGATGGCGGCCGGTTGTTGCTGAATTAACTGGTTTGCTTTTTCGGTTCACAAGTGCATGTTTTCTCGGAGACACCTGGGGGTCGTCGCTGGAGCTACGAAGTTCGTGCTTTGTGCAGCGCTTTCGGTGTGTCACCCTGCGGAATGAAACTGAACCACACGGCATAAAACCGGGTCAATAAAGTCTTTCTAGTGATTGCCTATTCCATTGGCGATGAACTGTATTTTTCATGGAGGACATTTGTGTTGGCATTCTGGCGTGGGCATTATGCACGGTGTACCTGTGCGGGCTGTAGGCTTGCCGAAACTCCTGTCTTTTCCACTTTTCACATTGGTCAGTGAGGAGCATTTTGTCTGATATTCTCTGGCACAGGAACGGAGCATAATGGGGACCACCCGTTGCTGTGAATTTGGAACCGCGACTAACTAAGACGGCATGGTGCCAGTCAGCCATACCCTAAGATCACCCTCAGCGTGTAACTGCTGACGACACCAGTTCTATGCTGGTTGACTACTCTTCTTTGGCCACCTAAAAAAACAAAACACGTTCTTGCCTGGTTCCACCCCTTCTGAATGTGTATTTTTGCAATATAATCAAAGTAGCAACGACACTAGTCAAAACCTGGTTCGTTAAATCGATGGGTCTATATTGTGACATGTAGAATACCGGCCCTGTCCATTGCTCCTCAGCTTTGCGTAGTATCTCGATTAGTTTTCAGAAGTATTGTAAGCCATGAGTTATCAGAAATTGTGCAAGCCATAAGTTATCAGTTGTGCTGTCAGCCATATGTTATCAGAAGTTTTGCAAGCATTAAGTTACAATAACGTAGTAAGTGGTAAATTATCAGAAATCTCAAAAATCATAAGTTATCACGCGTATTCGTAAGCCATAGCAGGATGCAAAATAGTTAGAATGTTTATGTGTATGCATGCATGTATGTGTTGTTTTGAGTGTACGTATGTATATGTGAGAAAGAGGACGATAATTTGATGGCAGTGTATATCTCCGAGATATTCGGAGTTCTTCTATACATGTGGGGCATACTGAGAATATGGTGTTTGTCATACATATTTAAGCTGATCGGCACTCAATAAGTGATTGGGTCAATATCAAGCCAGCCACCTTTACTTTACGGGCATTTTCATTGTTCCAGATCGATCCGAGTTAATGCCCGTGTTAATGAAGGAAATAAAAATCACCGCCTTGAAAGGGAATCGAACTCATGACGACTGGGCTCGCAGGAAGGCGTGTTAACCACTACGCAAAGGCAGCTCATATAGTTATATAGTGACACATTTATTGAGCTGTCAATATAAATTTTGGCATAAGAAACGGCTAAATGGGTTGGACTTGGGGTTGGCTGTCATTTCTTGTGAAACCTTCAGCAGAAAAGTTCAGTCAGCCGTATTCACGTCTTTAAAAAAAAAAAACAGTAACAGCTAAGCTGAGATGAGAGACGAAGATGAGTTGTCTGGGCTAGAGATACAAGGAATTGCTAGATGTAGCATAGGATATGAAAGGTTTTTGATAAGGTTGTAGTGGTGAATGAAAAATTAGATACTTCATCTTCTTCAACTTCGTCTTCTTTTTCTTCTAGCTTGCATATCTCCAAATGGAGTATAAACACTAAGCCAGCTCACTTCAGTCTCGTCTATCCTTTGATGTTTCCTGCAGTTTCTTCCATGTCACACCTATATTATTCATCACTGTTTCAAATTTTCTTCTCCATGTGTTTTCTGATCTTCCTCTTTTTTTCCTGCCTTGCAGTACATCAATTGTAAAGTTAATATTAACTGCATGTTATAACGTGGGTTCCTCCTCTCCACCTCGACCTACTCCTCCTCCCTCTACCCCTCCCCCTTCTCCTAATCCTCCTCCCCCTCCTCATTATTCTTCTTCTTCTTCGTCGACCTCTCCGTCACCGTCGTCCTCAGCATTAATCTCTTAATTAGATTGGAATTTAGACTTGTCTGATCAAGAAGTTTTCATAATTTCAAAGTCATTATACAGTTATCTTCGAGGAAGAAATATGTGGCTCATTAGTTTCGTCTCTGGTTCGCACGCCCACAGACATTACACCATTGCACCCTATCATAATATGCACAACTTCAGTGTACCTACTGTGAATTTGAAGTATCGGCGATATCCATTATGCTTTGACTAATTCTGAAATGAAGTATGATAGTCTGGTCGTTACGTCTCAGTAAATACCTCGAAAGAGGGAGAGAGAGAGAGAGAGAGAGAGAGAGAGAGAGAGAGAGAGAGAGAGAGCTGAGAGAGAGAGAGAGAGAGAGAGAGAGAGAGAGAGAGAGAGAGAGAGAGAGAGAGAAAGAGAAACTGTCAACTAATCTTACAGTCAATGAATTGGCTATTATCACTAACTCTTCGCACAATCTGCAAACCGCGGGACAACGCATCATGTGATACATATTGTCAGATTTAATTGATGTTTATACAAGCACACACAAACGCATAAACAGTAATAAGAAATAAATCCAGAGACAAAAAATATGTATAATGACTAGCCGTGGAGCTTCCTGCACCCTGACTATTAAATCACAGGAAGCTGCAATATCTAAGACGAAAATGATATTTTTTGGCTGTTAAATTTCACGCTCATTGAATCCACGCAGATAATAAAGACTGTTATTATGATAGCGTGATTATATGGAAACAAAGTGTACAGGTTTGTATAGGGAGAACTACGATAATTTATAAGACTGGTATTACGATACGTGATTATATGTTTTATTATTATAGCGTGCGCTGGTTTGCATTGGGAAAACTGCAATAAACTATAGTTGACTTCTATGCCATCGTGCTCATATATTTAACTGTTATATAAATAAAATGTAAATGGATCTTTTACACGCGTGAGAAGTATTGGGTAAATGGTGCTAGTTCATATTTTATAGACCAATCGGCACGCAATAGGCGATTCGGTCAATATCACGCAGGTTTCGTTTACTTAAGATATTTCCAGGGTCAATTTTTAAAAATAATCTAGTTGGATGGGGATTTGAATACATGGCCACCAAGCCGGCGGACAAGCATGATATCACTGCACTGCGGCGGCTGTCTATTTATAAAGTATTGTGCAATGTTGCAAAATGTAAGCAAACATATGTTGTAAAAAGTGTGTGTACCAGCTAGAAGCGCGCGTGCGCGCCGCACACACACACAAACACACACACACATACACACACAGACACACACACAGAACGAACGACTTTATTTTCAAAAGGTTCAGATTCGGACACGTTGATCTTTCTGGCATTCTCCGAGAGAGATAGCAAGGTATAGAGAGATAGAAAGAGAGATCTGGAGAGATGGCAATGGTAAAACATGTGAAAGAGCCGCAGTTTAAAAGTACGAGGTGATTTAAATGACTAATAATATAACAGAAGAAATTATGTAAGAGACGATACAAGAAGGAGTTAATGAGAATGATCTGAAATAGGAGAATGATTAAAAATTGTGAGTGTATGTCTACAGAGATTAAAGAGGCGGTGATGCACGAGAGAGGTGAAGCCAAGTAGGGGCATTGATTAAAAGGATGTTAATATATTAGAAAATGTTATAGAGGTGACAGTGTAAGAGAGTTGATCAGTATTAGGGACATGATTCTAATCTGTGATAATACCGAGTGTTTGTACAGTCTCACTACACTTTGTATGTAGAACAAATTGATAACACTTTTCTATTTGGAATACAAAGAATACCCCAGCAAACGACGGCCATTCGCTGCCTATTGCTTCACGATGGATTGTGGCGCATATTCTATCATGAGTAATGTACTTCAATTTTCAAATTTGTTTTACATACAAAGTGTAGTGAAACTTTACAAACATCCTGTATAACAAAAGCGGTTATAGAGGAGACAATGCAAAGAGTTGATGAAAAATATGGTCTTGATTCAACGAAGTGATCATACAAAAGAAGCTGTACAAATTTGTAATTATTTGATGTACAAACCAACACTTGATGGTTCCGTCGCTCTGCTACTGAGTGAGTGCGTGGCGCGACACTGTGAGCTGTGAGTTTCGTGTGAAATGCTTTTGAATCTGCCCGAGGTTTTTTGGAACGTGACTACATGTTCGGAGCGATGGTAGATGGCTATGTCCCAGATTGACCGGTTTTTGCCTTATGCAGAAATGCATGGCTGCTGGGCTTCTGGTTGACTGCCACTGCCATCGACAATGAACTGTATTTTCGTGGACTGTGTGGGTGAACATCTAGGAAACATCCAGATGGGAAAATGACTGCCGATTCCATCAGAGATGAACTGGGTGTTTCGTGGGGGACTATTGTGTTGACATTCTGGCAGCGGCATTATGCACAGTGTATCTGTGCGGGCTGTTGTTTGTCGAGACTCCTGTCTTTTCCACTTTTCACATTGGGCAGTGGGGAGCATTTTGTGCGATATTCACTGGCACAGGAACGGAGCATAATGGGGACGACCCGTTGCTGTGAGGTTGGAACTATGACTAACTAACTAACTAACTAACTAACTTGTGTAATCACGTTTATGTATACAGAGCGCTATCATAACATGTTAAAACATATGTATGTATCTTCATTTTTACTTCATGTGCGATTTACGAGTCTGATGACATGTTTAATTAATTATTTTTAGTGTTGAAATATTTGGTCAAGTTTTCTATGTTCCTTTGGGGCATATTTGATAGAGGAGACAATACAAGAGAGAAAATTGATGCGCTAGTCTGTCCATGATGTCCCACATACTAGTGTGTCCAGGATGTGCGACCGACTAGTCTGTCCAGGATGTTCCATAGATTAGTCTGTCCAGAATGTCCCACAGATTAGTCTGTCCAGGATATCCCATAGATTAGTCTGTCCAGGATGACCTACAGATTAGTCTGTCCAGGATGTCCCACAGATTAGTCTGTCCAGGATGTCCCACAGATTAGTCTGTCCAGGATGTCCCATATATTATTCTGCCCAGGATGTCCCACAGATTAGTCTGTCCAGATGTCCCACAGATTAGTCTGTCCAGAATGTCCCAAAGATTAGTTTGTCCAGGATGACCTACAGACTAGTCTGTCCAGGATGTCACACCGACTAGTCTGTCCAGGATGTCCCACAGACTAGTCTGTCCAGGATTTCCCAGAGACTAGTCTGTCCAGGATGTCCTGGAGACTATTGCCCGCCAAAGACGTCCCACGGGGAGGTAAGGCGAGGTATCAAACAAGTACAGGAATCTTTCCCACGTTATGACCCGTACTGGGCATATGGTACTAGCACAATGTTTCTTGTAGACTAATCGGCAATCATTGGGTGAGGTAGTCAGTACAATAACAATGTGCAATCATTGGGTGAGGCAGTTAGTACAATAACAATGTGCAATCATTGGGTGTGGCAGTTAGTACAATAACAATGTGCAATCATTGAGTGAGGTAGTCAGTACAATAACAATGTGCAATCATTGGGTGAGGCAGTTAGTACAATAACAATGTGCAATCATTGGGTGTGGCAGTTAGTACAATAACAATGTGCAATCATTGAGTGAGGTAGTCAGTACAATAACAATGTGCAATCATTGGGTGAGGCAGTTAGTACAATAACAATGTGCAATCATTGGGTGAGGCAGTTAGTACAATAACAATGTGCAATCATTGGGTGTGGCAGTTAGTACAATAACAATGTGCAATCATTGGGTGAGGTAGTCAGTACAATAACAATGTGCAATAATAATAATAATAATAATAATAATAATAATAATAATAATAATAATAAGTCTTTATTTTCAAAGGGTTAAGAATTGGGCACGCAGGCCCGTCTGACATTCTGCCCTTCTTCTCTATTTCCTCTCATACATTCTTTCATTCAACATCACTTATGAAGCAACTTTTGACAACAAAAGAACATTAAAACGCATGAAAAATAATCAATAACAAATGACTCACTGAGGCAGTGTTTAACATGGGCATTATAAATACCTAAGGAGGGTGTAACGTGCCATACATAAGGGAATGTTTTTTGGCTAGTTGTCGTGTGAGATAAGTTTCCATTATTGTCTTTTTTGTGTTATTTGTTATGGGGGCATGTAGTCTGTACTAAGGTAGTGTTCAAACAGGTTGCGAATGTATGTATCATGATTGGTGGTGTCTTTGATTTCTTGTGGAAGATTGGGTGAGGTAATCATTGGGTGAGGTAGTTATTACAACAACAATGTGCAATCATTGGGTGAGGCAGTTAGTACAATAACAATGTGCAATCATTGGGTGTGGCAGTTAGTACAATAACAATGTGCAATCATTGAGTGAGGTAGTCAGTACAATAACAATGTGCAATCATTGGGTGAGGCAGTTAGTACAGTAACACTGTGCAATCATTGGGTGAGGTAGTTAGTAAGTACAATACAAATGTGCAATCATTGGGTGGCAGTTATTACAATAACAATGTGCAATCATTAGGTGAGGTAGTCAGTACAATAACAATGTGCAATCATTGGGTGTGGCAGTTAGTACAATAACAATGTGCAATCACTGGGTGAGGCAGTTAGTACAATAACAATGAGCAATCATTGGGAGGCAGTTAGTACAATAACAATGTGCAATCATTGGGTGAGGAGGTTAGTAAGTACAATATCAGTGTGCAGTCATTGGGTGGTAATTAGTACAATAACGATGTGCAATCATTAGGTGAGTCCGTTAGTACAATAACAATGTGCAATCATTGAGTGAGGTAGTCAGTATAATAACAATGTGCAATCATTGAGTGAGGTAGTCAGTACAATAACAATGTGCAATCATTGGGTGAGTCAGTTAGTGCAATAACAATGTGCAATCATTGGGTGCGGCAGTTAGTACAATAACAATGTGCAATCATTGGATGAGGCAGTTAGTACAATAACAATGTGAAATCACTGGGTGAGGCAGTAAGTACAATAACAATGTGCAATCATTGGGTGAGGCAGTTAGCACAATAACAATGTGCAATTATTGGGTCAGGCAGTTAGTACAATAACAATGTGCAATCATTGGGCGTGGTAGCCCGTTTCAAAAACAATGTTACCTCTACTGGTTGTCCGAGTCCGAGTCCATTTTGGAAAAAAAAATCTTTCCACCAATGTTCAATTTGCCCCTTTGGAATTAGTTATATTTGTGGCGGTTCGTGGTGCGGTGTGAGTTTGTTTACTTTTCTGCGCTAGTGATAGCTGGCGTATCGATTTCGAAGCGTTTATGCCTGTGACGTCAGCTGGTGGATTGGTCGGTGGGTTCTCCTTTGTGTCCATCTCCTCTGGCGGTTTCTTTTGTCAGTGTTGGCTCCTTGTGCGTTTTGCTTGACTGGGGTGCAGTTCTTTAAAAGGATTTTTTACTTGGTCTTTTTCCCTCCTTGAATGTGTATTGTCTGTAGAAGCTTTTCAATGGCTTCATGTTCTTCCTTGGGCCGTTTTTCTCTTTCGAGTTTAAATTTGATCCCGCTCGATGTTTGGGAGTACAATTCTAAGGCATTTTTAAGAGTACACATCTAGGTTTTCTTCAGAGGTCTGGCGGGATATTGGTTTACCTTTTAATTTCTTGGATATCGTGATTGGGCTGCTGGCTTTAGCTTACGATTTCTGATTGGTCTTTGGTTTGGTTTCATCTTGCGGCTTCTCTGTGGTCTTTTGCGTGGCTTCTGCTGGTTTGTTTTGGATTAGTTTCCATTTAAGCTTTTAGCAGGTCTCTCTCTCTCTCTCTCTGGTTTGATGGTTTGTAGAATTTCTTTGTTCTCCTTTTTTATCAGTGCCATACGTCCCACCTCTTGCTTGATGCTTTGCTGGATTTCCTTTCTGTCAGCCATCAGTTTTTCGTTATCATTCGTATATGTCTGAAGTTTTTTTTTCCCGCGGTTACTTCCTGTTTCAGGATTACGCTCATCAGCACGCCACGACTTTCTGAGGGACCGGCTCCATACTCTCATAAGTCACTGGGGCGACTTGAACCACTTCTAATTCTCGTGTGCTCACGTCGACCACGAGAGTATTCGGGGTTAACGGAGAAAGCTGCTAACCCCTCGGCCAGGCAGCTGGCTTTATGTCTGAAGTAGCTTGACTTATTTCTTTAGCTCGTCTATCTGTCCTTGCAGTTGAGATCATTCAGCTTGTGGGATGCACGTGGCTTCTCGCACCTCCGCATTGCTTCCTTGTATGGTGTCTTTGTGGTAATGGTGATCTTTAAGACGACTCTGTGTCTTTGGAGGTACGGACAGCCCAAGTATCTTGCTTCATCCTTGCCAAGGCAGTTCGCGCACTTTCTCTTGTCATTGGGCTTTCGGTAGTCCTTGTCTTGTTTTGCCAGCGGACATCCCTTAAATGCATGGTGTTCGGCGCAGTTGCGGCATATATCTGTCTTGCTGCGGAATGTTGTTGTGCTGAGGCCAGTCCTCTGGTACCTTGAGAATTGAGTGATTCTCTGAATGAATCCTTTAGGCTGTTGTACTTTTTTGTTGATCGGCACTTGAATCGGCATCTGGTTCCCATATGATGTTACAACCGCTAGAGTAGTAGAGATCTTGGAGTATGTCAGAATCCACTCCGCTTTCAAGATTCGGATATGAAGATTTTCCTGTTGTAGCTGCTTCAGTATTTTGTCATCTGTCAGCTCCACTTGGATACGTTTGATCACCCATCCGATCATCTGTGAGTCGGTGTTTCCGACTCTGGTTCTTTCTCTTTCTTCTTCTTCTCAATAGACTTGGCTCTTGTTTGTGGTGGGTTGATGTCGGTGTTCCTCGTGGTAGCTTCATTTGAGGCTACTGTATGTTCTGGATCTTTGGTGCAGCTCGCAGGTAGATTCTCTCCTCTTGTCATCTTCAAGGTCTTGGCGGCTTCCACGCTGCTCATCTTGTGAGTCTGGTGTCTTTTGGTGTTGGTCTTGCGACGTGCCATTTTCTCTCCCCGTATCAGGTTTCTGGAACTGTTTGGGTGACTTGTTTTCGGTAGCGCGAGCCATTTTATACTAGGTCGACACGTCGGATAGGGTTAATTAATATATTAAAGGAAAAAAAACGGTTCGAGGGGGATTCGAACACAGATCACTAGGCTGGCAGGCAACTATAGCAACCACTGAGCTACCGCTGTTGTCATGACGATATGATACCTAGGATATTTCCAATCTTATCATTGCAACGGAACTCTTTTTTGGCTGTTGAAGAAGTGACGGAGCACATGTAAAGGTCTCCCAAGGACAATAACGCTGATTCTTGATTTGATATTTTATATACCAATGTCATTAAGTCTGATTCTATCCCTTCTATTGAATAATGTAGCTTTGCTCAAAGATAAATGAAATCCGCCGAGTTAAGGTAAAGCAGTAAAAGTGCAATGCACAAATTAACACAGCCGGTCTACTGTAAAGAACACAATTACATGTGACAGAACAAGCGCTGCTTCCTAAAAGCCTTCATTAGAAAAACAATGATCAAAACCAGCACGATACTAATATACATTTTAAAGAAAATCATTAAAAATGGCAATTAGCTGTAAAACTTGAGGTCTTCAGAGCACAACAGTCACATTGGGTGTGATTTCTGATCTGTACAGGTGTTCGTCATCTCTTCAGGCGTTCTGAGCTCAGTGTCCATTCTCCCATTTGTAATTGTGTTCTTGTTAAATGCGGACCATTTCTCCTTTCCATATTTGATGATTTATTCATTATATTCAATTTTTTTTCAAGCATTTCATTTTAGATGTAATGGTTTTCCATGTTCACGATTCAAACAGCGTCCATTCTGTCCCTTGACATTGTGTTCTTGAAAATGCTGACCCTTTCTACGTTACTTGTTTAATGATTTATTAATCATATTCAGCCTTTTCAAGGACTTCTTTTACACGTAATGGTTTCCCCCTCTTAGGTTTTACACAGTGTCCATGCTCGACTTCCAAGTTGCATTGATTTCTGAAATTAACTCGGACTCCCTGGCCTACACCAGCCGAAGATGGCTATCAGGAAATGACAAGGGAAGTGGGGACGGCGTAGATGATCATGACACTCCTAATCTCTCGATCTTATTTGTGTGCTGACAATTGTCTATACATGATGAATGCCTGTTAAGAATTTCCTCTTGTTATCTCGCTTTCCAAAAATCGGTATTGTTTTTGCAATATTTCTATTTTTATAACGGGATCCAAGTTGATGACTGTTGCTTTCAGGTGGATATGATAATTGTATTTGTGACTTAGCCTCTAACAAAGCATTCGGACTACACTATTTGGTTTCATGATTTATGCAATCAAATGTTATAGATGTAATGTAGTCTGAGGCAAATACAAATAAAGACATATATTATTACAGTTTCTTATATTTTTCATTTAGCATTACTTTATGTGCTCAGTAAAACGACTCTAGTGTGATCACATGAACGTATACAGGCAGCTGTCATTCATCATCATCAACTGCCATGCCGGCTGGCGTAGGCGTTCATGGCTCTCCAAAGATCTCGGTCTTTGGTTTTCTGGATCAACTCTGCTGCTGATATTCCTCCATGCCACCGTCTCAATCCATCCAGCATCACTTCTCTTGGTCTACCTCTGCCTCCCTTCCCCTCGATCTTTCCAGTTGTTACGATGTTCTCCAATGCCTCTCTTCTCATCACATGACCGAAGAAAGATGTTTGTCTCTGTCTTATTGTTGTATATAATGTTCTAGTTTCGTTAGCCTGTTTCAGGCAGTCGTCGTTAGTTACTCTGGCAGTCCAAGGAATTCGCAACATTCGTCTCAGGAACCACATCTCTGTTGCTTCTAATTTCTTCTTAATTTGTTCATTTACATTCCAAGATTCACTGCCATACAGCAAAACTGGTTCTACATAGCATTTCAGCACTCTCTTTCTTACATTCAGTGATAGTGACTTATTGCATAAGATACTCTTCATTTTCTGAAATGCGGCTTTTGCCTGCCCTATTCTGCTCCTAATCTCTGTTGTACATCTTCCATCTGATGTTATAAATGCCCCTAGGTATCTAAAATTATCAACTTGGTTAAGGATTTTCCCTTCTATTTCTATGTCACATTTTGGTGTCACCATTTTCTTTGATATTACCATTGTTACTGTTTTCTTGATATTCAAGGAGAGTCCTTTCCTTGCACTCTCTGTTACTACAACGTCTAATAATTGTTGTAGGTCTGTTGAATTATCCGCCACCAATACTGTGTCATCTGCATAGCGTATATTATTTATATTATAACCTCCAACTAGTATTCCTGGCATCTCTTTGATCTCTCTCATTATTACTTCGCTATACAGGGAGAAAAGATCTGGTGACAAGACACACCCTTGTCGTACTCCTAGCTTTATCTGTTCGTAACTACCCTCTTTATTTCCCATTTTAATTGCTGCTACTTGGTTCCAGTAAATATTCTTTATTATTCTTAAATCTTTTCCATCAGTGTTGATATCTTCCAACATTTTAATCAGTTCATCATGTTTTACTTTATCAAATGCCTTAGTATAATCTATGAAGCACAAATATATGTCTCTCTGTTTCTCTATTGACCTTTCTATTAGTGTCCGTAATGTATAAATTGCATTGTTTGTGCCCTTTCCTTCCACAAATCCATACTGTTCTTCACTAATTTCCATTTTTATTTTCTTTTTGGTTCTTCTCATTATGATTCTGAGTAGAAGCTTAGTGATATGGTTTATAAGGTTAATTGTACGAAAATCTTCACAATCAATTGCTCCTGGTCTTTTTGGTATAGCTATAAATACAGATTTCAGCATATCACTGGGTAAATATCCACTGCTGTAAATATCATTCAACATTTTGGTTAATATATCTACTCCAAATTCTCCCAATACTTCTAATTCTTCTATTGTGATTTCATCTGGCCCAGCTGTTTTTCCTTTCTTCATACGTTTCATAGCGTCAACGACTTTTTCTTTCAGAATAGGTGGACCTTCTAAGTTACTATCTTCTGTTAATTCTTCCCTTTCTCCTTCATATAATTCTCTTATATACTCATTCCACCTCTTCATTATAGCATCTTCCTCTAATATTATCTTTCCTGTATTTGATTTCAAACACCCTGTATTTATTCTTATTTTCTTCCTGTAAGCTCACTGATTTGTCTGTGCATATTTTTGTATCTTTAATGGAATTTAATTTCAATTTTTTTGCATTGCTCGTTTAACCAACTTTCTTTAGCCTTCCCACATTTATCTTTTATTTCTTTATTTATCTTAGCGTATTCTTGTTTGTCATTTTTACTCTGTTTTCTTTTGTCCATCAGTTTTAAGATATCTTCATTCATCCATTTTTTCTTAGCTATTTTGCCTCTCTCCGGTAATACTTCTTTGCTAGTTTGATGAATGGAGTCCCTTAACATTTCCCATTGTTCATCTATACTCTGTATTTTAGTTATTGCATTGTACCTATTTTTCACAGTCACTCTGTATTGTTCTTGCATTTCTTTATCTATTTTCAGAACCTCTTTATTAAGTCTCATGTTCTTAACCATTTTTTTCCCTCTCTTTAATCTTACTTTTATTTGTCCACATAGTGGTACATGATCACTATTACAGTCAACACCAGGCATTGTCTTTACATTAATTAAAGCATTTCTAAATCTTTTATTAATTAGTATGTAGTCAATTTGGTTGCGTATTTCTTATCAGGGTTTATCCATGTGTACAGTCGTCTTTTATGGTGTTTAAACCATGTGTTTCCAATTATCATATCATTGATATTTGCCCATTCTATTAGCTTTTCCCCTCTTTCATTTCTTGTACCTAAACCATAATTCCCCACTACATCCTCCATTTTTCCCTTTCCTACTTTTGCATTAAAATCACCAAGTATTATCTTTATTTCTTGTGATCCAATTTGAGCCATCGCCATTTCTATTTCGTCGTAAAAGTGTTGTATTTCTTCATCACTACTGCTTGCTGTTGGTGCATATACTTGTATAATATTTATGTCTATTGGTTTGCCTTTGATTTTTACCATAATAACTCTATCTGAAATACACCAGTATCCATTAATTGACTTGGCTGTTTATTCGTCTAATATTATTCCTACACCTTTTTCATGTGTATCCCCTCCAGAACAAATTATTGTGTGATTGTCAGCTATAATTTTGCCCGATCCCTTCCATCTCATCTCACTAACGCCTAGTATATTTATTTTCATGCTATCCATCTCTCTTAGAACATTGGTCAACTTTCCTAGCTCATTTAATGTCCTAACATTCCATGTTCCTACTCTAAATTTATTTATTTTAGTTAAGATTTTGCCATCAGTAGCTGGATTACGGTCTGGTGTCACCTGTGGCTCATGACTGTCCCTCCCGGACGAGGATGCCCTAAGACAGCCATTAACGTCCTTCACTAACTTTGATATATGTTTTGCCATGAAGTCTTGGGAAGATAATGTGGTGGTTTCCCCTTGCCTTCCACATTCACATGGTGGTCTTTTACCTCTGCCTTTGACAGCCATTTCCGACTGTAAGGACAAGTGAGTGCCCTGCTCTGCTCAGCTGCAGAGTTGTCCACTTATTCCGGTGGATACTCGGTCCCCAGAGCTGTGTTAGCCACACCGTAGTGTGTTTCCATCCTCTACCGCGGGGAGGTGCAGTTGGGATTTTCCCTTCATAAAGTTATGGTCTCTGACCAAAACTCTCCAGTACTTTAGCTGTCATTACAATGTTAAAACTTACGTATGCATTTTTAACTTCGTGTGCGATTTACTAGTGTTATGAAGGGTATTTAAACAGACATAACAAAAAAAAAGTCATAGCACTGACAGTATGCGTAATATATATTACGTTGTTTTACTTCTCCATGCTTCTGCCTTAGTTTTTACTTTCATTCCTTGAGCTTCAGACAATTATAACCTTATATAACCCTTTCTATGCCACAAAGTCATATGAGAATAATAGCTTACCTGGAAAGACAGAGCTAGGAATTAAAAAAAATTCGCGTCAAAGTCGACAGCGTAGATTTCATTGCACCGGGATTTTATCCCATATGGCCCAGTCTCTTTCCACAGCGTGGAAAGCTTCGCACAAAGCACGAACTCCGTAGCTTCAGCGACGACCCCAGGGGGTCTCCAAAAAAATGCACTCGTGAACTGAATGACTCGGCTCGGAATCGAATCCACAACCTTCGGAGTCCGAGTCCGATGGCTTGACTACTTCGACACGGAATGTCATAATCTAAGTGCTCAGAAGACGCTGTGATATCGAAAACAGGGAATTACTGCTGCTAGATAAATGCTAATGAACACAAAATATGACAAGGGAAATTGACGAAAACAAAAACACACAGAGACATAAGCCAACTTTCCCACCAGTCTTGATCAAGAAGAAGATGACGAGTAGTCGACTTTAGTATTGGTAGGCGAGTGCCCAAGCCACTACCATGGCTCCAAGCTGGTTGCGTTGTTAGAGAAAAGAACCATGATTTTCTTTTAGAAAATACCTAATATGTCTTGTCAGGGTTATTCAAGACGGTCTACAATATGATCCACACGTTTCTCTCGTCTCATCATCTCATCATCTCATCATCTCATCATCTCATCACGTAGCTCCGGACATAGGTCGTAGGGGTGTCATGATGGAAGCATCAATAGAGTCTTCCATACCTCTCTGAATTCAGAAACATACATACTAAAGCCTTTCCCCTCATTAATATTATCAGTCCAGGATCTTCTCTTTCTTTTTCTTTTCCGATTGCCACGCAACTGTTCACTTGGGTATTTCCTTTGATTTGACGCAAAGACCTGTGGATGCCCAAACCAGGCAAGCTTCCGGTGTTTCACCGCTGACACAAATGGCTCCTAATGGCCTGCAAACTTTGTAATTTCTCTCTAGAATTTGCATTTATCGTGACTTCCCCATAACACATGAACATCATTTTCCTCAAGCATGTGCTTTCACAAGCCTGAATCGTTCCTTCTGTTTCTGAAGTGAGAATTGACTATCATGTCTCTAGTGTATAACTTGGTCTTGACAGAAAAGATGATGTTACTTTCCACGAAGGATTCGGTACTACGTGGCAAAAGATGCCCATCGAGTCTTGTGTTAATCTCTCATGTGTTCATTGAACATGGTAATCAGACACGTGTTGTGGCATCTAGTCTCTCCACAGTTATTCGTTGTTTTCCCTAATTTTTAACGAAATTGACAAGTTATCCAACACTGCTTAAAAACGAACTGGTAGTTTAAAATAGATTACCGCTCATGGCAGTAATAATCTGTTTATGTATTTTTACGAGGCTGTTAAAAAACGCATGAATGTAAAGGTAATCCAAAAAACACATACTAGTCAAGTGACGTAGGGTATCATCTAGTAAGCTAACGCATAATAATGTAGTGAGCAGCGTTGGCATGATGGTTGATGCGTTTGTATGTATCGACAGTGGTTCCAGTTCAATCCCATAGCATCAGAAGTATTCGTTTTTCATACTCGCGCCACTCTACGAACGAGCAAATGAACGAGGTTTGCGAATTGGACACGCAGGCCTGTCTAACATTTTGACCATCATATATCTCTCTTGTTTTACATACATTCATTCAAACATGTAGTTTCATTCATATATCTATTTTCATTCATACATCTACTTCCATGCATACACCTACTTCCATGCAAACACCTACTTCCATTCATACACCCACTTCCATTCATACACCTACTTCCATTCAAACACCTACTTCCATGTATACAACAGCTTTCACTCATAATCTACTTTCATTCATACAACTACTTTCATTCTTACATCTACTTTCATCCATAAATTTTTTTTTCTCACGCGTTTCCATCCTGTTTCAGGATATTGCGGTCAACACCAGCATCTTTCAGCTGTATGTTGATTCCTAGGCTAGATTACGCTCATCAGCACGCCACGACTTTCTGACCGACCGGCTCCATACTCTCATAAGTCACTTTTGCGATTCGAACCACTGCTAATTCTCGTCGCGTCACGTGACGAGAGTATTCGGGGTTAGCGGAGAAAGCTGCTAACCCCTCGGCCATGGAGCCGGCTTTCATCCATACATATATATCCAAAAATCTTTTATAAGGTGGATCCAGTCTTATAGCATGTCACCTGATACATTTCTGGGAAAGAATAACGGCAAAGAAGGGCATTGAATACCCCACAAACGACAGCATCTGCCATGGTACTACCTTCACCCTCCCTTACAATGAGGTGGAGTGATTATATACGTTGGCAGTCGATTTTCCTTCCCAGATAAATCACTAGTACCACTTTCGTCAGGCTCTTAAAACTGTATTACAAATGTAAAAGTAAAGAATCTTCTTTTTATGCATAATATGTATTGAGCTTATAATGCTAGCCCCACATTGTTTTCCAATCGGTACTAGTTGGGTGATGTAGCCAATATCTCTCATGTTGCCTTTAATTCTCAGAACATTTTGGGCACCCTTTTTAAGATGGTTCGATCTGTAAGTCTATGCATTTACACATATTTTCGCCCCAATGGGGACTCGAACTCATGATCACACGCAGGTAGACAAGGACGCTAATCACTGCTCAATCGATGTCCAGTGCAGTCATGTTGTCATCATCATCAAGTAACCTGCCCGCTGTCGTAGGCGTTCATGTCTCTCTTCAAATCTCGGTCTTCGGTCTGCTGATGATCGTCGTTGTATGAGCGTCGGCCGTTGTATGAGCGTCGGTCGTTGTTTGAACGTCGGTCGTTGTATGAGCGTCGGTCGTTGTATGAGCGTCGGTCGTTGATTGAGCGTTGGTCGCTGTATGAGCGTCTGTCGTTGTATGAGCGTCGGTCGTTGTTTGAACGTCGGACGTTTTATGAGCGTCGGTCGTTGTATGAGCGTAGGTCGTTGATTGAACGTCGGTCGTTGTATGAGCGTCGGTCGTTTATGAGCCTCGGACGCTGAGAAAGCAAAGGCAAACTACTGAACGTAACCTTGAATCGTAAATCACAAGCAGCCAAACAATGTTCAGATTAATTGCGACGTTATGTAAGGGACATGCAACTAACTTTGTATATGTTCCCTATTAAAACATCACCCCAACATTTCCGCATTCTGCAGTGCCTATTATGACACTGTGTTAATGTTCTCATATTATTCAGATCCTTTAATGAAATGTTTGTAAATATTTCTACATTGTTCAGTGTCCAAACATTGATCAGTGTGCAAAACTTGGTTAGTGTCTACACTTTGGTCAATGTCCACACATCGGTCAGTGTCCACACATTGGGTATTGCCCACACATTGATCAGTGTCCACACATTGATAAGTATCCATACATTGGTCAGTGTCCACATGTTGGTCAGTGTCCACACATTAGTCAGTGTCCACATATTGGTCAGTGTCCACATGTTTGTCAGTGTCCACACATTGGCCAGTATCCACATATTAGTCAGTGTCCACACATTGGTCAGTGTCCACACATTATTCAGTGTCCACATATTGGTCAGTATCCACATATTGATCAGTGTCCACACATTATTCAGTGTCCACATATTGGTCAGTGTCCACATATTGGTCAGTGTCCACATGTTGGTCAGTGTCCACATATTGGTCAGTGTCCACATATTGGTAAGTGTCCACATATTGGTCAGTGTCTACATATTGGTCAGTGTCCACATATTGGTCAGTATCCACATATTGGTCAGTGTCCACACATTGGCCAGTGTCCACATATTAGTCAGTGTCCACACATTGGGTATTGTCCACACATTGGTCAGTGTCCACACATTGATCACTGTCCACACATTGGTCACTGTCCACATAATGTTCGGTGTCCACACATTGGTAACTCTCTACATAATGTTCGGTGTCCACACATTGGTCATTGTCCAATCATTGACCAGTGTCTACACAATAGTTAGTGTCCACATAATGTTCGGTGTCCACACATTGGTCACTGTCTACATAATGTTCAGTGTAATTATAACAGCCCATCAATGGTTCACATTATTTTAGGCCCATATTTAACGACGTATGGATGTTTCCACATTCTTCAGTGCCCAGTATAACACTATGTCCAAGTGTACAAATTCATCATTCCAGTATAACACTGTGTCAGTGTATACACATACGTCAGTACCAGGACTAAGTCGGTGTGTACACATGTCACAGTCCCTACTATAGTACAGTACCATGACTAAGTCGGTGTGTACACATGTCACAGTCCCTACTATAGTATAGTACCATGCTAATGTTTATGCACATTCTGCAGTGCCTATAATATTACCACTCCAATATAACCACCGTATCTTTTGTTTCATTTGTTGTATCGCAACGCTTGAGTTAAAACAAAAAGCACAGCCCGTAAGCAAATCTTGCCATGGATAATAAAGAATACGATCTGTGCAAGACCGCAGCAGGAAACCTCCTTTCATGACTTCAGAAAACAAGCACAAATGTACGCTAATCTTAATGCTTGATTTCCGTATGGGCTTAACGATCCTTTCCAGCTAATTTCCTCCCACACGTCTCGCCAACTGCGCACTTGTCGCTTCGATAAGTGAGGAGTGAAATAACACAGCAGTTTAATCATGCCTTT
Source organism: Cepaea nemoralis (assembly GCA_014155875.1). Taxonomy (NCBI): domain Eukaryota; kingdom Metazoa; phylum Mollusca; class Gastropoda; order Stylommatophora; family Helicidae; genus Cepaea; species Cepaea nemoralis. Next base: position 75,250 of record JACEFZ010009304.1, read on the forward strand.
TTTCCATATCTCGCTGATAGTGATGGTACGGCAAAAGTATGTTTTTACAAATAGGCAGTATCAAAGCAGATACTACCACCGAGGTATGATGCGTCTGGTATTCATATTTTCCAAGACATGACATATGAACAATTCCCTTCCTCTCCGCCTCAGACCATGTCAAGCCAATTCTGGCAGTTGTCGAGAACTGATTTTTAAGACGATAGACCTCGAAGACCGCACTAAACTTAGTTGCACATCCTACTTCGGGCGTTACAATCAACCCCAGCATACTAATACATGCTATAACCACAGATATCACTATCACTATCACTATCACTATGGGGTGTCTGAAAACCTGAGAGCTGACCATCAAGCTAAGCCTGGTGTGCCAGTCACACAACACTCAAAGAAAAGAATCAATAAATCAGCCTGAAGGCTATTAACACCAACACAAGACGATTAATATATGACGAACAGACCGGAACAAATAATTTGTCTGCGCCTTATAAACGGACATAATCGATTATACAACCATTTTTATATAACATTTTCGATGAGCACATGCCCCATGTGCATACATAAAGATTGGAGCCGCTTTGAAAGAAAAAAAGGGTCCAAATCAGGCACCTGCTTTAGGTCTGTGAAGTGACAGGAAGATCACAGTTTGTAGACTTTAGTGCACGGTGAAATAGGTGGTCAGTCTTGCCCTCAAATAGCGGACGTGGGAGGCAGTCGTCGAACCCGGGTCCTCCCGCGATTATTACACTCTCATCGAAAACTCCTAGCGATTACACAAAAAAATTGCTGAGCCACAGACAAAACAAATTATACACCTAAAGCAGTGGTTCTCAACCGGTGGGGAATCCCCCCCCCCGGGGGGAATTTTAGGGTTTCCAGGGGGGGGGGGATGAAGATCATTTCAAGATCGCGTTAATACAAGAACCGATTACTTGATATTGTTTTTCCCTTCATACTTTACAGTTAAGTACGTCTCATCTTTCTAAAATTCATTTTATAAAGTAAGTAGACCTACAAATCATGTTTTATGTGGATGTCTAGACTTGTCTTTAGTATAGTGCTATTAAATTTACCTTACATTTTTACGTATTACTGTGTAGGGGTGGGGGAATTTTTAGATAGGAAATATGAAAGGGGGGGGAATGACGTTCTGAAAATACGGTGAAAGGGGGGGGGGTACGGGCCACATTTTTGATAGAAGGGGGGGGGGAATGACGTTCTGAAAATATGGTGAGGGGGGCCCCGGGCCCAAAAAAGGTTGAGAACCACTGACCAAAGATGCTCCAAATATAACAATCTGCGCAAACTTTCGGGCCTAAGAAATAACCGTGGAAGAAACCATATGGACCATTAAGTGAAAATAAGTCTGCTTTTTAATAAAAAAAAAATACTAATATTGACATAAACAATCATTTTAAGAGGAAGTAAGAAACAATAAGCTGCAGAGGAGATTCAAACCGCTAGCGTCTGGTATCACTTTCTTCCCTTTGGTTTTGTTACTGTTAATCAATATTTAGAAATAAGCGAAGATCGGTCGGCTAAGAGTGTCGCTCTTAAACTACCTGTGTGACGACGCGGAGTAGAGGGTTCATTCCCCACATTGGTCAGCTGGACTTCTCGCCCAGAAAGCAACGACAAAATACTGAAAGTAATATAGCATCGAAACTCAATCTAGGTTTGATTGCAACGTCCTGCAAAGGACATGCAACATTTCTATTTAAGTGCAATATCTAAATACGTGTTTCTCTAATTAGGTGATTGCCTCGGTGTACAACGGTAAGGCCTCAACCTAAAGTGTAAGGTGATAATCATTGATGAAGGTGCAGTATAGGCAACTCACATTACAACACGGCAGTGGCCACGTTTTGGGTACATCAGAAGTCGCGAGTGCTAAACGACAGATAAAAAAATAACACTTTCTTACCAACCAAATACTACCACAGTCAAACTTGGACAAAATCCAAACCGGCAGCTGCGATATGAGCTGTTGAGAAGAGATGCCAACTGAACCATCCGTGACCGAGTTAGAAATGATGTTATTAGATAGACAGTGCAACACCTTCTGCCACATAAATTGAACGGCAGAAGATCAAATAGACCATCTCGCTAGAATGAACGCCGTCAGTTACCAGTACTGGCGCTTTATCAAAGAAGATTTGATGCCAGGGCAAGAGGGAGCCCGAGAAGAACATTTTTAACAACATCACAGACATTGTACAGTCGCACGGAAGAACACTATCCAGTGACACCCATCGGGTGCTCGACCATCAACTATTCCTCCCGCACGATGCTTGACGGCAAAAGAAGAACATGATAGTGATGAAAAGATGATAGTGGCTGGAGAATATCAAGATATATTGGAAGATTTAGGATGAAATAAAAAAGAGGACGACATGGAAAGAGATACAGAAAGGCTAGGCATAGTGAGAGAAAAATCGTAGCCATGGATATGGTCGAGGGTCATAGACTAAGACGAGGCAGGTCCTGGATGGCACAGGCAGAAATATCTATTCGTCAGGTGTGTGATCTAGAGACCATCAGTCGTGAAAAAAGAGTGGGTTTAAGTTCCTGAAGACATGAAGGACTGGCACAAGGTAATGGCAACACTAGGTCGTGAGTGCAGAGAATGGGCAACGGGCCGCACTGAGTTTGAAGTGCAAACAACTGATCCAGAGTAACACCTAAGG
>JACEFZ010009305.1:0-2500 GCA_014155875.1 Cepaea nemoralis
GGAGAGAAAAGGAGAGAGAAAAAAAAAAAAAAAACAAGAGAGAGAGAGAGAATAATAAAAGTAACTGTTTTTTTTTATGAGGAATGTTTCGTGTGGAATGGCTCTCGTCGCTTGCACTCGTTAACCGAAAACTTACCCGGAATCGAACCCACAACCTTCGGAGCGCGAGGCGGACAGCTTGCCCTCTTCTCCACGAGATCCATGGAGATTCAGCAAAACCCTTTACAGAACCTCTTTCTATTCCAAACCCTTTCCCGGAAAACGTTTTCGATCGGAAAACAAAATGTCCCGCTTCCGATACACCCATCTGAGATCTCCGCCACATCCTGCCACCCATCTTTTTTTTGGGCCTTTCCTTTTCCCTCACTCCCGGGGCATATCCCCTCAATATTTTCTCTATAAACTTGCATGACGCCTAAATGACCAAAATACAATTTTCATTTTCTATGTCTTTCGTCTTTATTCCAAACCGCCTACATTTCAATTCTTGTCGTATGGTTTCATTTGTTCTTTCTTTATCCAAGTTTATTCTTAGAACTATCTATAACATTTATTTCACGACTTTATCGCTTTCAGCTTGTTTAGTAAGTGTACAGTCGCACGGCTTTTTTTTCAAGGGAAAACTGGATGTTTTTAAAAATCTAATTTTTGTTGTTCTACTTGTCCCACTCCAAAATGTATTTTATTGTTTTATTTTCTTAAGAGAACAGATATTCGTCTTCTAATTTCATTCATTGTGTCACATTTTTGGTAATTAATGACCCATTCCTTCTTCTTCTTCTTCTTCTTCTTCTTCTTCTTTTTCCCTTCTTCTTCTTCTTCTTCTTCTTCTTTCTTCTTCCCTTTTCTTCTTTTCGTTCGTTTTGAAACAGTCCCCAACTGCAAGTCGTCTCTTGTATAATCTAACAGTCTTTTTAGTTCATCGCTGTCCAAAAAGTTTATCTTCCACTGTTGTCTCTCTAGGCAAGAAGAATTCATTGTGTCACAATTGTTGGTAATTAATGACCCATGATATTCGACATTTTCCACCACCTCCAATTTTTCCTCATTAACATATATTTATTTCTCCATATTAGTTTGTATCCGATACTGCCAATTTATACAGTTTTCACATGGGCCTGGCTTTATCTCAGCACAATATCTGTAGATTAGACACAAATCTGCTACAAATTTACAAGAATAACATTATAAAATGGAGGTATTACGAATTCTTATAAGGGAAATAACTGGAAATCAGAACACTCAAATACTATATGAAGACCTACTACATTAGTCTTTGAAGACGATACAATTGCCGGCGATATTTTAAGAAATGGGTATACACATTTGTTTGATTTGGTAGCTTTAGTCGAATCGTTTATTCTCTAAAGAAGGGCATACCAGTCATTTCATTGTTACGTTAATAGACTGAAGCATATTGCGTTCCAGTTTTAGGTCGTATATTATTATATTTGTTAATTCAATACATTTCAACGAAACTTGTGATTTATTTTTGACAGGTGCACTCAGTGTGCCTCAGAAATATATTAGATATAAATCTTCTTATTGTACATAATGCTCGCCCACAAATGTTGTTTCTATCGCATCAGTCCATCTTTTTTTACTCTGTCCACCTTCCTATGTAACTCTCTAGATTCACTTCTCTTGTATTCAAACCACCCCGCCACCTGCCACCCCAAGTCTCTTCTTCGTCAGTTCGATACCCTTATTTGTAGAACTACACAATCTGATGTTCTGTTTCTAGACCTCAGCAATCTAATGCCTGTTTATATAACTACGCAATCTGATCACTAAATTCTAAACGTCTGATTCGTTGTGCTGTGATTTAGCTTATTATTGCGTATTTATTTAACGTTACTTTAGTATTAATATGATTTTTAAACAGTATAACTATTGTCTTTAAGATTCATGTCCGCACTGTCATTTCTGTTCATCGTGTATGAGTTTGTTTGTAAAGTATTATACAGTCTCTCTGTGTGTTATCTCTCTCTCTCTCTCTCTCTCTCTCTCTCTCTCTCTCTCTCTCTCTCTCTCTTGAAGTAACATGTAGACATTGGAGAGAGAGAGAGAGAGAGAGAGAGAGAGAGAGAGAGAGAGTGTGTGTGAAAGAGAGGTATAATATTTAAAGTAAACTTTTGTTAGTGAGTTTGAGATTGTGAGTGAGTATATGTGTATGCGAGGGCGTGTGTATTTGTGTGTTGTTGAGTGGATACATAACTGTGAGAGTTTGTGTAAATGGTGTAAGTATGTATGCAGGTTTGTATGTATGTGTTTATGCATGTGTGTGTGTATGTGTGTCTGGCTGCATACCTGTCTCATAACGTGGTAATAAGCATTAATTATTTGTAAGAGCTGATTGTAAGACAGGGCTGCGTGCCCAGTGTGAGCCTTTAAAAATGAAGTTCGTTCGTTCCTTCTCTCCCTCTCCATCTCACTCTCTCTCAATCTATCTCTCTTTCTCTCTCTCTCTCTCTCTCTCTCTCTCCATATCACTCTCTCA
>JACEFZ010009306.1:0-11366 GCA_014155875.1 Cepaea nemoralis
AAAAAGGGGGGGAAAAAAAAAAAATTTTGATTGTTTGGAAAGGACATTCTTTTTTTAAAAATTAGGGGGTGTAAAAATTTTTTAATTTTTTAAAATTCCCCCAACTGGGAAGCACGCCGGTCAGATAGATAGACAGACAGACAGACAGATAGTCCGGGAACGGGAGCTTATATGACTACGTATATGAATTAAATGAGAATGCTCCCCACCAGGGACTGGGGAAGCCGGGCCGGCTCAGACAGACAGACAGACAGACGACAGACAGACAGACTAGACAGACAGACAGACAGATAGTCGGGAACGGGAGCTTATATGACTACTTATGAATTAATGAGATGCTCCCCACCAGGGACTGGGTGAAGCCGGGCCGGGTCAGACAGACAGACAGACAGACAAACAAGCAGACAGACAGATAGTCGGGAACGGGTAGCTTATATGACTACTTATATGAATTAAATGAGATGCTCCCCACCATGGACTGGTTGAAGCCGGGGCCGGCTCAGACAGACAGACAGAACGACAGACAGACAGACAGACAGACAGACAGACAGACAGATAGTCGGGAACGGGAGCTTATATGACTACTTATATGAATTAAACGAGATGCTCCCCACCAGGGCCTGGGTGAAGCCGGGGCCGGGACAGCCAGACAGACGACAAACAAACAAGCAGACAGACAGATAGTCGGGAACGGGAGCTTATATGACTACTTATATGAATTAAATGAGATGCTCCCCACCAGGGACTGGGTGAAGCCGGGCCGGGTCAGACAGACAGACAGATAGACAGACAGACAGATAGTCGGGAACGGGAGCTTATATGACTACTTATATGAATTAAATGAGATGCTCCCCACCAGGGATTGGGTGAAGCCGGGCCGGGTCAGCCAGACAGACAGACAGACAAACAAGCAGACAGACAGACTGATGGATAGATCCCCTCCAGGGCCTGGGCGAAGCCGGGCCGGGTCAGCTAGTGTTTAATATTTAAAACATTGAAATGTTCACTAAAGAAACTTGAATTGTTTTTAGAAGGTCTCACGGTTCCCAGAGGGGCCAGAGGCCCCCCCCCCCCCCCCCCCCAGGTCCCGCGTCCCTGTGTGTCGGTTGTGTTGGGTGAATTATTTTTTTTTAAGTTTGGTTTTGCGGTTACTCCAGACAAGCTGGTTCCCCGCCTCCCCCTCTTTTGTGTGGACCCTTAGTCTCACTGTGAGCTATTGCCCACAGTGGTCCACCAGGCCCACATCTAAGGTAGAAGATATGTGATGGGTTTTTATGTGATCATCCCGGCCCCCGACCAGACAGGCGCACTACTGAAAGGGGAGGGGGGGGGTGATAGCAGCAAATGCACCCGGTCCTAGCCAAAGGACCGATAAGTGTTAGGAAGAAATCACTAGAGAATTGTTGAGCAAGCACAGTAAGTAAATTTTCAAAACATATAATGGAGAAGTGAAATTCAAGTACAAAATTATTTTAATGAAAGATTTTTCTATACTATTTTAATTAGTAGTAATTATCTAAATTTAGTGAGATCCTTGCGCTTGATGCTTGCTGCAAAGAGATTTTATGTCAGGTTCCAATTTAGTTAACTTCAGTCTCAAGTTTCCCCGTTTTATTATATCCAGCCGATTTCTTCCATTTTCGAATTGCCCCCCTAACAATCGAATTGCCCCCCTGTGGGGCGTGGGCCTCACGTTGGGAAACACTGGTCTAGCCTGTCTCTGACAGCATTGATTGCGACTGTTTCCGACGCAGGTACACAGATATAATTGTTGTCTACCAGCCATGTGAATTTTCTCAGACATATATCATTCATATATTTAGCCTGTCTGTTGTGTACATAAAGTTAACAAAATTAGTTGCACTTCCTGTACACGATGTCGCAGCAACCCAGCATATTTAGGCTGGTTGTGATTTACCAGGCTATTTTTTACGTTCAGTAGTTTGCCATGGCATTCTGAACGACTGACACCCATACCATCGAAATCAGCGCAAAGCTGTCTGCTTCCAAAAGTCTGCAGTTGATTTGGAAACCACGACTGGATATTTCGGAGAATTATGAAACGCGTGTCCTGCCCCTAGCCCCGCGGCGCTGGCGTGAATGAAGTAAAGAACATCTTTTGTCGCAGTGAAACATATTTGGTAGATGGTGTTACGTCCAGATGTGTATCGTCCAATATTTGGTAGATGGTGTTACGTCCATATTTGTATCGACCAACCGGCACTTCCATAGGGCACTTCTTGCCTTTACTTCCCACAGCATTTCCTGGTACTCATTGTAGGCTGGTTCGAAGATGGTGCTCAAGTCAGTTTGAACAGACACACACACCAACACACACACACACACTTTGATGAGGCTTTGGACACATGACCGCCGGTCTGGTAGGCCAGCGCGCTAGTCCCCTGGATACCCCAACCGCCTTGTGTGTAGAGTCAACATCTAGAGCTTGCAGTCCCCACAATGAGATCTTCAATGAGAGTACACTCCTCCAGTCAGACACCACGTGGACAGGATGCGCAGGTGGACATGTACCTTAACAAAAATATCCACCCATACATGTTGTTTGTTTGTCTGTTTGCCTTTAGGTAGGAAATAAGAAGTGGGGAGGGGGGCGAGGAATGACGTTCTGAAAATATGGCGAAGGGGGGCACGGGCCAAAAAAGGTTGAGAACCACTGTTCTAGTGCATTGGACTGATTTTTGCCTGTGGAATAGCTTTTCCTATTACCAGTGTCCCTCTCCATCAGGTCAACCAACTGCAACTTCAGAGATACTTGTCATTTACGTCCCCAAGCAAGGACGAAATGTCAACAATTTAGTACAGCTGACCGGTGTGGTATTTGAACTCGCTATCTCGGCATCAGAACACCGGATATATAAGACCGAGCGCTGTTATCCATTCGTCCATGACGATTTGCACCCACAATTGTGAAAGGGTTTCTGTTCAACTCGTGTGTGTCATAGTCGGGATATATAGTGTTTAAGACAGTCCATAAATACACACACATCCTATTTCAATGGTTAGATACGAATTGTGGGTTCAGGTCTATGATAAACCTGTGTTTCAGTTGCGTCTCATTGGTCGTCCGTAGAAGTGCACTTGCGCCTGCAGCGAGGCGCTGTTGTCAATTTGAGTTGGTCGGTATCTATAGCTTTCAATGTGTGTGTGTGTGTTGTCTTGTGTGTCCTCTAGTATGGACACAGAAGGAGAAGGAGGAGGAAACGAGGAGAGAGAGAGAGAGAGAGAGAGAGAGAGAGAGGAGAGAGAGAGAGACGGAGAAGAGAGAGAGAGAGAGAGAGAGAGAGAGAGAGAGAGAGAGAGAGAGAGAGAGAGAGAGAGTTGCTGCTGATACGGTAAGGCTATAGTACTGTGCGGGACAAGGTCACCGACCTGATACCGAGTACAAGACTGGTGATCAAAAGCTTATCATAATCGCCCATACTTTATGGCATGGAACATAATGATTACATTTGCAACAAATACAGTTTCCACTTTTGATTTGCAAATGCAGTACCTATGCAATATCTGCCGTAAGAGTTTAAAATTCTAGAATTCAAATATGAGCTAGGTCATGATTTGACGATGCGAGGTGACCGGCTCACGTCAACACAGCATGTTCACAGCCGGATATAAAACACAAGCAGACGCAGCACATGTGTTTCACGCAGTGGCGCGAAACAATACCGCACCCTGGTATCAAATAGATCACCACAGTAAACCCACAAGGATCCTGATAGAGATTGAACAAACCACGTGGACCAAACCGGCTACATAGAACTGTGTGCTTTGTTTTCATTTACCGGCCATGCCACAGAACTGTGTGACTTACTTATTGACTCGCCCTCAACGTTTTCTAACCCGCTATGCACCGCTTTACGGGACAAACATTTGTCAGCATAAACACTGACAACCCACCTTGGCGGGAGACATTTCGCGAATGACGCCGAAGTTCAATGTGAAGTGAAAACGTGAGCACGCAGTTCTATGCAGCCGGTTTGGGAGGACTGATAAAACGATGGGATAAGTGTATCAATGTTAGTGGAAATTATGTTGAGAAATAAAGGACAATGTATGTATAAAAATAAACTGGTTTCAAGTTGTGTAGTTGTGTCCTATGTAGTTATTTTTCTACAGCCATTTGTGACTTACTTATTAGCTGACCCTCGTATGCTGAACGCATGCGTCAGATAAATGGCATCTGACAAACATGAGAATCAGTCGTGTACGATATCTCAGAAATCAAGAATCTATGGAACGATTTATCGCCCAATGTCACGGGTTCGAATCTCTGTAGCAGAGTTTTAAAAAAAAATTGACCTTTACAAATACGGGTTTAGCAATACCTATCAGATTCGGACCCTTTACTTGTATACTTACTCTCTAATAAGTACCAATTCGTGTAACAGTAGATGGGGTGAGTACAACAGACTGCTTTCATCAGGTTAAAAGCAATAGAAAGGAATCATGCACAGAAGTGCGTGGGGGAATGGAACAAAAACATAAAGCATTGCTAATGTCCGAAATGTCCGGAAAGGGGGGGGGGGGGGGGGGGAACGTCCACAGCAGTGATAGGGAACATGAGAGACATTTACAACACTAAAATATAAATTTGTGAGAAATATAATAAATCAAGCGCTCTTACAAAACTATTGATTGAAAAGTTCACACCAACATTACAGACTAAATTAGCACGTGGGTTGAATACTTTAAAGAACTTCCAAAAAGACCAGCCCCACTTGATCCTCGAGATATCGAGCCTGCAGAAGTTGGCTGGAATATCAACTGAGAAACCATGTACAGGAGAAATGAGACAAGTTATCAAACTTTTGAAGGATCGGAAAGCTGTTGATCCAGATAGTATCCCACCAAAAGCTACAAAAGCCAAAATATACACATCGAGTGAACTACTTCACAAATTATTTAGCTATCTGGAAGACTGAAGAAACACTATCAGATTGAAAAGCAGTATACCGAGAAAATGCCAAATAAAGGAGACTTGCTGTGATGTTAACATTATAGAGGCATAAAGTTACTGTCAGTTCCAGGGAAACTATTATGCAGGTTCATTCTAGAAAGATTACAAGATATCACTGACAAACAACCAATGAGTTTTTGTTGTTGTTGTTACTCACTCGCTTTGAACTCAAGCGTAGCTCATACACACTATGTATGGTAGTGACGGACTGAATTTTGCGTGTGGATTAGCTTTCCCTATTAACAGTGTCCCTCGCCATCAGACAAACCCACTCCGACTTCAGAAGTAACCAATGAGTGAACATGCAAGCTTTCCACCAAGTGAATCATGTGTTCATCAGATAGTCACATTACGTACAATAATCGTATAACAGGGAAGTGAACTGAACTCGCCAATTTGTATAGGAGTTGTGGACTATGAAACGGCCTTAGGTATTATAGGAGATCCCATTAGAAATTATTGAGGAATTATAGGATTCCAAAGACAATGCCTAATGTCACCTATATTATGATTACTGTCTGTTGACTGGATAATTACGGTAAGAATAACTACCACCAGAAATGTAATTTATCGGAATCTGACAGGTAGATGTGTGTATATATATATAGCATCTGTCACATACCAACCAGCCTTATACTCGTACGTTTATGTAGTTAGTATTACATGTCAGTCTGGTATGTTGTTTGCTGTTGAACTAGATAAATGTCCTGTTGATAGTTCCTGATTATTCAAGTATATTTCTTACAGGACTCCCTTGACGGAATTTTCAGCTCTCTTTAAGGTCATCACTGTTGGAGGCAAATCAAAACATGCGGAAAAGAGGACTCAGTTCGTCGTCGGAATACCCACAAGGTAAGTGACGCATCCATCAACCCCCGGCTGGGTTAACTTTCATTCGTTCGTGACTGAGAATTTAAGAGGATTTCACATAAGAGAATACTTCACTCCATTCATTTTTCTTCTTAGCTGAACTAAGAAATAGTGTGATGGCCACCGCTCTTCATGACTTTGAGGTGTCCTCCAGTAATTGCGGTTATTTGTCATCTTTAAATGTTGTACATATACACACTGTGTTTGTTGACAGGACGTCGAGGGTATGTCTCTGGAGAATGTCATTCGTGGGCTATAGACTTCATGACCGTTACATCTGTGCATGTGCGTAGTCCATCTTTCTGAATGGTCCCTTGTTGTTAATGTTTATTCTAATGTGTGTGTGTGTGTGTTTTTTTTTTTTTTTGGGGTGGGGGGGGGGGGGGGGGGTGTAATGTCTCTTGTGTAAGTAGTCTTCTTGATGCGTGCATATCTATCTATCTATCTATCTATCTATCTGTCTGTCTATCTATCTATCTATCTATCTATCTATCTATCTATCTATCTATCTATCTATCTATCTATCTATCTATCTATCTATCTGTCTGTCTGTCTGTCTGTCTGTCTGCCTGCCTGCCTGCCTGCCTATCTATCTATCTATCTATCTATCTATCTATCTATCTATCTATCTATCTATCTATCTATCTATCTATCTATCTATCTATCTATCTATCTATCTATCTATCTATCTATCGATCTCTGTCTGTCTGTCTGTCTGTCTGTCTGTCTGTCTGTCTGTCTGTCTGTCTGTCTGTCTGGATTCTGGGTCATAATGGTGAATCCAAGTCTCATCTACCGTCACAATGGTCGTCAAACATGTTTTTCGACCGTGAGTAGACAAGGGACATAATATAGATAGAGAATAGACATAGGAACAGGGGATGAATAGGGGAGAGAATAGAAGAGACTCGAACAGTCTAGAAAGACGAGTCAGATGCCAAACGGTACATTAACTACGCAGTACGCCCAGCCACAACCCGGCATAAGCGTGAAAGGGGAAACCCCACGAGGTGCATGGAGGGGCGAGCACACCGTGGCCACCTCACGAGAGAAGGGAGGTCAGACGGCAACTGGACATTGAAGGAAGAGGGTGTAGCTTCTAGAGGGAGACACATGGATAGACATTACTTAGATCCTTAAGATATTAGCGATAGACATAGTTAAGATGTTGTGTATAGATACTTGTATACTTTGTGTGATGCAAATGTATGTAATACTGTAAATAACGTGCGAGAAGATTATTCGCCAAATGACAGACATTGTAATAAAATAGTAACGACGATAATTGAACTCAGAGTTCTGTCTTATTTATGCTGGCACGGTTCTACCTGTCCGAACCCGAGTTTTCTATCTCTGTGTACGACACGTTGACAGACCGCCACATGTTCAGCAACTGGCCACAGCCATCAACCCGTGTTTATTTCTGTTCACATGTCAGCAGGCGCAGGACCCAGCGGGCACACACTTTTCTCATGTTCAGTCTGTTGTGTAAAATTCTAAAAACTGTCACTGTACTCTTACTCAGTTTTACTGAACCCGATATCTCTGCAATTGTCATTTTCCTATCCTGGTCTATGATTTTCTTCACTTTTGCAGCATATGCATCATTGCACTCTAAGGACGGTCGCCCTGATCTTGACAGATCAGCAACTTGGGAACGGCCACATTTAAACTGCAAACACCAATTTTTTTTTACAGAAGCATACTAAGGACAGACTTCCTCAAGCACAAGCTCCATCTCCCTGTGTATTTCTGTAATTGTTTTTCCCTGTAACATCAAGAATTTTATCACAGTCCTGGCGTCTGATTTCTCCATTATTCTGACAAACCGTTGGATGTGCAGATCTGGTCAATAGGGTGTGGTGTGCCATGCACCATATTGGGAAAACCAGATGAGGAGGTAAATTCATAATAATCACAATACACAAAACATTGATCAGACCAGTTGTGCTGTATGGCTCTGAAACCTGGAGTACAACGAAAGGAGATGAAGCCTTGTTACAAACCTTTGAGAACAAAGTTTTAAGACGCATCTTTGGACCCATTAGGGATACACAAAGTGGAGAGTGGAAAAGAAGAAGTAACAAAGACATTTATGATCTGTTTAAGTCCCCGCTAATCACTGGTTTCATGAAGGCTAATAGACTACAATGGCTGGGGCATATAGAAAGAATGGAAGGTAATAGGGAAACAAAACTTGCTTACACTCAGGAAATAAATGACCGTAGACCCCGAGGTAGACCAAGAAGACGGTGGAGAGATAATATACATACAGACCTACAAGTACTTGGAATCAACGACTGGCAAGAGAAGGTCAACCAGAGAGACGAATGGAGACGGATTGTATCTGCAGCAAAGAACCTCAATGGCTCGGAACGCTGAAGAAGAAGAATATGTCCATTACAAATTGAATGAGATATACATGTGCCAAATTTCAATTTTCTCCGCTTACTCCTTCGCGGTCAGGCTAAAGACTTATGAGAAGTCCCTTGTGTGTGTATATAAGTGTGTGTTTGTGCGCGCGCGCGTGTGTGTGTGTGTGTGTGTGTGTGTGTGTGTGTATGTGTATGTGTCTGTGTGTTTGTTTGTGTAAAACATTGCGAAGTAAAGGGAATAGATCTCGATAACCCCGGGAAGGTTAACCCGGTCAACAAATGCCCGCAGAAGTCGGATGTGTCGGCCTAACGGCGCAAGAACGCAGCTCTGATGTAAACAGGCACAACGCAGTCACGTCCGAAAAAAAGAAACTCCGGATGAACGCAGAAGAAGAAGAAGAAGAAGAAGAAGAAGAAGAAGAAGAAGAAGAAGAAGAAGAAGAAGAAGAAGAAGAAGAAGAAGAAGAAGAAGAAGAAGAAGAAGATCTCGATAAATACTGATTTAAACGTAGGATCATTCTGCGGACATCATTATCCTCTGGTATTTGAATGGCAGGGTCGTTCACGAAGGCCTTTATTTGCGAAGTCTTGAACTAGCCACTGAGTTTTTGTCCTGGTGTCTAACAAATAGCTTCATCCAACTCAGGATGACCTGCATCGCCATGGCGAACAATAACGGCGAAATCGTACACCCCATAGCCATGGCGAACAATAACAGCGAAATCGTACACCCCATAGCTATGCACAGTTGGAGGCAGATCTAAGTATGAACGTCCGGGTCGACAAAAGCAGGGGGAAGCCCGTGAGGTACTGTTTAGGCATTGTGGCCATTTCCTCGGATATGTGATATTTTAAGCGCGTGCCACAGCTTCTGTTAGGGTATTGACTCCTACGCAGTGACCAGTCATAACATATCGAGATGTAACATCTCTGCCTTCAGTCTGGATCGCTTCCCACATCATAGTGACATGCTTGACACATTCTGGCGTCGCTGGAAATCCCCTCCTCTTTCTCTCTCCCTTCCCGGCTACTTTAAAAGAAATATTTGTGAATGTGCATATTTCGTGTCACAGTTCATGATCCTAACTTGTGTCACTGTTTGAGTTCGCGTTGCACATGGTTTGATTTAGAGTCACTAAATATTTATACCACAGGCGGGGTTGATAGTGCAAGAACGACTCATAAATCCCGCGAATTACTGAGTTGGGTAATCAATGAATACAGTAGATTAGTAATTGACCACGGAAATCTTTCTGAGACAGCGATCCAATGGGGATTCATGTTAGCCACACTGGAACAAAATGTCTGAAGGAAGTCTGAGATTATAGCCCGCCCGACTACCAAACTCTACGTACTCGTTTGTGTACATTTTGACTTGAGAGTGTTCCAGGATTCGTGGTAATTAATCCATGTTAAAACGAACACCTTTGTGGCCTGGTGCCAACTTGCAGACTATAATATCTTTCCACAGTGGTTTGCTGTTGAAGCCAACCATTAGCTTCTCTAGCTACACAAGATTTGCATCGTATCGAGTAGGCCAGTGGTTCTCAACCTTTTTTGGCCCGTTCCCCCTTCACCATATTTTCAGAACGTCACCCCCCCCCCCCCTTTTCGTATTTCTACCTAAATTTGGCCCGTGCCCCCCTTCCTACCTAACAACCCCCTCCCCCGCCCCTACAAAACGCAGAGTACACATAATAATGGAAGCTAAATTTAATAGCCACATACTAAAACAAATCTAGACGTCCACATAAAACATGATTTGTGGGTCTGCTTACTTTATAAATTGAATTTTAGAAGGGTGAGACGTACAGAACCGTAAAGTATGAGGGGAAAAATAATATCAAGTAATCGGTTCTTGTATTAACGCGGTCTTGAAATAATCTTAATTCCCCCCCCCCCCGGAAACGCTAAAATTCCCCCAGGGGAGGGGGGAGGGGAATTCCCCACCGGTTGAGAACCACTGGAGTAGGCATTCGAAAAACAAGTCTCCGACAAAAGTTAATGGGGCCTTACAGACTCGTTTTCAACGACTTCCGGTTTCATTTCCCTGTTCCTGCGAAACGTTCAGCCCTTCAGTTGGCATATCCTGACATTTGAACGCTGGCACTACTCGCGCATGCCGTGTTTCTCACTATCTTTCGCTGTTTTAAACTTTTCCCGAGCAGCGTTATTATTATCATTTTTTTTTTCGCTCTCACTGTCTCAGTTAGTCTCTGTCGCCAGCTCTTCTCCAATCTGACAACCTTTTCACACTCACTAACACCAAACTAACATACACGTTGGAGACATGTAGATTTGTCTAACCTTCCTAATTTCTGCTCTAGTGGCGTGAGTGTGTGCTGCGTCTCTATCACATGGGACATATATCATCGGGTCTTTCGTCATGCCTCTGATTCTGAGACGGACGGGAACTTTATTCACGTTCCTTTGGTCATCGGAGGGATGCCTGAGTACATTCCCCAGACGATCAGCTTGACTATTCTCAGCTCTGTGCGTTGTTGTCCCAGTCTGAGATCTTCGGCCACTTATCTGTCTAGGCAGTGCGCTGATGGTCTACAGGTGATGCACTAGTGCATTGTTTTCTCGCTGAGTGGATGTCCATTCCTTATTGTATGGAGACGTTTCTACCACAAACGCCTATCTAATCCGGTCTTTGCTTTGATACCAGAGTTTTTAATCGTTAAGATACGAATCCGTGGAGACACCTGTAGATCCACCCCACCCCTCCTTCGAAAGATCTTGTAAGAAATTATTTTTCTGTGTATGGTACGCGCAGTAGTAGGAGAGGCGCAAATCAGATACTATTTGAGGGGACATATGAGGGTAATTGCCCCTCAAATGCTTATATATTTGATATACCGCCCCCTTTATTTGTCCAAAAACGGATTCAGAACGGACCTCATTTTGAAGGGATGCAACTCATGAATAAAAAATCGAACGTATTTTTGCCCCTTTACTTCCCTTTTTGGGTAGAATTTTTTTCTTTAAAAATTTAATAATTACTGTTATTATTGATTGTAGCGGGGCAGGGGCTTTAAAAAAAAAAAATCATCATACTAGTGATGCTGTTTTTTGCGTACAGTGCTTTTCCTCAGTGTCCCCTTTTTTTTCTCGTTTCTTTTTTTTCTTTTTGGGAAAACATA
>JACEFZ010009307.1:0-11256 GCA_014155875.1 Cepaea nemoralis
AACGGGGGGATTTTTTAAAACCCCCCAATGCTTGAAATTTTAAGGGGGAAAAAGAACCAAAACCCCCCAACACACTGGGATTTATCTACCAGCTATTCTTTTTGCTTATCGCGAGTACCCATGCTAGTACCGGTTTCTCCCCTTTTTAACTCCTATGGTCCCAACCACGCGGCCTTTTGACCATTACCACCAAATTTTAAAAGATTTACACCAGTACTTAAACCCATATCATCTACTTATATGTGACATCATTGCGTGAAAGAATCATCAAATCTTGTGTTATTGCAAAGAATGCACTAAACTATCTGGTGCTACTTAAAACAGTATGGACAAAGGTAACAGGACAATAACATTGACACCTGGACAGGACTTTCTTTTCGCCCTAGTGACAGACCCTATTGACTGATTTTTGGCAGGGACCTTTTAAAGTGACAAACAGATTTCACCTGTAGACTACGAAATCCTTATAAAAGACAAACACAAAATATTTCACATAAATATGCTAAACCATCCCACAACAAAAAGAAAAAAAAGACGATACGACAGCTGTACAGTGATAATAGATCACAAAACGACGATGCTAGTGACAAAATTCCAACACTGCATAGAAGCAGACTGCTTGAAGGAGATCAAAATCAACCCAAATTTAACTCAAGCAGAGAAAACCATTTGCAAACAACTTATAAAACAGTACAACACCATCTTTCCAAACAACCCAGGCAAACAGAATTAGTACAGCATCACAACACTCACATCAAACACCCTATTAGATGCGACCATACACCATCCCATTACTTTACAAAGAACTTTTCTCAAGAAATCATCAACTTAGAGAAAAATAACATCATAAACGACCCCAACAGACTACTCATCTCCCATGGTCATAGTACGCAAAAGGACAATACAATAAGACTGTGCATCGACTACCGAAAAAATGAATAAAATAACTGTTTAGATCTAGCCAAAGGCAAACACTGACGACTTCTTGACAGAACTGGGCAGACGCTAGGTTCTTTACGACGGTAGACTGACAAAGGTTATTTGGGAGATTGCTGTAACGAACAGAGCAGACATCTGACAGCATTTGCCACACCTGGGGACTGTACGATGGTGCAAACTTCCATTTGGGGTTGTTAATGCCCCTGCCACCTTTGTTCGTATGACCGACTTTTTGGACATTCCCAACATAAATTTTCTATATTTTACGACATATGTGTTCACACAGAACAATGACAAACACATTTAAAACATTAGACCAGACATTGAAGGATCAGACAGCACGGACTGACAGTGAAACTTGCAAAAGTAGACATAGCCTACCAGGAAATATCATTTTTGGGATCAAAATATCCAATGGCTTTGTCACGACGACGATAAAAATTTTGTCCAAGATACTAAAACTCTCACTTTCCCACTACTAAAAAAAAAGTCAGAATTTTTTTTGGCTTAATAAAATTTCTATCGGCAGTTTATTCCTGATTTTTTCAATACCGAGGTATACTAATCTACTAACAAAATTTCCAGAGAAAATTGTACACGATCAATCCTAAAAATCGCATTTCATAAATTTCTATCATGTTTTTCTGATAAGAATGACACAATCTTATCCTTAAATTCCCCGATATCCGTTTACCTTTCAGATACGCACAATGCTAGCCCCGTGGCGATTGGAGCAGTCCTGTTGCAGGAGTAAAAACAACATCTCCCCCCCGTTTTTTGTATCCAGAAGCTGAAGGCCCGAGAGCGGCATGGTCTTTCCTCAATTGGAGCCCTAGTTTTTAGTATGGGTATTACAAATTATCTAGATTTTTTCTGGGACGCCTTTCATCGTAATCGGACAGCACCCCTTACGAGGGATGAATTCAAGTGTGCCATCGAACCATATGGTAGCGCGTTGGTCTTGAAACTTCAAGATTATAGCTTTTAGGTTCGACATATCCCAGGCAGAACCAAATTTAATTGCCGATTTTTTTCACGTTTCCGACCACCAGTGAGCACCAATTCTGAGTGCAGTATGTAGAAATACACTCAGACCGACACAGCCATTTAGCAGTGAATAGTGGTTTTTCATTCACAAAAAGCTGTGTAATGTCTACATATTGTGATAGGGGTTACTCCCGATATTAGGTTCTTATTTTACTAGTTCATGTAGTGATGTCGTGTATAAAGGCAGTATGTGGTAGAAAGCGAATTTTTTAACCCTTTTATATTTCGTACAAGAACAGTGTCACTTCGCACTTACCCGAAGCGAATTATCCAACGTCACAGTGACAACTCGTGTGGAATCGTCCAGGAACTTTTAATTCGATTGTGAAAGTAAAAAACTGAAAGTGACGACTTTTCTAACCTCTGCAGTGAACCGAAATCTTTAATGATCGACTGAAACATCTAACACATGAACATTCGATCGTAATCCAGAAGATTGTGTAGCAACATCCAACACGAACTTTGAGAACATTGTTCCTTTCCCTTAAACTACATAAAACCCGGAACAGGTGTGTTCTAAAAGCTTTACCATGCTGTTTAGGGTTCTGTGTACTTCCGGATTAATAGAATTTGAAAAAAATAGCAGACAACATATAAAGGTAAAAATTTTTGACGATTCAAAAAATTTTAGGATTCTATAAATTGAATACACGAATTGTTTTTTTTTTTTTTTTTAAATTTTAATCTTAGATCATATTTGATTTGTATTTTTAATTCCACCTTTTTTTTTTTGGGGAAAAGGGAAACGTCAGCAATGACACTAAGAAATTAAATAGTATTGTAAATTTTTGTTTCACTAATTTAAAAATTATTTCCCTCATTTATTTTATTACTTTTTCACAAAAAGGGGCCCATATTTGAAATGTATATGCTAATGTTTTGGGTTAATAAACATGTTGTTGTAAATTTGCCCCAGGGGCATCTACTGGCAGCAGAGTGTTGCCCCAAAATTGTATGCCAACACAAGAAAATCCGGCCCAAATAGGACAGGGTTGGAGTGTTTTATAGACTTATACAAAGCCTATTTTAGTCGGCTAGATGGTTTTTGTTCCAAAATCATTTATTTTTTTTTTTTCAAATTGCTGCGAGGTAGATGCGTTAAGCTGGAAATACTGATCTGACTGGTGAAAAACAATTGGGGTAACCAGCCATCGAGAGGGTGAAGCCTGAATGTGTTAAACATGAAGCACCACATGTCTTTGTACCCAACTCCCGTTTTATATATTTCTATGGCATGTGTGTATTTTTGATAACGTTGGTATAACATAGAAAGGTAGATTTGACAATTTTTAACTTTTAAACCCCAAACAGGTACAGACATTAGACATGAGACGACATCTTTCATGGATTATACCGGGGGAGCGTGTCAGAGTCCAACAGGGGACAGCGATGCGGGGAAACCGTTACGACCGCCCGACTTAGCCCAGAAAGGGGAGGCAACAATTTCATTGCGCCGGCAGGGAATAGGGTTACCGGCTGCGAGATCGTGGCTGCCCAGCGGCAGCCCCCAGCGCAAAAAAGCACGCCTGCCACGTGACGCCACGTCAGCGGAGGCAAGTGCAAAACCAGGTCCAGCGCTCTGGGACACGGAACATGACGACGTGTGATTGAGAGAAGCGTTGTATGGTTTCTGTATTAAAAAGGCGAGTGTCGGGAATCTTGCGAGTCAGACTTGTGAACTTATTGTGGAAAAGTTGTAAAGTACCCATTATATATATTGTGTTTATCGTTCTGTATTTGATAGGTTAATAATCCATTGAACGATGGTCTTTGGGTCTTACGTCAAATCACGTTGTATTTGTACTGTTCACACTTTTAGGAAAGCGAGCCAAGTTTAGACCCTGACAGGTATTAATATATTAGAGTATAGTTTTAGCATAGGAATATAGATGTGTGTGAATAGCATTTACCATTGCTTTCTATTAGTGGATAGTTTAGACTTTGGTGAATTCATATGTCTTATGCGGGTGTTTACTTCGGAAGCCTTGTCATTATGGCTGGAGAAGGACACTTGCATAGGTAGTAGTAAGGGGCGGACGCTTATCACTGGATCTGTTATACTTCTCCACAGGTTCCAATCTCCTAGTGAAATCAGAGAAGAGATGAAGAGTACTACACTTGAACAAATAAAGTACGTACTTAGAACCAAAAAGAACATAGACATGTTTTAAGATGAAGAAGGGATAAAGTAAAGTCAAATACAGAACACTGTATGCTCAAACGAATATACCACTAAAACACTTAAAAGGAAAGATGTTAACCTGTGGCAAGCAGGGATACTTACAACTACATACGTCTTGTATGCATAGGAAGAAAGAACAGACAAGTAAAAACATTGCTAGTAATAAAAGACAATAGGAAGAACTGTGACGATGTGTGTTTTTTCGATGTTGGATACTTACCGTCATGAAACAGACTCGGGCGCAGTCATAAACTTACGGGACTTTTATTACGGTACAGTGAATCAGTGGTGAACAGTTTTGTTTCATTCAATAACGGATTTACCATCAGATTCACGCATACGGATCCTCCAGGGTGAGCTCTGTCCTGTTTGATGTGCTGTCCTGTGATCTTGAAGAATGAATGGGCGAGAAGCAACACCGCTGATAGACATTCAGAGTTCTTTCTAGCACCAACAATAGAATACACTATCAACTACGCTTACAAAATCCATATATACACCAGACATAGTTTTTATTAATAAATCTTTTGTTTATCGTTGAAAGGAACTGTTGTCGGAGTATGTGTTGAGGGAATAACAGAGAGAGTGAAAGAAATAGATATATGGAAAGGAAGACAGAAGGGAGGAGTGTAGACCAAAGTCAGTCAATAATCCCAACAGATAATAAGTTTGAAGATGTGCTTGTTGATTCCCACTTCCTCTCGGGAAAATAACAGGACATACACACATCCGTCACCCACACATACACCCCATTGACCCACACACATCCCCACCAAGACACACCTCTCATCCACGCACATATTCCTCCACCCTCACAATTCCCCATCCACCCACACCTCCTCCACCCATCCACATATTCCGAACCCACACACAAATCCCACACACACACATCTCCCAACCCATACATATCCCCCACACATAAACCCACACCAACAAACCCATCCCCAAACCCAAACACAATCCTCACATCTAGACATATGCATGATGCCTCACATAATCACTGAAGCTAATGTGAACAAACTCGCACACTTTACACACACATACACTGACGATTATTGTGAGCATTCTCACAGAAATGTAAAAAATGGAGAGCAAATTATGCACATACATTGTGTAACGTAAACAATAGCGATGCGATTCAATAAGTTGATTCCTAAAATTGACATAAACATGATTAAATAAGCAGTGCACAAATATCATGTCAGTATATGTTAGAAAATCAAGTGGCAGTAAAAATGATAATATGAATTATGTGTATACAGGAAAAACATGGAATAGCACGTCACATGACATACATGTGCTCAACTTTCTCTATCTCTCTTTCTTTTCTTTTTTTTTTCTTTCACACACACTAACTCTCTCGTTGTCTCATCTCCCCACCCACACACACATCCTCAACCCACCAACACTCACCCACCCACATTTTCTACACCACCCACCCACACACCACCAATCACCAACGAAAACACACACCTCCCACCCACACACACCCACTACCCACATATACACCCACACACATCCCCAACCGACACACATCTTCCCACCCACAAACATCCCCAACCCATACACATATCCCTCATACACTCATGTACTATCCCTCAACCACTCACACCTACACATCCTCCACCCACCCATGAACACATACATCTCCCATCTATCCACCCACACTCACACAACATAACCTACCCACCCACACATCCCACACCCAATCACACTTCCCCACCCACCCAACCACCACCCCTCATGCACACACATCTCCCCTTCCACACAACGCCCCTCCCACACACACACATCTCCCCACCCATCTACCACCCACCCACACATTCCCCCCTGAAACACCCTCACCATTGTTTTAAATAAGTAAATAAATTATTACATTATGTCTAGCTGTAGAACTGTTGTACCTATGTTATTGTTTTCAATAAATAAATTAATTAATATATAATGTCTAGTTGTATAACTGTTGTATCTATGTTAATGTTTTCAATGAATGAATGATGAGTGCACACTGTCTTTCAGAACTGTTGCATGCATGTCATTGATAGAATAAATGAATGCTGAGTACATGTCTTGTAGTACTGTTGCACGTATGTTATTGATTATTGATGAGATGTCTCAATGTAAAGCAAGAATGTGGAATGATGAGATATGTCATTGTAAAGCAAGGATATGGCATGATGAGATGTCTCACTTTAAAGCAAGGATGAGATATATCACTGTAAAGCAATGATATGGAGCGAGATGTGTCACTGTAAAGCAAGGATGGGGGATGATGAAGATATGTCACTGTTAAGCAAGAATGTAAGATGATGAGATGTATCACTGTAAAGCAAGAATGAGATATGTCACTGTAAAGCAAGGATGGGGGATGATGAAGATGTGTCACTGTAAATCGAAGATGAGGGATGGTGAGATATGGCACTGTAAATTAAGGACGAATGACGATGAGGTTGCAAGATGCAGTCTCACACATCCAAGATCCTAGGGCTTCTCTACGTGGTGTGAACTATCCACATCCCAGATTTCCATTTTAGTGAATGTTTCAGAGATGGAATTGTCTCAACCAAGATCGTGGGGGATCTGTTCGTAGTGTGAACTATCCACATCCCAGGTCCTAATTTTACTTAACGTTTCAGATATGGCATTGTCTCTCCACAGCCGTGAAGGTCCAATATGAGTCTTAAACGTTCTGAAGACTTCAGAGCTCAGAGAAAAAAGATGAGCTCTGCAGCACAGGTTCCACGAAGATTGCACTCCAGTAGTGGGTTAGGAGGACAGTTTCCACATGAACCTCATTCCTACAGATGGTACGTCAATAGTGGGTTAGAGGGTCAGTGGCCACATGAACATCATTCCTTAGAAGAAGAAGAAGAAGAAGAAGAAGAAGAAGAAGAAGAAGAAGAAGAAGAAGAAGAAGAAGAAGAAGAAGAAGAAGAAGAAGATTGTGTATATACTAGACGGTGTTTTGTCCCCACAACGTATAGATCCAGGAACCTCGGTTAGCCTGGTGTTAAGGCATTCATCTGGTGGTTATGGGTTCGATCCCAGCTGGGCAGATTAGGTTTTTTATTTTATTTTAAATTCATGTGACTCCGAGGTCGACCTAGCCTAACACGGGTGCCAGGACAGGTCATGGGAGGTCAAGGCGGCAGACGTGACCCCTGACCTCATCACCCACCCTATACATCTGTGGGTTTAGCACCATATGTCCAATGCAGCTTAAGGCTTGTAAACAAACAATCGTCTACTTGTGTACCTGTATGTACGTCTATATTTCACATTTTCTCTAGCGAAAAGTTGTTTACTTGTGTACGTGCATGTACGTTTATATTTCACATTTTCTCCAGTGAAAAGTAGTTTACTTGAAAATTTCGTCAGAACATTTCTCGGGAAATACGCGATGCTTGTTACTAGACCTTACCATGCACGTTTGTTCGTATGCGTGCGTGCGTGAGCAAACGGTGTGTTGTTTCCCCGCATAATATTAACAGCTGTGTGTGTCATTTAATACTGTCGTAATATGAAGCCTTGTCCTTACAGTCGGAAATGGCTGTCAAAGGCAGAGGTAAAAAGACCACCATGTGGATGTAGAAGTCAAGGGGAAACCACCACATTATCTTCCCAAGACTTCATGGCAAAACATATATCAGTGTTAGTGAACGACGTTAATGGCTGTCTTAGGACATCCTCGTCCGATAGGGACAGTCATGAGCCAAAGGTGACACCAGACCGTCATCCAGCTACTGATGGCAAAATCATAACTAAAATAAATACATTTAGAGTAGGAACATGGAATGTTAGGACATTAAATGAGCTAGGAAAGTTGACCAATGTTCTAAGAGAGATGGATAGCATAAAAATGAATATACTAGGCGTTAGTGAGATGAGATGGAATGGATCTGGCAAAATTATAGCTGACAATCACACAATAATTTATTCTGGAGGGGATACACGTGAAAAAAGGTGTAGGAATAATATTAGACGGAAAAACAGCCAAGTCAATTAATGGATACTGGTGTATTTCAGATAGAGTTATAATGGTAAAAATCAAAGGCAAACCAATAGAGCCATACGTATGAGAATTATTGTGCTGTTGAAGCAAAATAAAAAGATGAGTTAGAAAATTTTCACTATTTAAATAGATGCATTATTTTGTGAAAACTATGAAAATGCCTTAAAGATTATATCATTATTTATTATAACTCATATGCCTGTAATAACTATAGACAAAGAGTTTATAAATCTTTGAAAACAATATGACTATAAAGTATATAGCAATGTTATTAAAAGTTATGCCCCTTGAAATAACTTTTCTTATGTTAAGTCCCCTTGCTATATAGAAATAGTAATGTAAATTTAATTATTAAATTTTAGTAAGTAAGTAGCTGATTGTACACTATAAAACTATGACAGAAGGTTGCACAGGAATGAAAAGAAGACGTGTAGAAAAAATTTTTATCTCAATCGGATGGACCGTTCGCGAATGCATAAAGAATGGACACCCATACATACATACACACACACACACATACATACATTGTGTTTTATAGATATAGATATCAGAGGAAGGCTAACCTCATTAAAAAATGCCCGCCGGAAGGGAAGTGTCGTCCTACGGGTGGCAAACTACGTCTCGTCCGAATGTCTCTCGTGATAGGAACCGCTCTGACTACCTAGTTTCCGAATGCCGCTCTTGTTCGGAACAGCTCTGACTAGGTAGTTTTCCGAATGTATGTCGTGCCTGGAACAGCTCTGACGGGCGCAACGACAAGCATATGTCCGAACACTCGCTGAGTGGATGCCGTCTGCAAACCTGTATGGTTTGTGCGGGAATGGCCCGGGGCAAACGAAATGACCAATATATTGAAGTGAGGATTTAAAGCAGCCATGAGCAGGACGTGAAGATTTCCCTCGGTAAGCCCAGAACCAGGGCGCTATGTGTTGGCCCTGCAACTGTGGAAGCAGCCTTGGATGGCGGATGATGCTATGGACTGTCCCTGCCTTCCTTTGGGGGATGACCGTTGTCTTCGACCGTTCAACCTTGGCCGGCAGGGTTGTGGATGGCACCACAAAAGTGAGTCTCCCAGGAATGCTACCTGGTCAGGAGGGCACGCTGTTGTCGGATGTGTTGGCCTGCGGTTTCGGCCCGGGGCGCATGACAGGCACACCGCAATCACATCTGAAAAAACACTCCGGATGAACAAAAAGAAGAAGATATATATATATATATATATATATATATATTATATATATATATATATATAATATATATATATATATATATATATATATATATATACACCACACACACATACACGCACGCACGCGCACTCAAACACTTCTGTCTATTTGAGGAGAGTTCTGATTACAGTATGTGTTATCAATGTTAGGATTACAGAGGAAAAGGACAATAACATGAATAATTTTAAAGAGGCGTTTCAGCAATTCGAAGACTGGCTTCTGTTGTGTATGGCACAGCAGCAGCGGGATGGCTATGAAGGTGATTCATTACTTGTGGGTGGTTGTTGATGTTATGTGTGATGGTGGTTGTGTGCGGTTGTGGATGTTGTGGTGTGTGGTAGTTGATGTGGATGTTGTGTATGACTGGTGGTGATGAATGTTGTATGTGGTAGGTGATGACTGGTGGTGGTGAATGTTGTATGTGGTAGGTGATGACTGGTGGTGGTGAATTATGTGTGTGGGGGTGCAGATTCTATTGCTTTCAAGTGTGGGGTTTGATGTGTGGTGTCAGAGCTGAGATTTGATGTATGGTGGCTAGCATTTGTGTGGGTGGGTGGGTGGATTGATCTCTCTCTCTCTCTCTCTCTCTCTCTCTCTCTCTCTCTCTCTCTCTCTCTCTCTCTCTCTCTCTCTCTCACAGAAAGGGTGAGTTTCAAAGATAACTTTGCAAACAAAAATGTGGAGATGCAGATGACAATTTGAACACAGGCGGTTTGGCTACTGCATTCATACTAGTGAGAAAACTGGCATTTATAGTCCCAAAGATATACCAACTAAATGTTCTCTAGTCACAAAGGTATACTGACAGAATGTTCTCTGGTCCAAAATTATAGACTAAATGCTGCCTGGTCACAAAGTTATACAGACTAAATGCTCGCCAGTCATACAATTGTAAAAATGTAATACACAACTGGTCTCTGTGGCTAAGGGCTTGCGAACGCGGTTTGTGACCCGGGTTCGAAACGCAGCGGTGTTGGTTTTTTTTAAAAAGGTATAGGAGCCGGTCGTTCAGAAAGCAATGGCAAACTACTGAACATAAAATTTTCTCAGGAATCACGAACAGCGAAAATGCTGGGGTTGACTGCTACGTCCTGTGAAGGAAATGCAAGTTAATTTTTAAAAACATACTCTACAT
The DNA here is from genome assembly GCA_014155875.1 of Cepaea nemoralis. NCBI lineage: Eukaryota > Metazoa > Mollusca > Gastropoda > Stylommatophora > Helicidae > Cepaea > Cepaea nemoralis. Next base: position 10,545 of record JACEFZ010009307.1, read on the forward strand.
ATTATTAAATTAACTGGACATTACAATACTTCACATTGTTCTAACTGGACATTACATCACATTGTTCTAACTGGAGATCAAACTACTTATTGTTCTAACTGGACATTACATCACATTGTTCTAACTGGACATTACATTACTTCACATTGTTCTAACTGGACATTAAACTACTTCACATTGTTCTAACTGGACATTACATTACTTCACATTGTTCTAACTAGACATTATCTATAGCTTGTGTGATATGTCTCTGATAAAACATACACAAATTCTATTTTCTAGAGCCATCAGAGAAAGGTTCTCTAGTTCCCAGGGTGATTGACCTTGGAAATATGCACCCATGTGTAAGTGGAGGACATACAAAAGAAATCAAAGTTGTGATGCCTGTTGTACAGTCGACACAATCATCAGGCAGCTCATCTGTAAGTACATTTTGTGTTAAGTAAAAGACTCGCATTTACAGAGGCCCTAAGCCTTGCATGTACCATAGAACCAGTTTTAACCTACACTTGAGAATCCTGTAGTGTTAGTAAACAAGTAATAAACATTCATCAAACATCCATAATGGGTAATCTAAACATTTCAAAAGATATCACAGACATCACAAGTGACAGTCTTCTTTTAGCCAAAGAGATGACGAAATTTTAGGAAAACAATTTAAAAAAAAATTTGGGGGACAAACTGGGGGGCCCGAAAAATTTGAGGAGAAAAC
>JACEFZ010009309.1:0-25078 GCA_014155875.1 Cepaea nemoralis
CCCCCCTGGGGGACCGGGAAAACCGGTCCAATAAGTTGGCCTGGTCTGCCAACCTATACTTTCATAACTTGCTTTCAAATCCCCCATATCCTATATGTCCCCGTGTCCTCATACAAACCTCCTTGCATCATTCCATACTTCCAGCACCTTAGGCACTCACTCGCACTAGCGCCAGTATGAAAGAACATGATAGCTAAGACAAGAATTCAGAACGCATATGTATATCGCGACGGCACGCATTGTTATCACGCGTCGACCTATTCGGCGTTCGGAATTACTCGCGAAGTATCACCTGCCATGACTAATATATATACACAATGCCACATCATATATATATATATATATATATATATATATATATATATATATATATATATATATATATATATATCATCAATGCAGACTTACCTTCACACAGAAATCCCGTGTTCCACACAATGAATTTACTATTAAGTTACCACACAATAGTTACATCATTCCTGGTGGCACAGAACTAAGTCCTTTCTTTACTTAGTAACTAAGCGCAATTTTGTCTGAATCTCCACCTAGCCACTTACCTGGTTAGCTAACAGTTCTCCTTGCTTCAGCAACTGACTGACATAAATCTAGGTTTCTATCCCGGCACTATTAACTATGTTCTATTCTAACACAGCAATCTAATAAAAGCAACGATTTGCTATACATGGTAAATACAATTTAAACCCAAATAGCCCACATCGCATGCCTGCATTCCCAACAGCTGATTCGCGAACACACGTTGGTAAACAAACACACGACCTAGCCTTCAGCAGCGTTATCGATCGGTTTGCTCATTAGTAATGCAAAGACATCCGCATATGTAATGGGGTTAGAACGATGGCGTTTTGTAAACAATTACAAAGTTAAATGACTTAAACAAATAAGTACCTGAATATTCAGAACCAGACTCCAGTCAGCTTTCAGAACTGTTCAGGGCTCATCAGCCTCCTTTCCATAACAGTCAGCCGAAACATGGTTGAGGTGAGACGCAACACAAAATGGCTCAACACAGGCCTGCGGCTGCTCTCTTCGAGAGTTATGAAGTGAATGAATGGTGTAGCCGCATTTCCCCACTCGTGCCAACTCATCCGCACGAGGAGCTAGTGCTTCTTGGGAAAAGACACTTTCTCGGGAAACAGTCATTCCCCGCCTAGAATTTCTAGATCTCTCTGCACGAGAATTTAGTGCTATACCCAGCCTCACGGGCCACTCAAATTCAGGTGCTCCGAGAAGATTCTAGACGGTAATTCCTCCATCGGCTTCCCTCAGTCTATTTATAGCTGGGAAATTCCCCCGATGACGCGCCAAAATAGTGCGGGATCCTGCCGACAACAGACAGATAATCGCGTTTCGTCACAGTGATATACGAGAAAATGGGCATATTCTTAAGCAAGTGAATCGATACAGTTATCTCGGCACAGTCATAACATCTGATGGGAGATATCTTGAAGAGATTAGAACAAGAATTGTCATTGCGAAGGTAGCCTTTTGCAAGATGAAAAAAATACTGACCAATAAAAAGATATCAATTGAAACGAGAAAAAGAGTTTTGACGCGCTACATAGAACCTATACTTTTGTATGGATGTGAAGCGTGGACAATATGCAGTCGAGCTGAAAAACAGCTGATGGCTGTGGAAATGTGGTTTCTGAGGGAAATGTAAAGAATACCATGGACAGACAGAAAAACCAATGAACAAACCTTAAAGAAACAAATGAAGATCGTAAACTGATTAGGGTCATTAGACGTAGATAGTCAAAATTTTCTGGGCATTTTATGAGAAGAAATTACTTGGAGAATTTGGTGACGACTGGCAAGATCGAAGTGAAGAGACCAAGGGGAAGACCAAGAAGTAAATATCTGGATGACTTGACCAAGTGGCATGGTCGAGACAGGAACACGGAGCAGATCCACGACTCTGGTGATCAAGTGAGATGGCAGAACATGACCGCCCACGCTTATCGGCATGGCACATGATGGATGGATGGTATTCAGTGAATGAAGAAATATACAATACTTTGTCAGTACACGGTTTGGTGTCTCGAGCAAATACAATGATATGAACCACACAGGAATATTTGAAGAACCGCGTCGAAGTAAGCACCCTAGACAATCGAAACTGACGTTACGAAACCAACAATGGTAATGCTATTCATCGCATTGTGTAACATGGAAGAATTTTTAAGACAATTAAAATATTTACACGCTGTTTTTTTTTAAAAACCATCTTGCAGATGTGTGGTACAGCCATATGCACATGCGTTTGCATGCATATCCAGTTGTGGTATTATTTTTTGTACAGAGCTATGTGGTTATGTAATGAAAAGAGAGGCGCCGAAGGTAGAACTGACAGAGAAAGATCGAGTGGAATGATGAATGGATTGGGGCGGTGACATGGAGGGATAAAATCAGTAGAATTGACAGAGGCAGACCGAGTGAAATGATGAATGGATTGGGGCGGTGACATGAAAGGATAAATCAATAGAACTGAAAAGGAAAGATCGAGTGACATGATGAAGTGATTGAGGCGGTGGTACGGAGAGATACAATCAATAGAGTTGGCCCAGAACACTAGAGGCCGAGATACGTGTAGATCTTTGATTGTCTACGCCAGTTGGCAGGGCACATGATGTTGATTGTGTTTGCAATTTGTGCTTTAAATAGTATTCTTCAGTTAGTCCGTGTCAGGTGTGTACCTGAAGGATTCGTAACCGAAGTCAAAGGGGAGGAGGGGGGAGGGGAACTACCATCATTCAGTAAAAGTTCATGCACTTCACAGAGGTTAAATTCATTCATTCATTCATTCATTCAGTAGCATGTCCTTTGCAGAACCTCACTCCCATAACAACTTTCCGGAAAATCTCTCGATCATAAGCAAGATGTCCCGCGTCCGATACACCCATCTGGAGATCATCCGCCACATCCTGCACCCATCTTCTCTTTGGTCTTCCTCTTCCTCTCTTCCCAGGCATATACCCCTCCATTATTGTTCTCTCCAAACTTTCGTGACGTTTCAAGTGACCAAAATATTTAAATTTTCTTTGTTTTATCGTCTTTAATAGCCAACCTTCTTCAATATTCAGCTCTTGAAGTATAGATGCATTTGTTCTTTTCTTTACCGAAGATATTCTTAGAACTCGTCTATAACATTTATATTCAAAGGCAGTTATGCGCTGTTCAGATTGTTTAGTAAGTGTCCAGGTCTCACAGGCGTATGTTGCAATGGGAAAGATGCATGCTCTTAAAAATCTAATTTTTGTAGTTCTGTCTGTCCCATTCCATAATTTATTCAGTTGTTTTAGTCTTTGAAGAGCAATTGATAGTCGTCGTTTAATTTCTTTCATTGTGTCACCGTTGTTGGTAATCAATGACCCAAGATATTCAAAATTTTCAACAACCTTCAATTTTGCCTCATTAACATATATTTTATTCTCCATAGTGGTTTTATCTGTAAGCATTATCTTTGTTTTTGCAATGTTAAGATACAAGTTGTGATTTGCACTATTCAATTGGCTTGAGGCTATTGGGTTTTCTATACTAGTCTGTGTTGTGGATATCAGGTTAAACAAATAGGGGAACAGCACACATCCCTGACGGACTCCTTGCTTGATGTCAAACCAATCTGATGTCTCGCCATCTATTCTAACCGCTGCTTGTTGGTCTAGATAGAGCATTCTTATGAGTTGTATTACTTGTGGTGGAAAGCCCATATTTCTCATGATTTCCCAAAGTTTCTGATGTTGTACACAGTCAAATGCCTTTGAATAATCCACAAAACATGAAAACAGGTTTACATTGAATTCTCTGCACTTCTCTATTATTAAACGTATGTTGAGAATTATTAAACGCATGTTGAGAATGTGATCTCTTGTTCCTCTTCCTTGTCTAAATCCAGCTTGAACCACGTTAATTTCTTCTTCCATTTTCTTACGAAGTCTTCCCATTATGATTTTTAGTAGAATTTTACTTGCATGACTGATCAGGGCAACAGTTCTATAGTTGGTGCATAATTTCAGGTTGCCCTTTTTTGGTATTGGAATGAAGATAGTTCTCTTCCAATCTTTTGGCCATATACCATATTTCCATATCTTTTTACATAATGCGTGATAGATTTTATGTTTTCTTCTCCTCCCACTTTAATTAACTCAGCTGGTAACTCATCACATCCAGGTGATTTACCATTATTCAGGTTCTTTACTGCCCATGCAATTTCATCTAATGAGAGTTCAGGTTCTGTCTCTGCTGTCATTGGCTCATGTATCTCATTCATATCCTCACTGTCACTCATATCATACATTCCACTGCAATACTTCTGCCATCTTTCTAGAATTTGTCTAGATTCTGTTAAGGTAGTTCCCATCTTGTCACAGATAACATTCAATTAAGGGTGAACATTTCTGGTCAATAACTTCATTTCTTTGAACATTTCGTAATCTCTTCCAGTCTTATGATATTGCTCTATTCTGGTACAGCAATCTTGTATATATTGATTTTTGTCCTTTCTTGTGCTCTTTCTTATTTCTCGAGGTAAAGATTTATACTTCATCCTGCTGTTATCGGATCCACCTCCTTTCAGTTTCAGTTCCTTCCGTTGTTTTATTAATTCTAACGTGTCTGATGTAATCCATGGCTTAAGTTGCTTTTTCTTGGTCGGAATTAAATCTTTGGCTGCAGTTATCAAGATATCTCTAGCTCAGTGGTTCTCAACCTTTTTTGGCCCGTGCCCCCCCCCCCCCCCCTTCACCATATTTTCAGAACGTCCTTCTTATAAAAAATTGGCCCGTGCCCCCCCTCCCCCCCACCCTCTTCACCGTATTTTCAGAACGTCATCCCCCCCTTTTCATATTTCCTATCTAAAAATCCCCACACCTATATACAATATACGTAAAAATGTAAGGTAAATTTAATAGCACATACTAAAACAAGTCTAGACATCTACATAAAACATGATTGATTGATTGATTGATTGATTGATTGATTGATTTAGGAACCGACATCACAGCATTCAGGACATTCCCATAAGCGCTCCGTCCCCATCCTCAGCAGCCAGCGAAGAGTTCCAACACTAATAGTTCCAGTAGCAATCTGATTATATGTCCGTCTCGCCTTTCCTCCGAGCGCCGAGCGTCGGCCAGATCCCCTCGTCACACCTCGTTGTCTCATTCTTACCAGACCATGGTGCTCCATTTGCTCCTCCGAGGTGTACACGTGCTCCCATAAGGCCGCAACCACGTCTGCCCTGTCATGCATCAATACTCCACCAAATTTTGCAGAGCCAGCCAATCTGTCCGCCTGTTCATTCTCCAGCACACCGGCATGCCCAGGAGAAAAGATCCAGGTGATGCTTACTACCCGTGACCTCCGAAGCGAATCAAGCCACTCTGCACGAAGCCTACCTGTTCTCACCCTTCTCAGCATGCTTTCTGAGTCAGTTACAATCACAATGTGTGTATGTATCGTGTTTTCTATCCAGCGGAAAGCTGCACTGATCGCCTCAACCTCCATTCTTAAGCTAGATGTAGTGTTATCATACGCCAGGCTCTCCTGCACCAAACGCCGACCATTAGTTTTTGCCAAGAACCCCCAGGCACTTCTCCTACCTCTCAACACTGATTTGTGGGTCTACTGACTTTATAAAATGAATTTTAGAAGGATGAGACGTACTTAACTGTAAAGTATGAAGGGAAAAACATTATAAAGTAATCGGTTCTTGTATTAACGATATCTTGAAATGGTCTTCATTTCCCCCCCCCCCCCCCGAAACCCTAAAATTCCCCCCTGGGGGGAATTCCCCACCGGTTGAGAACCACTTCTCTAGCTTGTACTGATAGTTCATCAGGTGTCATATCCTCTTGTACAGACATCAAGACCCCAAAACGATTCCTAACTTCTACAGTGTATGCATCTGGTATTTTTGTGAGTGTGACAAAACGGCAAGTCATTTGTGCCTTGTCGAGCGATTTTCCACTTTGTTCGGCGTCATCCGGGACTTTCCCGTCTATAAATAGATCGGGGATAGCCCAGTAGGAATTTTCCATCTGGAAGGTTCGAGAACCACCTGATTTGGAGGTCCAAGGTGGCTCAGTACAACACTAACTTCCCGTGCTGTTAGAACCTAGAATTCCACTGTGGAAAAGAGTTTCACGTGGAATTGCCACACTTCGTGCAGCACTTCTTTCTCGAGCGCATTCGTCCGCAAGAGGGAGAAATGTGGCTGGCACAGCTCATTCACTCTTCATCTCTTGTGTGAGAAGGTACTACTTTTTGGGTAGCAGTGAACCCAATTCTTCACCCACAACCAAGTTACAGCGGACTGTCATTTCACGACCTGCTGGCGTAAGATAGTCATTGAAGCTGACTGGAAACAATCAACCGGTTCAGGTATGCATTGTAGTAATTAATTTAACGTTGTAAAGTGAGCAGAAAGTGTGATCGTTCATAGCTAATTAAATATGCGGGCGTCTAGCATAGCAATGACGTGATCGATCGATAACCTAGTGAGAACGAGGGCAGTCGCACAGCGGTGTGTATACTTGTGTTTACAAGCCGTCGTGAACAGCTGTTTGGTCCAACTGCTTAGAACGAAAAGTCCATTAAAATTGGCAACTTGTGTTACAATGTTAGGTGATTGTTATAGTTCGTAGTTGCATATACTATGTTTGCTGTACTGTAGTAGGGAACAGTAAACTATGTTATAGTATGAACTTACTTGATGCCAGTCAGTAATTACGTTAGCTGAGCGCTGAAAGTAGACAAGGTAAGTTGGTAGCTGAAGAGTGAGCTAGTGAAGCACTCATGTGATAGGGAAATAGAGCACGTACGTGATTAACTCTAGGAAGTGAGGTAGCTATTTTGTGTGTGAACTAAATAGTGCATACATTCGAGGAACTGGGAATTCATACGAAGGTAAGTTCTTCAGTGGTGCTAGAGAGATATACGATGTTGTTATTACGTATATACTAGGTCATGTTGAGTACTACTTCTATGAATAATGTACCGACCGCCGAAGTGGTTCGACGCGAGATAACATGGCATTACCGTCGCGATGTACAGGCGTTCTTCATGCTATTCTTTCATGTCCCGTTCTATCCATACTTGCGTGGGTACGTCAGTGCTGATGTGTGGAAAGTATGGAGGAACAAATGGAGGACGAATGAGATTCGGGGACGAATGGAATATAAGGGCTACGTGTGAGTTATTCTTGTATGAGACTGGTATAACCAGGCCAGTGAAGTTCGGCCACGGCCAGGCTAATCCCCTTGGAAAGGCAGAACTGGGGAGAACCTTGAACATGCGGGGAGCATGTTTTCGCTGGAAAGACTTCTTGACTCTAGGGAATGAATGAATCACCCAAATAAACGAGAAGTAGATTGTGAGCTTTACTAAACCACGACTACAAGAGACAAATTGGACGTTGCGGCCAAAGCCTTCGTCAGCACAGGACAAACAAATACAAACCAACACAAAACTACATGAAACACACTATGACAATATTAAACTATTAAACTAATTAAAATTAAATATACTCATCTGAATACTGTGTCCTAGCTTGGAAGGTCTGACACACGTAGGGCGCCAGTGGATCAATAGACCGGATGTATGGTACACGGGTCAAAGGTCAAGCGGGAAGGGAGTGGGGTGGAGACGCGCCCATGTGTGCGGAAAAGTGAAATTAGAGACCGGCAAAGATGTTACGGACGCAGATGACAATTAGCAATTATCGTTAAGCGCTCGAAACACCGCTGTGGAAACCTATATAGTGTTAGTACACACAGAGAGGCATGAGTGGCGGTCGTTCAGAAAATGATGGCAAAACACCGAACGTAAATCCGCCAAGAGAGTTGACTGTGATGTCATACAAAGGATCTGCACGTACTCAGATGGTGGACTGTAAGCTAGGAGTGGGAGGGGTGGGGTGGGAAGTTAAATGAAGCTGTGTTGGACATTAAGGCCGTGAGGGGAGAGTGTGCCCAACTGGAAGATGAGACGGTGTTCCAATGTCTTCCGATCCCGTTCGTGGGATGCGCATGATTTGATGGCCGTGACCTGTATGTCGGCTACGCCATGGTGGTCAGGACTGTTGAAATGTATGGATACTGGTTTCTGGGCGCCGCTGGTGATGTCAGAAAGATGTTGTCGAAATCTGTCCCCAAGACGTAATCCTGTCTCACCGACATATCTCATGTCGCAACGTGTGCAGGTAATCGCATAGATGACGTTGCGACTGATGCATGAGAAACCCTCACGGATGTGGAAGGTCGTCTTAGGGAATGTCAGACTCTGGGTTTGAAGTACGTATGGACAGGTCTTGCAAACCGATCGAAGACACGCCACCGTGCCAGGAAGAGACTGGTGAGGTTGGGGTGGCCTGCTATGGACCAGCACATCTCTGAGGTTACGATCCCGCTTATATGCCACTAGAGGAGCCTCTGAGAAGACATCACGAGTGGTCGATTCCGCCCGGAGAATGGATAGATGTTTAAAAAGGATATTCTTGGCAGCAATATTGTGGGGATGATAAGTAAGTGAGAGGACAGGTCTATTGTTTCGTGGTTTCGGCCTGGAGGAGAGAGCCTCAGTGCGACTGATAGACTGGCAGCGGTGAAGAGCTGTAGATAGAACATTATCAGGATAGCCACGAAGGCGAAAGAAATCAAGCATCTCGTGGGCTTTTTGATGGAAGTCGTTGTTATCCTGGCAAAGTCGTCGGAGACGTAACAGTTGGGAGAAAGGAATAGAACGTTTGCACGAGGGAGGGTGGGAGGAGGTATAGAGAAGGAATGAGTGCGAGTCAGTTGGTTTATAATAAACCGTCGTGCATAGACCAGCGGAACCTAAAGAGACTGTGAGGTCTAAGAAATTGACAGCCGACGAAGAAATGGTGGAGGTAAGTTTTATGCTGGGATGGAAGTCTGAAAAAAAAGGCAATGAAGTTCTGTAGGTCAGGCAAGGGCATGTCCGAGACACCAAAGCAGTCGTCAATGTACCTCCTGTAGAGCTCCGGGAGCCTACCGGTGTACTGACTCCATACCTGGTGCTCCAGATAGCCCATGAAGAGGCAGGCATAACTGGGACCCATCTTAGTACCCATGACCACACCGCTGATCTGGTCGAAGTAGTCCCCATTGAACTCAAACGAGTTGAGGTTGAGGACTAACTCCGCAAGACGCAGTAATGGTCCAGTGGCTATTGAGGGATTAAGCCTTTTCTCCAAGAAAAATTCTAAGGCTTTAAGGCCGTCAGAGTGAGGAATGGAAGTGTAGAGTGAAGTCACATCTAAAGTGAAGATGTGATACTGAGAAGGGTTAGTGAAACTGATGGAATCGAAGATGGAGATAGCGTGGTTGGTGTCTTTGATATACGAAGGGAGGCTGGCAACCAACGGCTGAAACATGATGTCTAGAAACTCTGAAATCCGTTCGGTAGGGAAAGAGCAGGCCGAGACGATAGGTCTGCCTGGGTTACCAGGTTTGTGTGTCTTAGGCAGCATATTAAAGGCGGGTTTGCCCAAGCAGCTATCGTGGATGATCAACGAGGTGGCGAAGCTGGGTAAAAGACCTTGCTGGATAATGGCGTTAGTCACGCTTTTGACCTGGGTGTTGTTTCTGACTGTCCCATCTTGTATCCTTGGTCTGTAGAAGGTGGCATCGCCCAGTTGCTTGTTGCCTTCCTGTATATATAAGTCTTTCCTCCAAACCACTAGCGCCCCTCCCTTATCGGCAGGTTTGATAACTATGTCATCACGTCGTTTCAACTGTGTAAGTGCCCGTTGTTCATCCGCGGTGAGGTTGGAATATCGTAGTGGCTTAAATTTGAGTTTTTGGATGTCGTAAAGTGTTTTGTCGATGTATAAAGTATATATAAGTATCGATGGATACTGACTTTGTCTATATCCTCTACCATCCGTCTACTTAAGATTCTACTACTTCTACCTATCTCATAACTGTCTGACGGACATTTGTGTTGTGGTGTTGCTTAGTTAAGACCATTGACTGGTTATTGATTGTATTGCTTTGCATACCCATACACATAGAGAACTACATCTCATAGTCAACATGTCTACCCAAGAGTTAGACTTAGCCAAAGTTCAGGCAACTGGGCATAAGTTAGGTCTAGAAGGTGAGGCATTGAAATCCTATGTACAATCGGTGGAAAGAGATTTTCGCCAAGAGGAGAGAGATAGGAGGAAAGCAGAAAGGGAACTTGAAGCTAGTAAAGTGGCTTTAGAGGCAAAGAAGATTACTGCTGACAGCGAAATGAAACGGCTCGAATTGGAAGCAGACTGAGAGAGACGTGACCACGAGTACCGTATGAAGCTACTTGAGGCACAAGTGCCAGCTACTGGTGTAACTGAGGGAGCTGTGGGAGGAGATGAACCTCCTGGCTCAGGGTCAACCAGTAGAGGTGACTACCAGGCTATGAAATGGCCCTTACTGCCGTTCGAACCCGAGAAAGAACGTATAGACCAATACTTAGAGAAGTATGAGGCAATGTGTATCGCAATGGGGCTAGACAAACAGAAATGGTGTTTGAAAGTCTCCCAGGGACTCAGAGGCGCGGGTTACGAAGTCTATGCACGCTTGCCACCGGGAATGCAGAATGATTACCCGGCATTAAAAGCTGCATTGCTGAAGAGATTTGAAATCACAGCACACTCGTACCGAAGGAAGTTCAGAACTTCTAAGCGGGAACCTGGTGAATTGTTTTCAGCATATAGTGTGAGGTTAAACTCATACCTTCTGAAATGGATGGTCTTGGCCGGATTTAAAGAAGAGTATGAAAGTTTGCGTGAGTTGATGGTTGTAGATCAGATGCGCATGCAAATGTCGAAACCCTTGCGAAACTTCTTAGGTGAGAATGGAGCTGAGAGATTGGATTTAGTCACCAAGTTAGCTGAAAGGTTTGTTGAAGTCTATGGCGAGACTGGAGATACCAGTCCAACAGATCCGAGATCGAAAGATCAGGATCAAGGTAAGTCAGGTAAGGCATCTAAGAAGGCCAAAGGTTCGAGTGAACCGACAAAACAGGTGAGCACTTTAGAGAAGAACTCTAACATCAACCCAGGTAAGAATAGCCCACCTAACTCTCCAAAGAGGAAGTTGACGGAGCGGTGGTGCAAATTCTGTAAGTCCAGCACCCACAATACCAGTGAGTGTAGAAGTAAACCGAAGGACTTGCACTTTGCTTGTCTTGCAGAGGTTAGGGATAGACCCTGCAGGAAAGTGGAGTTGGGTGATGGGAATCGTGAACCAAAGATACCTCCAGTGGTTGAGAGAGTGGAAGCGAACGGGCAACAGGTGATGTGCCTCTACGACACAGGATTGCAATTTCCTGCAGTAATTGCATCCCACCTGACAGGCCCAGAGCAACTCACCGGGGAGATAACGGAGATACAGCCGGCCAGTAGGAGTGCTGTAGCGTTACGTTGCCCGATTGCCAATGTGGAGATTCGGAGCAAGTACGTTACTGGACGCATTCAGGCGGCAGTAGTACCTGACCCAATCTATCCCTTAATTCTCGGCCAGAAGCATGTGTTTTTGGGCGAACCAAAACACCCTAGCATCCATAAGTCTAGGCAGGTCAGGGATACAGAGGAAGAGGGTCTAGAGAAGGTAAGTCTCCGGAAACGTCAGCCGGATCTGATGAGTACTGCTCGGAGCAAGGATGCGACGCTGTGTCCTTGTTCGAACAGGTTGTCCAACGATGTGAGCCCGTTAAATCAGGGTAAGTTCGGCTCTGGCAACCGGTCGCAGGTAATCCGGACCGGATCAGAGAAGCGGCAGTGGGAACGTAAGTTGGTTCCTGAGAGCTATAGAGCTAATCTGCTGCGGAAGGTACATGTCAGGTCCCCAACCGGACATCTGACTGTAGGGACAACCGGTAAGTGTCTTTCCCGGTACTATACATGGCCGGGCATGACAGGCGACGTGCGCAGATATATCAGGTCTTGTCCTGAGTGCCGTAAATGCACACCTGAGAAGACGAAGACGAAGATATCCTTTGTGGTGGGAGACCGAGTTCCAGTACTCCTCCCAATCGAGGGGAACGAATTCGAAATCGGGTGGCAGGGCCCATTCCTAGAGGATAACGTGGGGCTCCACAAGCACTATGGAGTGGAGATCCTGGGAAAGTCTGTTACTTTCCATTCCGCTCTCCTCATGCGCTATGAGGGGAAGCCCGATAACTCTGCACACAAAAGGGCGCAAAGTTTCGCTGAGAACGCGGTTCGGGGTTCAGGTCAGGTAGCGGAAAGCCTGTCACAGCATAGGCAATCCTCAACCTATATGTATGTGCAGGTTCCTTCTTCGGTTCAACCCGGTGATCGGGGGAACATGACCGGCCAAAAGAACACCCGCAGTGCTAGCTACACTGAGAACCGTGGTCGGAAGAGAGGGGTTGTGTCGGATTGTACACAGACCACTGGTTCCTCAAACCGACCGACTGCAGTCCAGCTGGGTCCTCGAAAGGGGAAGCTGGAGTTGCAGAAGTCCAGTAAACCCTGGCAGGACGATCGTTAAATCAGATCGAGACGGGAGCTCTAGTCCGCAAGGCACTGTGACTTGACCAATCGCAGTAGCGGAGTAGGCGTTGACCACCAGTGATACTGGATAACTTGCATTCTCACCAATGGTGGTAAAAGTATTCCATGAAATATTGTCGGGTTAGACTTCCTCACCCGCCATCCGGTCTCAGAAAGAAGATAGAACGACTCGGACAACTTTTTGCTAAGAAGTGGAACGACGGGGTCGATCCTCTTAAAGTGGGGGCCTATATGACAAAACGGCAAGTCATTTGTGCCTTGTCGAGCGATTTTCCACTTTGTTCGGCGTCATCCGGGACTTTCCCGTCTATAAATAGATCGGGGATAGCCCAGTAGGAATTTTCCATCTGGAAGGTTCGAGAACCACCTGGATTTGGAGGTCCAAGGTGGCTCAGTACAACACTAACTTCCCGTGCTGTTAGAACCTAGAATTCCACTGTGGAAAAGAGTTTCACGTGGAATTGCCACACTTCGTGCAGCACTTCTTTCTCGAGCGCATTCGTCCGCAAGAGGGAGAAATGTGGCTGGCACAGCTCATTCACTCTTCATCTCTTGTGTGAGAAGGTACTACTTTTTGGGTAGCAGTGAACCCAATTCTTCACCCACAACCAAGTTACAGCGGACTGTCATTTCACGACCTGCTGGCGTAAGATAGTCATTGAAGCTGACTGGAAACAATCAACCGGTTCAGGTATGCATTGTAGTAATTAATTTAACGTTGTAAAGTGAGCAGAAAGTGTGATCGTTCATAGCTAATTAAATATGCGGGCGTCTAGCATAGCAATGACGTGATCGATCGATAACCTAGTGAGAACGAGGGCAGTGCACAGCGGTGTGTATACTGGTGTTTACAAGCCGTCGTGAACAGCTGTTTGGCCAACTGCTTAGAACGAAAAGTCCATTAAAATTGGCAACTTGTGTTACAATGTTGGTGATTGTTATAGTTCGTATTTGCATATAATGTTTGCTGTACTGTAGTAGGGAACAGTAAACTATGTTATAGTATGAACTTACTTGATGCCAGTCAGTAATTACGTTAGCTGAGCGCTGAAAGTAGACAAGGTAAGTTGGTAACTGAAGAGTGAGCTAGTGAAGCACTCATGTGATAGGGAAATAGAGCACGTACGTGATTAACTCTAGGAAGTGAGGTAGCTATTTTGTGTGTGAACTAAATAGTGCATACATTCGAGGAACTGGGAATTCATACGAAGGTAAGTTCTTCAGTGGTGCTAGAGAGATATACGATGTTGTTATTACGTATATACTAGGTCATGTTGAGTACTACTTCTATGAATAATGTACCGACCGCCGAAGTGGTTCGACGCGAGATAACATGGCATTACCGTCGCGATGTACAGGCGTTCTTCATGCTATTCTTTCATGTCCCGTTCTATCCATACTTGCGTGGGTACGTCAGTGCTGATGTGTAGGAAAGTATGGAGGAACAAATGGACGAATGAGATTCGGGGACGAATGGAATATGAGGGCTGCGTGTGAGTTATTCTTGTATGAGACTGGTATAACCAGGCCAGTGAAGTTCGGCCACGGCCAAAGCTAATCCTCTTGGAAAGGCAGAACTGGGGAGAACCTTGAACATGCGGGGAGCATGTTTTCGCTGGAAAGACTTCTTGACTCTAGGGAAGAGTCTAACAAGAAGAGTTTCGCTATAGAGTGGGCAGGAGGTCCCACTAGCGAAATGGAAACTGTAGATATGTTATATGGTCTGGTATTGTTACTATATCCCAAGTGATGGTGCCTTGATCATTGTTGGTTTATGATTAGATGTATATTGAAAAGGGGGGGGGGGGTCCAGGGACACCTTACCTTGATGTTTAGTTCCAGTTAACTCTTGAACAACTACTGAATGACTTTAGCGACAACCGTTATGTGAATAGGGATAGGTGAAACGTTAGATCAGACTCGCCATTCTTGATTCTCAATCTGTTTGACGGGCTGTTCTCTGAAAGGCCAGCTGACATTGGACTGAGCTTGATGCATTAATACTATCAACTTAGAGATGTTGCTCTACTTAGTTGTATAACTAGGTAGCTAGACTGAAGGTTGATTTTTCAGGGTTTTGATGCACATGAGCCAATGTTTGGGCCGAATACTTTCACCGATCGCTCTTACTTTCAGGTGTTGCCTGTTAGAACCAGCCTATTACTAAGTTGCCGGAAACCACTACGTGATCCATGGCGAAGGGTCACAATACCTACTTTACCACGCCTGACTGTGCTACATTATGCAAGAGGGAGAATCACCATGCATGACTCATACTCACCACGTGATTCTAGAACCCTGCAACAGCACTAGTGGAACTAGATGGTTTGTTTTTCCATATTAGAACTGATTAAGACTATTTCAGAATATAGTTCATCTACCAGAGCAATCTTGCCGGTGTATAATGAAGGTTGATTTACTACGGAGCTATGATGGCAGGCTCACTCCAGAGAGACTTACCAAGGTGGGGTAGGCGCAGCTCTGGGAGCTCATCAAGTCCAAATCAATGTGTTTCCGCCTAAACGTGGGACAGACCAGGCAAAGATTGGCCCAAACCAAAGGGGCTGTAACTACGTTGGCACGAGTGTTCGGTCATGACTAGACCCACACCAGCTTGCGTATTTTCTTACTCGAACTCGAGGTGGTAGACAGGTAAACTCATCCTGACCTTTACGAACTTTGTATGCTGAATATGAAATAGGTCTTGCTCAATCATTCGAACAACCGAGTCATAGAATTAGAGACCATGTGTTTTGTTACCAAGCTCAACCATGTTTCAAGATGTGTGCAGGACTCTGAGGGAGTCTGAACATGCGACTGTGTAGTGAATAGTGAACTCAGTTACCGGAACATTGGTGTTTTTCTAGTGACTGTGTTGACTTGTTGCAGTGCTGATTCATTACCCAATCAAGGTTATATAATTCTACTATGGAACCATTAGGTTGGTCATGTGTTACGTCTAGAGAAATCTAGAGATCAACTGGGGTCGCCTCAAGGAAGAGGGTCTCCATACCAGGCTGTACTTTGATAACTGTGAAAGTTGGTCACAGCGATTCAGTGGGACAGAGCAGAGAAGTTCATCCAGCAGTCGGTGATCCGAAGAGGTAGTTCCTCTGACATCTGATCTTAGCTCTGGGGACGGAGTGGTCTCCAAAGGTTCCAGTCATCAGTCTGGAAGAGAGCCGGGTGAGTGTCGGACCGACTGGACGGATCATCTGTCTCAAACCTGCACGTCAGCCTAGTGATGACACACGAAGCATCTCTATCTCTGATTCTGTCTCTAACCTATCTTCTGCTATTGTAAATAGTTTATACTATCAGGGTGTTCATATCCTACCTATTGTCTTTAGGGTAGAATAAACTTTGTTGAGGTTGACTGATTCTTTGTACAGTGATTGAGTGTGGTCTTGGACGATACCTCAGGGTTCATTGTCCCAAGGGAGAAGGTAGAGAGTGGGGGTCTAGAATCTGGAGGGGCTTGTAGACTTATTTATACCATTTGAGGGCAACCACAGGGTAAACAGTGTATCTACCCATCCAACCCCTGGGGTTAGAATACACGGGAGTGCTAAGGACCCCTTGGGCTTGGTTAACTCTCAATACCCAAGGCAAACCTATCACAGTGAGATCAAAACGAAGTGGCCTTGGTCCTCGTGTAAGCTTATTGAATTTTAATTTCAGATCTGCTTCTAATAACTGATGATCCGTATTACAGTCTGCACTTCGTAGGGATTTTGCAGATGTTATGCTTGATCTCCATCTTCTTTGTATTAAAATACAATCTATTTGATTTTGGTAATACTGTCCAGGGACTTCCATGTCAAGAGTCTTATTGGGTGTACCGTGTTGTTTAAAAAGTGTGTTGGCTATCATTAACTCATTTTCTGTGTAAAATTCAATTAATTTGTCACCTGCATCATTTCTGTTTCCCAATCAAAATTTTCCTAAAACGTGTCTCTCATTTTCGTACCTACTTTTGCATTAAAATCTTCCAGTATTATTGCTATATCATTATGACCAATCTTATTTAATGTGTCGTGCAGTGTATTGTAATAATCTTCAATTTCGTCTTCCTCTGCTGTTCAAGTAGGTGCATATATTTGTACGAGTGTTGTGTTTTTTGGACGGCCTTTAAGTCTAATAGTGAGGATTATATCACTAACTGGGTTATATACCAGTAAAGCTTTTGCAGTTGTTTTATCTAAATAAAATGCCACTCCACTCTGGCCTCCGACGTCTCTACCAGAATAAATGAAAAGACTTCCATTTTCAGTTGTAAAATGTCCCTTGCCTTTCCAGCGATGTTCACTAATTCCTAAAATTTGAATATTTAACCTCTCAATCTCATCATATACTACTTTAAGCTTCCCCTCATACAGACTTCTCACATTCCACGTTCCTATTCTCACTCTTTTTCTTAGTCTGACACAGGGGATTTCCTTGGTAACACAGTCAGGATTAACTCCGTTATCACGATTACTAGTACTGGTCCCTGTGTCACACTCTTCCCCAGTGTTATCTGATCTGCCTGGCCTGGGGGTCTCGCCACCAAATCTCTTTCTTATTATGTTTTCTGTCATAGTTGTAATGGTTGCAATTAAGTCTGGTTTGAAAATGTTGCATGTCATTTGTAGCACGCTACGATCAACCCCAAACCCAGGTTGATTTTCTAGGCAAGTTTTACGTTCAGCAGTTTGCCATCGCTGTCTAAACGAGAAGTCAACGTTGAAGTCCAACTGACTGGTGTAGGAATTAACCCCGTACCCCGTTGTCAGCGCAACCAAAGTTTAAACACAAGCGCATTAGATTTGTCTGTGTAATATATTCATCAGAGTATATCGACTAACTGTACTTGGTCAGTGTCGATGTAGTGATTAATTATTCTTGTTCAGTGTTCATATAGTGGCTAACTACATGTTCAATGTTCATATCAACTAACTGTACTTGTTCATTGTTCATATAGAAACAAACTTACTTTGTCATTGTTCATATATCAACTAACTGTACTTGTTCAGTGTTCATATGGCGGCTATCTACTTGTTTAATATTCCTATAGCACCTAACTGTACTTGTTCAATGTTCATATATTGACTAACTACCTGTTCAATGTTCCTATAGTAACTAACTATACTTGTGCAATCTCTATTGAGCACCTAACCGTACTTGTTCAGTGCTCAAGTAGTGGCTAACTGCTTGTTCAATGTTCACACAGCAATTAATTGTACTTGTTTAATGTTCATATAGCAATAACTCCAATTCCAATTCTTGAGGACAATGGCAGCGTTCAACCTTAGAATTATCGGTTTATGTTGTATCTCGTAATTGTTCGTTCGTAAATAGAGATGCGTATATCTGCTTCCTTGAACATGTTTGAATACCTGTAATTGTGTTCGCTTCATCCTTGTGGTTTTACATGTATGGACATGTCAAAGTCTTGCTTAGGGCAAGAATTATGGCTCGTATCTTGACAAGTGTGATACTAAATATGCTTATCAAATAACACGAGGCTAACAACCGATAATATAATTCGCGCTATTTATTCGCGCACTGCACACATCAGAAACAATACAAGCTTCGCGCAATCACAATTCACAATAACCAATAGATCATAAATGCAAGCAATCAATACATCAATATAATAATACATCAATGCACTCCACTTACAAGTCACACAGACAGGCGTTCCATCTCCAACGGTCATACAGGCTAGCTCGCAAGACATGCATAAAACTCTCAAGCCGCTTTCACACGTCAGTCCGTTACGGCCACCAAGCCACACAGTTGTGCTCGAGTCAGCCCGCGAGACCCCCTCATGTGACCCCAATGTTCACGCTGTGTTCCAGCTGACCGCCGACTGCTTAGTATCGCTCAGCGTTGATTGCCTTGCGTTGTTGAAGACGCCGCGTTATAGCTGTAGTGCTTATAATAGATCAGCGTTGCATTGTCGGGCGTTGGTGCAGACAACGCGTTATAACTCTGGGTGAGACTCTGACATCCTCCCCCCCCCCCCTCATTCTCATGAAAGGTTTTCCTTTCATGTACTCTATATAGCTGTTCTTTATCTTGTCAGAATCGAACTTTGCACTTCATCTGACGTAACTCTTTAGTTTGTCTTAATATGTACAGGTGATTAGTAAACAATATGCATACAAATCCCATGCCTACCCATCAAGAATACTGGTCAAGTACAATCAATTCCATGGTTTTTACCTCGCTGAGACACAGCCAGTCCGGTAGGTTACGGCTAACTTATCCCTACCTCTCCACCAAAAAGAAAAATTACAAATAATCAGGTGAGTCTGTGAGTATCTACCTATAAGATAACTCCGACATTGGACATCTACTCTTATCTCATAGAATATCCAATGAAGGTCTTCAGTTTTGGTACGTTTTCCCATCTACACATGACGTCACCTTGACGTGATACCTATTAGGCAAACATGGTAGTTTCAATACATATTTACACATCACCAACAATATTTAGTTATGTCCCTTGTTTATGGAACCAAAGTTAGGGATAGTAATTTTATCATGCTTTCAACAAAATAAATTACAAGTAACATTTTCTTTCTTAGTGTCATAATTTGATCCTCCTTGACAAAAGTGCACAAAAAGTCACTCTTGTGAAAAAGTAAATCAAGCTACGATGCTGAGATTACATCTAACAAAACTCGACATATACAATTTCGTATATGGAAATGTTTTATATTGTTTAATTATTAAATGTTCGTTCATCTCTTGATGTTATCTTCCCACTTGTGTCATTGTCTACCTCTTGCCCGCTTGCCCTCAACCTTGCCTTCCAGTATGGTTTTTATAAGAGTATCATGTCTTTTAACGTGGCCGAAATATTTCACTTGCCTCCTCTTCATTTTATTCATCAACTCTCTCTCTCTCTCTCTCTCTCTCTCTCTCTCTCTCTCTCTCTCTCTCTCTCTCTCTCTCTCTCTCTCCCTCTTTCTCTCTCTCTCTCTCTCTCTCTCTCTCTCTCTTCTCTCTCTCTCTCTCTCTCTCTTCATTCCCAGTTTTTTTTTTAGAACCTCTGCATTTGATTGTTTTTGTTTCCATGAAATACGACATATTCGTCTGAATATCCACATCTCCAGGGCCTCTATTCGACTTTCTGGTTGCTTGTTCAATGTCCAGGCTTCCGCGCCATACAATAGCGTTATATATATATATATATATATATATATATATATATATATATATATATATATATATATATATATATATATATATATATATGTAGCATTTGACAATTCTCATTTTTAATGCGTTATTAATCTCTCTAGATGTTAATACTGATTTCATGTCGTTGAATGCATTTTTAGCAATTCCTATTCTCCTTTTGAATTCCATTTCACTTCTGCCATCATGTGTTATTATATGTCCAAGATAGGAGAAACTTGTTACTTGTTCTAGTATCTGCTATCACGGCTATAAATAACCACTAGACGTCAGACTGTCTCTTTCTGTCGACTGAGACGGAGCCACGGCCCATCCACTGGCCATGGGTTCAAATCCGCATCAAGGCGAACACAAAATGAAACCAAACAACAACAAAACATGAAACTCCAAGGTAGACACAGCTTAATACGGGTACCATAAATGTCTTGGGAAGTGCAGGCGGCTGACGGGATACTACCCACATCACGCAGTGAGTGCCGAGTGGTCTAAATAAATAGGGGTTTAGTACACAAGCTCGATATGCCTAAACACGTAGAGGAGTCTTTAATTTACTTTAGGGGGCTGCGTGGTCTCGAGGTATGGTGTCCGCTTCGAGTGCTGGAGGTCCCGGGTTCAAGCCTCGGTGATGCCGGGATTTTTTCTCCTGGACTTCTAGTAATAAATTTCCGGTGGTCTCTGGGTAGTGAGATCGGACGCCAGTGTGTATTGTTACGCACGGAAAAAAATCCCTTGGCAGTTGGAAATCGAAAAAGAGTAGCCTAATGGCGCTGCCCGGGCAAAATTTCGAGTTAAAAATCTACCCAAAAGTATTTTAGGATCCTCGCCGGTGCTACGGAGTTCGTGCACTGAGCTGAGTTTCTCCAGACTCACGTTTGAGTTAGGAGGCGAACGGAGCACTTATGGGTTGCACCCGTGTGCCGTGATGTTAATCCATCGACTAAACTAAACTAAACTAAACTTTACTTTACTTTACTTTACTTTACTTTTCAGCTTGAGTTTCTTGCTAAAGAATGAGTTCAAGATAGTCATGGAAGCTCAGTGGCCTAAAACACCTGGTAGGCTGCTCGAGAAGATTCTGGAAAACTGGGGTTTAACCACTAAGTTTGGTGAGTTGGCGTTCGGCCCTCCAGCGATAAACTGGGGTTTAGCCATTGAGTTTGGTGAGTTAACATTCAGCCCTCCAGAGATAAACTGGGGTTTAACCATTGAGTTAGTTAGTTCGTTGGTTGGTTGGTTGGTTGGTTGGTTGGTTGGTTGGTTGGTTGGTTGGGTGGTTGGTTGGTTGGTTGGTTGGTTGGTTGGTTGGTTAGTTAGTTAGTTATTTAGTTAGTTAGTTAGTCGACAGATCATCCTCATTGCACATCGAACCATTCAGTCCATAAGCGCTCGGATCCCCTTCTCAGTAAATCCCGCAGCGAGTAGCGGCTAACGACACCAGTTCTGTGTTGGTTTATTAATCTTCTTTGGCTCCCTGCGTAGTTTTCTTGTTTGGCCAAGTCTCTTTTAACTTGCTGTTCTCGCAGCCTGATCATGGTTGTAGATTCCCAGTCATCGCTTGGTTCTTGTAAACAACTTACTACTCGTAGAGCATTCAGAATGTCTGCCTGGTCCATGGCTCGTCCGACATCTACGGTAGCCCTTCCTACCTGCAAGACTGCCAGCCTGCTCTATCCCTTGTACACCCGCATCAGGATCAGGTCTGTGTTCTTGTCCCGATAATTTCCTGTGACCAAGCCATCCAGGCATATATCATTGTCGCCCTTTTGTTGTTTTCCCATCAAGCTTTTTTTTAAGGGGGCGGGGGGGGGGGGGGGGGGGCGCCGTAGTATCCATTGTTCTATAAGCCCTGTGATTATACTGTAATCCTTGTGATCATACCATAGCTCTTACGATTATACGAGGGTAAGTTAATAAGCAAGTCACAAATGGCTGTAGAAAAATAACGAACTATGATAACAACTTGAAACCAGTTTATTTTTATACATACATTGTCCCTTTATTTCTGAACATAATTTCCACCAACATTGATGCATTTATCTCATCGTTTTATCAGTCCTCCCAAACCTGCTGCATAGAACTGCGTGCTTTGTTTTCATTTACCTGCCATCCCACATATCTGTGTGACTTACTTATTGACTCGCCCTCATACCTTTTTCTACCCAGCTATGCATCGCTTTACGGGAAATCGCTATGGGCTAAGTCCACTGAAAACCCACCTTGGCGGGAGACATTTCGCGAGTGACGCCGAAGTTGAATGTGACGTGAAAACGGGGTTTAGAAAACACAGCACGCAGTTCTATGCAGCCGATTTAGGAGGACTGATAAAACGATGGGATAAGTGCATCAAAGTTGGTGGAAATTATGTTGAGAAATAAAGGGACAATGTATGTATAAAAATAAACTGGTTTCAAGTTGTTAACTTGTCAAGTTGTTATCATATTTAGTTATTTTTCTACAGCCATTTGTGACTTACTTATTAACTTACCATCGTAGTATGACTCGTATGTTTTGTCAGGTCTTAGTCAGATATGACTGAGCTACCGTATAACAGTAGACGGTACTACCTGGTTTCTGTTAGCGCCGAACGTTGGGCGGCGCTTACCAAACCCGACACCCCACATTGTGCCAACGGCTTCGGGCGGAAGAGCGCAATTGGGAGGGTACAAGCCTTACCCTGGTGCGAGGAAATGCAAGCTAAAGACAAAATGTCATGGCAGGGCAGACCAGGCCCTAAGCCTTGGTTGGCAGCTGGTCTAGGATCGATGCTCCGACAGGTGGACAGTTAGAGCATTGCTTTGCTGATCCGGCAGCTTCTGCAGCTTGTCTTGTTCCAGATTTAGGGGTGTTACCTTTCCTCTGGAGTGAACTAGGCAGGCCGAGAGAGGGATCATGCTGCATGGGCAACACATGATCTCTATATTTTAGCCCAGGCTTTGTGCTATGGAGAGGCAATAACTCCATCCCTGGTCTTAAATGGTCTCGGAATCAAAGCGAGAGGCAACTGTTACGGGTTATAAATCCCTGTCAACTGGCGTAGACATGGGGCGCCACGCGTTGCCTCTGACGGTGGGAGACACCTGCAGGTATCACTGATCAGCTACCGCCCGCCTCAAGCTGGGCAGCCCCCAATGATGTGAGAAAAACGGCTGTGATTGATGCCGAGCTCAATCGTCTTAACATTGATATTGCTGGCCTGCAGGAGACTCGCCTCGCTGAGGAAGGGTCACTCAGGGAAAACAATTACACCTTTTTTTGGAAGGGTAGGGGGCAGGCAGAAAAAAGGCAACACGGTGTGGGCTTTGCAGTGAATAATTCGCTACTGGGAATGATTGAAATTCCAGCAGGAGGAAATGAAAGACTATTATCCCTGCGCTTGGCAACCTCTTGTGGGTGTGCCACCATAATTACTGCATATGCACCGACACTCGATTCCTCTGATGATGTGAAGTATTCGTTCTATGGGGAGTTAGACTCCGTGATCAAGGCAGTTCCAAAATCTGACTACATTTATATGCTCGGTGATTTCAATGCTCGTGTGGGCAAGGACTCGAGTTCATGGCCAGTGTGCCTTGCAAAATACAACATCGGTCGCATGAATGAAAATGGGCAAAGGCTGCTGGAGCATTGCACCAGTAATGACCTATGTATTACAAACTCCTTTTTTAAAACAAAAGAGATGCATAAGGTCACATGGAAACATCCAAGATCCGGCCATTGGCACCAGCTGGACTTCATCATCACACGGACACAACATCTGAACCATATATCATTGTCTCGAAGTTACCACAGTGCTGACTGTGATACGGATCATTCTTTAGTTGTTGCAAAGGTTAGACTGAGACCAAAGAGAATCTACACAGCTAAACACAAATCTAGCCCCAGGATTAATATTATTAACACTCACGATCCTGAAAAGTGCTTTCAGTTTCAACAGCAACTTGAAGACGCTTTCACTGATACACCAGAAAATTGTACAGTAAATGAAAAGTGGGGTCATTAAGGAAACTCTTTATAAAACTGCTGTAGGGGTTTACGGCACTGTGGATCATAAGAGGCAGGACTGGTTTGCGGCAAACAGCGAGACTCTGCAGCCCTTAATTGATAAGAAGAAGAAAGCTCTCTTAAGAAACAAGGAAATACCAACGAGTAACACTCTGAGTGAACTAAGGCAAGCTAGGAAGGATGTGCAAAAGGCTGCCAGGCAGTGTGCAAATGATTATTAGATCAAGTTAAGTGAGTCCATTCAAATCGCAAGTGATACGGGAAACATAAGAAGCATGTATGAAGGAATAAAGAAAGCCTGTGTGTGGTCCAGTGATCAAAAGAAGTGCACCACTGAAAACCTTGACTGGAGAAATCATCACTGACAAGAAACAGCAGATGGACAGATGGGTAGAGCACTATTTGGAGCGAGCACTAATTGGAGCTTTACTCAAGTGAGACCAAACTAGCGGATGATGCCCTCAACGCCATAGAGGCTCTACCAGCTCTTGACCACCTGGACACACTTCCCACCATAACAGAAGTTAAGTGTGCTATAAATGAACTTGCATCTGGCAAGGCTCCAGGTAAGGATGGGATTCCAATAGAGGTTATCAGGAGTGGGCAAGACACACTCACTATACAGATCCACCAGCTAATAGAGCTATGCTGGCGAGAAGGACAAGTCTCACAGGATTTCAAAGATTCCAGCATCATAACACTGTACAAGAACAAGGGCGATCGGAGCGACTGCAACAACTATAGGGGTATCTCACTTCTGTGTATTGTTGGAAAAGTATTTGCCAGAATTGTTCTGCGAAGACTTCAAGTCCTAGGAGATCAAGTCTACCCCGAATCACAGTGTGGCTTTCGACAGAACCGGTCTACCATTGATATGATATTCTCATTGCAACAAATGCAAGAAAAATGCCGTGAACAGAATCAACCACTGTTTATTGTCTTCACTGACCTCACAAAGGCATTTGATTTGGTCAGTCGTGAGGGTCTATTCAAGGCACTAAAGAAGATTGGCTGCCCACCAACTCTTCTGTCCATTGTGGAATCGTTCCACACAGGCATGAAGGGTATAATCAAGTTTGATGGTGCCACTTCTGAAGAATTTGAAATCAAGAGTGGAGTTAAGCAAGGTTGTGTACTAGCTCCCACCCTCTTTGGAATATACTTTTCACTTCTACTGAAATATGCCTTTCGTGATCAGGATGGTGGTATATACATTCACTCACGCTCAGATGGCGGCCTTTACAATGCTCAAAGATTGAAGGCCAAGACCAAAATTAGGAGGGTACTGATCAGAGAGTTGCTTTTTGCAGATGATGCTGCAGTTAC
>JACEFZ010009310.1:0-12500 GCA_014155875.1 Cepaea nemoralis
GAAAGGGAAAAGGAATTGTAGTTTTTAATGGGGGAAAAAAAATTAATTTTTTAAAAATTTTTAAATTTAAAAAAAAAATAGATTAAGTTAATAGAATTAAGAAAATCACGCCATAAGAAAATTAATCCACAAGGGTAAATTTGTTAGGATATTGTCTAGCACATTTATTCTGTATACTGGTCAGGTCGTATGAAGATGTGGAGGTCAGCATGGCTGAATAGATAAGAGCGCATGTTTTTAAACATCCGGTGTGCTGATGCCGAGGTAGCGAGTTCAACCTTTACACTGTCAGTTGGTACTAAAATGGATGACAAAGCCACAAAACGCACGTTAGCTAGAATACCTCTGCTAAAATCAAAAGCTGGACTTCAAGATAGTGAATTGTGGATACACTGACTTAACTGATTCACTGCCTTGAGCCACTATCCGCTCAACTGAACAACCCTTAACTGCCAAGAGCCGATTAATAGGTTCAATTTTGACAGCGCGTTATTTGTTTCATTTCCCGTAGCTTCCGCAATTTTAGTTTCTGGTAAATGAAAATTCACACCGAAAAAAAAAGATTTACATCTTAACACATCGGGCAAGAAGAGTGTAGTTTCTCAAATAATTTTTATTTTTGTCAAACTGTGGTTAGTGTCTGATTTTAGAAATGAAAACACCCTCTGGTTCTCGACCTCGCCGATTTACACCAGATTATCGTTTTAAACAATTTTAGATTATAGTTAGTCTGGTTTAATGGACTTTGTGAAAGATTCTAAAACTGACAGCATGTGCAGTAATTTGGTTATTCAGGTAAATTATGCAAAGTTAACAGTGGAAGTTCGTCATCATATGATGGCACATGTCCAAATTTGCTTGCTCTAAAGGGCCACACCTGTGCCCCTAAGTTTGATTTGCCTATCACAAATAAGCTGAAGCATATTTAAATATTTAAAATTTAAAAAAAAAGTAATAATTATAGCTGTCACAGACTCACATTTATAGACATGAGTCAAAGGGCTACAACTCCCGCCCAAGGGAAAGAAGTCAGTCACTCGAAGGCCAGAGTAATCTAGAGCCTTCTCGAAGGACTGGTCATTGAGTCCACTGTCCCGTGGACACTGATGTGGCCCGCCTATTGCGGGGTCCACGAGGAACTCGGACAGAGTTACCACCCGTGTCGGATTGGGACACGTGTGGACCGTCAGAGGACAGACGGACCATCAGAGAGGCAACAGGGCCTGCCTTAGAGGGACTCAATAGATTAATAGATTAAACCCATGTATATTTGGGGTTCATAGACATATGCTAGATAGTTTGCTAGGAATGTTTGTGATAACTATGTGTGATGATGTTAAATCTCTGTGATATGCAACTCAGCGCGGGCTTGTTAACCCACTGCGCCAACGCACTGTATAGTGAACTACAATAAATGTTAGATATTATATTTAACGGAGTTATTGTTGCCTGTGTGAACCCGAGCTCAGATACCTAGACATGAGCAAGACGATGACAGGCTTTTTGGGGGCTTATTCTCCGGTTTTGGCATAAGCTTTAACTTTACACGGCTATATATTGCCAAGTAAAACATCAAATTAATGATATCAAATTGATTTCTGTATAACAAATTGATTTCTGTACAACAAATTGATAACTGTACAAGTTTAACTTATTGGCATCTATCTAGCGATAAAGTAGTATTAATATGAGTCCCTCTGCAGTGAGTCTCTCATTGATGTGAATACTATAAACTATTTTTGACATGACTGTGACATTTTTTGACTGTTACTAATGTTTTCTCATTCTACGAGCAGATTGTTCCGCGAATTGTGTGGTGTGTAACCTAGGTAAACTATCCAACAGTGGCGAGAGTACAAGACAACATTCGCAAGTTCTGGGATTAAAAGCTAAGTTTCATATCATGCCCATTGCAACCCTAAGCGGTACTTATCACCATCCATCCATGTATCATTTTGCTTTGCATTGATTTGTATGTATATTCATGACCTTGTAACCAACATAACTTTGCATTTGTATTTGCGCATGTAATAATTAAGGGAGATAACTAAATTTTCTACTCCCCAACATTTTTCTAAGGGATTTAACTTCATTGAAATTACCAACAAGTAAAAGACAAAATGTCTACTTTAGATAAATGTATTGAGCAAGGTATTAAATTAGGTTATAAAGAAGAGAAACTGTCAGAATGGGCACAGAAGACGCACGCAGAAAACATTGCCCGTGAAGAAAGAGCGATAGAAAGAGAAGAAAAACAAAGGCAAATGCAGGCAGAAGAAAAGAAAATGCAAATGCAAATTGAGGCAGAAGAGAAAAAGATGCAGATGCAACTGCAGTCTCAAGAGAAACAAATGGAGCTTGAGGCGGCGGCCAAACTAGCCCAATTGAATGCCGATACACAAATAAAACTAAAGCAGATGGAGATTGATTCCAACGTAGAAATATCTGTGAATAAACTAAGAAGCAAGGAGGAGGAACAGAAATATAACAAGTATAAAGGCCTCGTGAAGGCATTCTGCTCAGGAGATTCCATCAGCGCATACCTGGAAAATTTTGAGTGTCTAATGTCCTACCATAAGATCATAAAATCAGATTGGGCATTTATTTTAATGAGAAACTTAGCTCTGGAACCTTTAAAAGTAATAGAGACAGTGCCACAGGAAATGCGAAAAGATTATGACTATTTAAAGCAGCGCATTCTCCAACATTTCTCATTAGATACTGCAGGTTACCAACAACAGTTCGCCAAATTATCCCCACAACCAAACCAAACCTTTATAGACTACGTCTCTACAGTACAAGATGTGTGTACAAAGTGGATTAACTCGGCTAAAACTAACAACAGCCATGACAAACTTAAAGAACTTATTATTATTGACAAGATAGTGAGTACAATCCCTACACCTTTTGCTAAGTTTTTGAAACAAATTTACTGTAAAAGTATTCAGGAAATCGAGTCCAAGGGGAATGCATTTTTTACAGCAAACAGAGACATTTTTCATTTAAACTTAAGTCAAAACGATACAGCAGCAGCAGTAGTAAACACTATATACTCGAAACCAACAGAAAGTAAGTTTAAACCACGCTCAAATGTCAGTAAGCCAGTTAAATGCCAATATTGTAGTTTGACTCACGAACAATACGCGATGTGCGATAAATCGCCGAACTATCCACACCACCTCAAAATGATCGTGGAGAAGCAGAAGAATAAGCGCAATGCTTACCAGAGAGCGGTCAAATGTTATTTTTGCAGTAGCTTTGGGCACTATAGTCGCTTCTGTGAGGGCCGAAAGATATTGAAACAGGCCAATGCTGCACTAGTGGAAACGTCATCAGACGAAGAGATTGAATCACTGAATGATTGTGACAATCAAAACGAAAATGTAAGTGAGCTAGGAAATGCTGTGCAAATTATTGACACCATTACAGACAGTAAGTGTAACACCTGTACGAAGTTCCAACTTGACACAACATTACTATGTGGCCACACTATCCCTATTTCGAATGAAACAGCCAACGCTGCCTTGTCATCTACAGGCAAGCTAAGTTTCTCAACAGGGTTTGTAAATAACAAAAAGTGCACATTAATTCGGGATTCCGGCGCAACGCTCTGTGGGATTAAGAAAACATTAATAAACGATAAAGACTATACAGACAAACACGTGACTTGTCGCACATTCTCAGGCACTATAGAGAAATACCCCCTTGCTCTTGTCGAAATTCGAACCCCGTTCATATCAGGACTAGTATTGTGCGCTGTCCTAGAAAATCCTGTCGCTGATATTATACTTGGGAACCTGCCCAACATACGACCTTGCTCTGAAAAGGAAATCAGAGATTGGGAGCATAGAAACGGTATCCACCACCCAAACAGCGATTCTAAAGAGAAACACCATTCATGCTTGTCTCAATCTGCCAAAAGACCAAGGGAGACAACCAATGAAGTAATTCAGAAAGAATTCACCGAGGTGTACAATGCAGGGGCGGTCGAATCTGTCAGTGATACGACCAAATTAAAACCTCGAATTGAGGATGCTACCGATCTACCAAGTACCAAGCCTGTAGATGTGCAACAACACACACAACACACAAATGCAATAACACGACAGACAACCCATAAAACCAACACCGACCAACTGCAGGAGTCACTAGAAATTGCTATCACCAAACACTACCAACACGAATTTTGGAGATGAACAGAAAGCAGATCCTACACTTTCACCATATATTAAGTTAGTAGGACTTAAACCAAAATTAACTAAGAACGCATCGTGGACATTTAGGCTACAGAACAATGTATTAACTAGAGTATACACAACAAATCAGACCACGATACAGCAAGTAGTGTTACCACAAGCACATAGAGAGAAAGTACTAAAGCTAGCCCATGACTCACCTTTCGGAGGTCATATGGGGTACGAAAAAACTAGGGCTAGGGTCCTGACCCAGTTTTATTGGCCAAAATTTTGCCAAGATATAAAAACCTTTTGTAGATCATGTGATATATGTCAGAAACTGGTGAAAAAGGGGAAAAACCCTACGGCAGAAGTCCAATCAACTACAACTGCCTCGAGGCCATTCCAAATCGTGGCAGTTGACCTAGTAGGTCCGTTGAATCACATTTCAAGTAAAGGGAATAGATATATTTTCACTCTTATTGATGTATGTACGAGATGGCCAGAAATGCTTCCATTAAAATCTGTCTCCTCTAAGGATGTGACGGACATATTATTAAATATTTTCTCCCGTTTTGGCTTCCCGGAGAAAATAATTTCTGATAGAGGAACCCAGTTCATATCGAATGCCACTCAATCGGTAACTAAGTTACTAGGCATCAAGCAATGTTTCACCAGTCCCTATCGACCGGCCGCAAATGGTATCTGCGAGAAACTAAACGGGGACCTGAAACATATGCTATCTAAAGTGACAGCTGAAAATCCAGCCGATTGGGATATACTTCTCCCAACGGTGCTGTTCGCATATAGAGAAGTCCCGCAATCAAGCACATGGTTCTCTCCCTTCGAATTGATGTATGGAGCGAACCCAAGAGGACCTCTCACTATTTACAAAGATATCATATCACAACCTGTAAATATCCAACTACCCATTTCTACCTATGATTTAGTCACTGACACCAGAGACAAAATCATACGTTCCTGTATACTGGCCAGAACATCACTACAGGAGAAAGGTTTTAGGTACAGGCAGTACGCCAACAGAGGTGCAAAGACAATTGTATTAAATCCAGGTCAGGATATTTTACTACTGCTACCTGACAAGAGAGATTTACTATCAACCTCTTGGCAGGGACCTTTTAAAATTATTAGAAGAATTTCTGAAGTTGATTACGAAATTTCGTTAAATGGAAAGTTGAAAATATTCCATGTAAATATGTTGAAACCATACTATGCTAGACAGGACACGGACACGAGTGAACAGACGCAGCTAACTGATGACAGAAACGAAACGACAATTACCCAGCCGAATGACACCTCGACAAACGAAGCATCGTTAACGACGCACTCTTACGACGACAAAGACGACGAAGACATATGGACATTACCGACAATATGTGATAACGACAACGACGACCAATTTGACGACATATTGACAACGATTAATCTCGACGACGACGACAATGACATTGAGGACAATTTACAAACAGTAGCATCTGTGATAAATCAGACAGACGTAGACAATACTGAAATCCCAGTACCGATTATGACTGACGACGGTAGTATAAATGACATACAAATCTCTGACACTTTGACACAACAGCAGCGACAAGACATTTTGACTCTCCTTGACGAGTATAAATCTATCTTTTCTAACAAACCTGGACGCACTGACAAGATAACACATTCAATTGTGCTGACAGATCTGACACCGGTCAAATGTAGACCATATTCTATTCCTCTCCATTACAGAGCATATTTAGACAAAGAAATTTTGGATTTAGAGAAAAATAGAATAATTCAGAAATCTATGTCTCAATATTCTTCACCGATTGTCCTGGTGAAAAAGAAGGACCAGACAATCCGTTTGTGCATCGACTATAGAGTATTAAATACAAGAACCACAACGGATGCAGAGCCAATGAACAGTTGTGAAGATCTCATTTTAAATATGTCTCAATCATCCTTATTTTCTAAGATTCATTTAGCGAAAGGTTATTGGCAATTGCCACTACACCCTGCTTCTAGACATATAACAGCATTCACAACACCCCTCGGTTTGTACGAATGGCGATATCTTCCATTTGGTCTCAAGAACGCACCCGCCACATTTGTTAGATTAACTAGATTGCTATTACACGGAATTACAGATGTCCAAGCTTATATTGATGATATATGCATCCATTCTTCTAATATGTCTTCTCACTTACTTACACTCAAACAAGTCTTCAACCAAATCTTTCTTTTTGGACTTACTATCAAACCTTCCAAGGTTGAAATAGGCTATAAACAAATAGACTTCCTTGGCCATAGAATTTCTGAAGGCAAACTGTTGACAGATGATAAAATTGTGTCGAAGATTCTCAATCTAGAAGTGCCTACCACAAAGAAACAAATTAGAAGTTTACTAGGTCTTATAACTATTATTCTAAATTTATACCAAATTGGGCAGAACTTACCTTCAGTCTTTTCTAATATGTTAACTAAAGATCATCCATCAAAAATTTGTAAAAGTACTCGCTTAGAGATGCAATGAGCAGATTGAAACGTATTTTTTCTAATCCACCAGTCTTACGATTACCCAACATAAATTTACCCTTTATTTTGACCACAGATTCGAGTGCTATCGCAATAGGAGGATGTTTAATGCAAGAAGTGGATGGAGTGAGACACCCAATTCTCTACGTAAGCCGGAAGCTGAAGAAGGCAGAGACCCGGTATTCTACGGTGGAATTGGAGGCATTAAGTCTATTATTTTGTGTGTTAAGATTATCTAAGTTCCTCTTAGGTGCCCACTTCGTTGTACTCACTGACAATTCGCCATTGTTGGTCCTTAAGCAAGGTGCCCCGAAAAACCATCGTTTACAAAGATGGTGTCTTCTTCTTCAAGATTTCGACTTCGAAATCCGCCATATCAGAGGCACTGACAACATTATTGCTGACCTTTTATCACGGCAAACGAATGCGCCAGTAGAATAACATTTGGCACATCGACCATTCGCCATACTAGAAACTGTGATATTTTTAGTCTGTGTCATATAACAGTGTAACTCTACACCTGCTAGAGAACTCCCATTGAATAGTAATAACACCTCAGTAAATAAGTTACTTATGACACCCACGAACATGAAACTTTAAGAGTCATACTTTAAGAACTATACGTGAAGAGCTATACTATCAATTGCCCAAGCTCTAGAACGATCCGAGCGAGAGACATTAACTAGTGTAATGATTTCAACCAGTGAACTCACTCTGAAAACTGTAAGAACACTTTATACGCAACATTGAGAACATTCCATACTTGCTGTTGCTACGAGACTTTGCAAACAGCCGAAACAGAACTACGTCGACTACAACACTCAAGAGACAGCCATACTAACTTTTAACATTCATGGCACAACACGCTAACAACAGGAGGACAACGCGCACATCATCGTTGGATTTAGTTACTTAATTAATTAATTAATTTAATATTAAATATGTATTATATTTGCATTGAATTTTGTATATAAAATGTGTTAACCTGTAATTTGTACATATTCTACCATAATATTACAGGTAGTTCCATTAATAGGATAAATAACCTTCCTATGCAATTGTCTCTGTGTAAATTATAACCCATTTTTGAGTCATCGTACAAAAAGTACGTATTTTCTTAAAGGGAAAAGATCACCTATTCCATTTTTTTCTAAGGGCAATAACACTTACCTCAACTTTAATTATATATTTTAACCAAATACTATTTGGAATGAAAGATGAGTGAATGACAGAGTGGATGGATTAAATGAGAGAACGATATACTGAGCGGACAAATTGTACGCAAAACGTATTTATTTTAATTTGTCTGCGTCTTTCATGTAAATTGTATTACTTGTCTAAATTGTTGATACATGTTTATTAGTTAGGTTAATATTCTTAGTTTAGGAGTTAGGATACTACATCTAAGCACCACTGCTTGGAATGCCTGATCATGTATTGCACACATTGGAGTAATTCATGATTAAGGTTATCCCAACTCGTGACGCCTTGGAAATAAGCCACACATTCAGCACACACTTTACACAAACCTTAAAACTGAACACTATCAATTTAAAATACAGTCACTTTATTAGAAGCAGCAACTTATTAGTCAACACACTAACAAGCCAACAGGGACACATGTAGTCTGAGGGGATAAAATAACAACGTAACTACATATTTAGCATTATACAACATACGAGAGTAAAAATGTATTGAAATGCACACACAGATCAAGATTTGAAGGTGTACTTAATTAGCCAGGACTTCGGTCTTGTTAATCCTCTTTAATACAGAGGTTAATTGTCTTGGTATCAGTGGGGTACTATGAGAAGGACGGGTTGTAAACACAACTAGTAAACGTCACGTAACTTCGGTCAGATAAGCATTTTTAAGGACACAGGAGAGAGAGTGATCTCTTCACCAAATCAGAGAAGTGGTGTATGGGAGAATACATGCGTTTTGATGCCAGTATGTAGGTTACCAAGTTACTGTCCACCAAACTACAAACACCGACTTTATGTGATTCTGTGACAGAATTAGAGCAGATCTAATTACCTTATAACAACCCATCAGAGCGAGGGAGAGGGGGGAATCCTGTCACAGACTCACATTTATAGACATGAGTCAAAGGGCTACAACTCCCGCCCAAGGGAAAGAAGTCAGTCACTCGAAGGCCAGAGTAATCTAGAGCCTTCTCGAAGGACTGGTCATTGAGTCCACTGTCCCGTGGACACTGATGTGGCCCGCCTATTGCGGGGTCCACGAGGAACTCGGACAGAGTTACCACCCGTGTCGGATTGGGACACGTGTGGACCGTCAGAGGACAGACGGACCATCAGAGAGGCAACAGGGCCTGCCTTAGAGGGACTCAATAGATTAATAGATTAAACCCATGTATATTTGGGGTTCATAGACATATGCTAGATAGTTGCTTAGAATGTTTGTGATAACTATGTGTGATGATGTTAAATCTCTGTGATATGTAACTCAGCGCGGGCTTGTTAACCCACTGCGCCAACGCACTGTATAGTGAACTACAATAAATGTTAGATATTATATTTAACGGAGTTATTGTTGCCTGTGTGAACCCGAGCTCAGATACCCTAGACATGAGCAAGACGATGACAATAGCTAAAAAGAAACAAAATAGTGAATATATTGGTTCTCATTCTAATGAGTACAAATCTGCCTCGTATTTGCTTGACTGTTTCCATTTTGTGTGAAAATGATGTGCTTCAAAATATGTTATTGTGGTTTGGTGGTGATAAGGGGCAGTTATTGTGATAATTGGTGTAGAAAAGTGGTGCATTTAAACTTATTAAGTAAATTTTATTTAATTATGAAAGACGGAGAAGAAATGCCTTGATAAGTGGAGATTTTAAATAACTGTCACCCTTCTCATAAAAAGTAAATACTATTATTATAATAATTATTTTTTTCTTTTACAAAATCTAACATTATTATGATATTTCTAACCTCTAGCAATAATAGCGATACTGACGTGTTCCTTGTGCAATCTCCTTTAAGTTGATATTCAATACAATATAGCTGCTATCATTTTGACTATATTTACATCATTACTGTGACACACTGCATAATTGCCATTTTCTGCCATCAATTTCTGTTTGGTCAAAACGAACGTTTTGTTTGGTAGTGAATCAGTTAAAGAGGAGTGCCATGCGCTGATTCAGTACGTTCAGAATAACAAGGAGAGCGATAATGACTTTATACTGCAGCCTGAATAAGGAGGGCGAAAATGACTGTTTATACTGCAGTCTGTATAACAAGGAGGGCGATAATGACTTTAGACTGCAGTCAGAATAACAAGGAGAGCGATAATCACTGTTTAGACTGCAGTAGGATAACAAATAATATAACCCTAAACTGCGGTCGACATACAAAGAAAGATAAAACAAGCAAAGCTAAAAAAGTAAACCATATTCCCTTAACAATTGGAACTTGGAATGTACGCACCCTACTTGACAGAGACGGCGCGTCAGGTCCAGAGAGACGAACAGCACTGATTGGGAGAGAGCTGGGCAGGTACAACATCGACATTGCAGCCTTGAGCGAGACACGACTTGCAGAAGAAGGCCAAATCTGTGAAATTGGTGCCGGCTACACATTTTTCTGGAGTGGAAGGAAAAGCGAGGAAAGACGCCAATCCGGTGTGGGATTTGCCATTAAGTCGGCCCTGGTCGGCAAATTAGCTGGATTTCCAAAGGCTGTAAACGACAGGCTCATGACCATGAAGTTGCCTCTGCTGAATGGAAGGAAGCACGCAACCATTGTGAGTGTCTACGCACCAACTATGACCAACGAAGATGATGTCAAGAATAAGTTCTATGAGGACCTGCACAATGTATTAACATCTGTTCCCAAAGGAGACAAACTTATACTCCTTGGGGATTTCAATGCCAGAGTAGGCACGGACACCACCTCTTGGAGTGGCATTATTGGAAAGCATGGAGTCGGAAATTGTAACACCAATGGACTCCGCCTCCTTCAGACATGTGCCGAACATGATCTCCTGATTACGAACACAATTTTCCGTCTCCCCATGAGAAATAGGACATCGTGGATGCACCCTCGCTCGAAACACTGGCACCTCATTGACTATGTAATCGTCAGGAGGAGTGACAGACAAGACGTTCGAGTGACAAAATCCATGTGTGGTGCCGAATGTTGGACAGACCATCGTCTCATTGTCTCGAAAATGAACATCCACATCAGGCCACCACGGCGTCCTCAAGGGGCAAAAATGCAAACAAAGCTAAATGTCACCCGCCTAAACAGCAAGAAAATGCAGCAGTCGTTTGAAAATATGCTGGAAGACCGCCTCAAGCCCAGTGCTGAAGCAAAACAGGATACAGAAACAGAATGGAGAGCCCTAAAGGACACGATTTACAACACTGCTATGGAAATCCTGGGTCCAGCCCCCCGAAAGCATAAAGACTGGTTTGATGAAAATTCCCAAGACATCAACCAATTGCTGGCCGAGAAACATCTTCTCCTCAAGGCACATTTGAATGACCCAAAGTCAACATCAAAAAAAGATGCTTTCAAGAACATTCAGAGAGTAGTGCAGCAGAAACTTCGGCACATGCAGGGACTCCTGGCTGAGCAGCAAAGCTGATGAAATTCAGGGCTTTGCTGACAGACACGATATGAAAAACTTCTACGACTCACTGAAAGCGGTCTATGGTCCTTCATCACCAGGCATAGTTCCCCTCCTCAGTGCAGACGGGGGAACATTGGTCACCGATAAGAAAGAAATCCTCCAACGCTGGGCAGAGCATTTCAGCAAAATCTTAAATGCAACTTCCTTCTTCGATGATGAAACCATCAATTGCCTTCCTCAAGTTCCCACCAATGAGACTCTTGATGACCTGCCAACCATAGTGGAAATAAACAAAGCCATCCAGCAACTCTCCAGCGGCAAGGCACCTGGTCCTGACTCCATCCCAGCAGAGATATACAAGGCAGGTGGGCCGGTCCTAACAGAGCAGCTTCACCGAGTCTTCACAAACATATGGATGAACGAGACCATGCCACAAGATTTTAAGGACGCGTCAATAGTCCACCTTTACAAACGTAAAGGAAACCGCCAATCCTGTGACAACCACCGAGGCATCTCCTTGCTTTCAATTGCAGGGAAGATACTCGCCAGAATTCTTCTCAATCGCCTCACAGCCCATCTCGATCAAGGTCTTCTTCCTGAGAGTCAATGTGGCTTCAGAAAAGAACGTGGAACTGTTGACATGATTTTCGCTGCAAGGCAGCTGCAAGAGAAATGTCAGGAACAGAACTGCGAAATGTTCTCCACTTTCATTGACCTCACCAAGGCTTTTGATACAGTCAGCAGAGAAGGACTGTGGAAGATTATGGCAAAATATGGCTGTCCACGAAAGTTTGTCCAAATAGTGCGGCTATTTCATGACGGCATGCAGGCAAGAGTACAGGAAAATGGTGAGCTGTCTGAACCCTTTCCTGTCACCAATGGAGTGAAGCAAGGATGTGTCCTGGCACCAACACTGTTCAGCCTCATGTTTTCAGCCATGTTGATGAATGCCTTCGAGAACGACGACATTGGAATAGACATCAACTACCGTATGGATGGAAAGTTATTCAATCTCAGAAGGCTGAAAGCTAAAACCAAAATTGACAGTGGCACCGTCAGAGAGCTCCTGTTTGCTGATGATTGCGCTCTATACGCCAACTCAGAGGCGGACATGCAACATAATGTTTCAGCTTTCTCACATGCCTGTGCCAACTTTGGGCTCAATATCAACTTGGAGAAGACTG
>JACEFZ010009310.1:17500-25468 GCA_014155875.1 Cepaea nemoralis
CTGTTAGCGCCGAACGTTGGGCGGCTCTTACCAAACCCGACACCCCACATTGTACCAACGGCTTCGGGCGGAA
Source organism: Cepaea nemoralis (assembly GCA_014155875.1). NCBI lineage: Eukaryota > Metazoa > Mollusca > Gastropoda > Stylommatophora > Helicidae > Cepaea > Cepaea nemoralis. The sequence goes on from JACEFZ010009310.1 coordinate 17,574, forward strand.
GAGGGCAATTGGTAGGGTACAAGCCTTATCCTGGTATGAGGAAATGCAACCCAAAGACTAAATGTCATAGTAGGGCAGACCAGGTCCTAAGCCTTGGTTGGTAACTGGTCTAGGATCGAAGCCCAGACAGGCGGAAAGTTAGAGCATTGCTTTGCTGATCCGGCAGCTTCTGCAGCTTGTCTTGTTCCAGACGTATTGGTGTCACCTTCCTCTGGAGTAAACTAGGCAGGCCGAGAGAGGGATAATGCTGCATGGGCAACACAGGCTTTGTGTTATGGAGAGATAACCCCATTTTACAAACTATCGTCTGTCAAGACGGCAAGGTGCCAGTCAGTCAAGGTAACCATGGTTACTTTAGCAGTTCATGTCATTTTACTCACCATAATAACATGGAAGAACTTGGACAGAATAAAGATGTGGTTCCTAAGACTAATGTTGCAAATTCCTTGGACTGCCAAAGTAACTAACAACAATTGCCTGAAAGAGGCTAATGAAACTAGAACAATGTATACAACAATAAGACAAGAGACAAACAGCTTTCTTTGGTCATGTGATGAGAAGAGAGGCATTGGAGAACATCATGACGACTGGAAAGATCGAGGGGAAGAGAGGCAGAGGCTGATCACGAGAAATGATGCTGGACGGATTGAGACGGCGACATTGCAACAAAAATCAAGATATATGGAGAGCCACGAACACCTAAGCCAGCTGGCATGCAGATCTTTTGCAGAGCGACGCTCCTATCACGAGCCTCCCAAAAGATGCCCGATCCTTTGCTAGTTCCCTTACCACATGTCCAGGCGTCTTCAATGTCCTGTTGTCTAACATCGTGTTGATTGACCACTGCCTCTTCTTCCTGGAACCACACCATTCACAACCATCATGACGCGTGACATGGTCAAAGTATTTCTGTTCCCACGATGTTATACGATGTCCAGATATTAATCCTTCAGATGTCCAGATATTAATCCTTCAGATGTCCAGATATTAATCCTTCAGATGTCCAGATATTAATCCTTCAGATGTCCAGATATTAATCCTTCAGATGTCCAGATATTAATCCTTCAGATGTCCAGATATTAATCCTTCAGATGTCCAGATATTAATCCTTCAGATGTCCAGATATTATACATCCTCAGTATGTACCCTTCAGATGTCCAGTATGTACCCTTCAGATGTCCAGGTATTAATCCTTCAGATGTCCAGTATGTACCCTTCAGATGTCCAGATATCAATCATTCAGATGTCCAGTATGTACCCTTCAGATGTCCAGATATTAATCCTTCAGATGTCCAGTATGTACCCTTCAGATCTCAAGATATTAATCCTTCAGATGTCCACGATGTACCCTTCGGATGTCCAGAATAAATCCATCGAATGTCCAGTATGTACTCTTCGGATGTTCAGTATGTATCCTTCGGATGTCCATGATGTAACCTTCGGATGTCCAGTACGTATCCTGTCCAGTATGTACCCTTCAGATGTCCAGATATTAATCCTTCAGATGTCCAGTATGTACCCTTCGGATGTCCAGTATGTACCCTTCAGATGTCCAGTATGTACCCTTCAGATGTCCAGTATGTACCCTTCAGATGTCCAGTATGTACCCTTCAGATGTCCAGATATTAATCCTTCAGATGTCCAGTAGGTACCTTTCAGATGTCCAGATATTAATCCTTCAGATGTCCAGTAGGTACCTTTCAGATGTCCAGATATTAATCCTTCAGATGTCCAGTAGGTACCTTTCAGATGTCCAGATATTAATCCTTCAGATGTCCAGTATGTACCCTTCAGATGTCCAGATATTAATCCTTCAGATGTCCAGTATGTACCCTTCGGATGTCCAGTATGTACACTTCAGATGTCCTGTATGTACCCTTCAGATGTCCAGTATTATGTACCCTTCAGATGTCCAGATATTAATCCTTCAGATGTCCAGTATGTACCCTTCAGATGTCCAGTATGTACCCTTCAGATGTCCAGTATGTACCCTTCAGATGTCCAGTATGTACCCTTCAGATGTCCAGGATGTACCCTTCAGATGTCCAGTATGTACCCTTCAGATGTCCAGGATGTACCCTTCAGATGTCCAGTATGTACCCTTCGGATGTCCAGAATATACCCTTCGGATGTCCAGTATGTATCCTTCGGATGTCCAGTATGTATCCTTCAGATGTCCAGTATGTACTCTTCAGATGTCCAGTATGTACCCTTCAGATGTCCAGTATGTACCCTTCAGATGTCCAGGTATTAATCCTTCAGATGTCCAGTATGTACCCTTCAGATGTCCAGATATTAATCATTCAGATGTCCAGTATGTACCCTTCAAATGTCCAGATATTAATCCTTCAGATGTCCAGTATGTACCCTTCAGATGTCCAGATATTAATCCTTGAGATGTCCAGTATGTACCCTTCGGATGTCCAGTATGTACCCTTCAGATGTCCACTATGTATCCTTCAGATGTCCAGATATTAATCCTTCAGATGTCCAGTATGTACCCTTCGGATGTCCAGTATGTACCCTTCAGATGTCCACTATGTATCCTTCAGATGTCCAGATATTAATCCTTCAGATGTCCAGTATGTACCCTTCGGATGTCCAGTATGTACCCTTCGGATGTCCAGTATATACCCTTCAGATGTTCAGATATTAATCCTTCAGATGTCCAGTATGTACCCTTCAGATGTCCAGTATATACCCTTCGGATGTCCAGTATGTACCCTTCGGATATCCAGATATTTATTCTTACATGGTCAGATATTTATTCTTCAATGTCCAAATATTATAGAGTGTTAAAATTGTTCCTCTTATTGGTCCACGTTGTTCTAAGAACACTGCTGCATCAAGAGATCAAAAGTCGTGATTTCGTCCTTAGTGCATATGAAATTGTCCAGGGCTCACACCCAGATATCGCTACAGGCAACACACGATCTCAAACATTTCACCATAATTTGTATGCTGGTGTTTTGCCTCACTTTCATAACTGATTCAGTGCCAAACAAAAAATAGGTTTGGAACAAACGTGGAAAACAATCAACTGAACAAGTATTATGTCAAGTTCCATTCAGTGAGCACTGACATTGCGGAAGAAACCCCGAAACAAAAATAACACGATGACCATAGTATGGCGATATATCGTTCTTCTATGCCAATGGGAGGACATATGTGGATTATCCTTCGGCAATGAATCAGTTAATATTATAGAACTTTGTATTGCTATGGCCAGACAACCACGTCTGTGCCATGAATCAAAAGAGAGGTAATGGAGAAAGCAACGGCAGTCAGAGAGAGAGAGGGAGTTAAACCTCTAGTGAGGAAAAAACAGTAATTGAAAACAGCTGACGGAAAAGTGAACAAAGGCGCCGACGCCGCGAGCAACGATCAGCTGCCACGGGCTGTTCACGGAAAGTCACGTGACATGACACTAAAGAGTGCCGAACACTGGCCTTCAACGGCATTCGGCAGGGGGACTCGATTGCAATAACATCTAATCTACAAATGACTGTTATTCTGACGATATTTCTGAAAGAATGAGTCTTCAATCAGAAGACAGAGAAGTAAATACCTGGATGGCTTGGCTACATGGCATGGTCGAGACAGGAACACTGAGCTGATCCACGGCTCTGATGATCAAGTGAAATGGCAAGTCATGACCACCCACGCTTTCCGGCATGGCACATGATGGATGGATGGAGCTGGGTGACGCTATGTTAGCTAAAGAAACCATCTGAACCAGCGAATTAATTAAAGACAGCCCGACAGAAACTCCAGTCAGACTGTACAACCATGGAAGGCGACGTGTAAATATGGACAACTAGAATCAAGAAGTCAGCGTTGTGTGTGTGTGTAGCTAATGTGTTCGGACTAGAGATCAAACAGTAAGAGTACAAGCTTTACATTTGATTATTGACATTCAAGTGTTGACAGCGGTACGATGGCAACTAACGCCCTGACGACATGGGCCACACGATAACTAGGGGCTCCGGGACGAATTGCCATGCATATAAACATGTACAATGCAGATTAACACATTTAGAGGGATGAGACATTGGTGATGTAAGGAATTTTGGTCACCGCGATTCACCATTAAAGTGTAATGTGCACTGAGATGCAAGTGTTGTGGAGTCATTTTGTCTCACCTGTGAACAGTCAGAATTGTCTACTGTTGTCCTGTGTTCAACGAGCCAATATACTCAAATCTAAGTAAACAACAGCACGGCAGTCTGCCTACTTGAGCAGCCACCATTGTTGCTGTTCACAGAACCAAGAGATCGCTCAACGTCTGCGGCATCCGTGGCCAAGCAACGTTCATTAGCAAAACCTGTGGCGTTAATGGTTTTTATAAGTGTGTACATTGGCAAGAAACGATACGATACGATGACGATTTCATTGTTTCTTTACTTATTCAGTCGTGGAGATTTGTCTACAACAGACGAGCAATATCCCCGGTGGGTCTATTCTTGCTGGTCGCGAGATCCGCACAGTGGCAGGCAGGGAGATTTGCTCGCAGCTGACGAGTATTATCTCCGGCGGGCCTATTCCCGTTGGTCGCGGGATCCGTACAAGCCAGGCGAGGAGTCTGACGGTAGTACACGCTTACACAGATCCAGACACTTGCGATTGACAGGTGTACGTGCCCAGTGGTCCGTGCGCGATTACGACCCTTACCTCCGGGGTTTGGCTGAACGCCTCTAAGTCAAGTCCCAAGGCCTTGGAGCCTGGCCACTGCTCGCCTCCTGCTCGTGGAGGCGAGGTCTCAGCGTCTGCAGCCTATCTTGTTCCAGACGTACTGGTTATCCATTCCTCTGGATCAAACAAGGCAAGGCCGAGAGAGGGAACATGTCGTTTGGGCACCATATGTTCTCTGAAGCTCTGCCCAGGCATTGTGTGATGGAATTTTGGCCAAATTCCAATCCACATTCTTTGGTCTGTCAAGACTGCAAGTTGCCATTCACATTGGCAATCTTGAGCATAGCCTACGATGGGTAGCGTTGTGATGTTCTGTTGTGATAATTTGGTGTGTCCAGTGTGTGCTGCGTGGTTACACACTCGCTTCACACGCGTGATCCGGGACTGTTTCCGGATCCGGTCAGGGATATGCACTACTGACGAGCTCAAATGAGGGCGAAACTCGAGTATAATGCTTCCATATTGACGTGGATAGGCCTTAGGTTCATACCGGAATGCGATCGGCGTTGCCAGTAGTGGGTTGTGCTCAATATTTAAAAGTGTATATTGTCACCGCCTCACCTTCATATATATTATTAGAGGGCTGCAACTCCAGCCCAAGGGATAGCATTGAGTCGCTCAGGACCCGAGTAATCTAGAACCTTCTCGAAAGAGCTGGTCACCGAGTCCATGATTCCGTGGACACTGATGTGGCCCGCCTAATGCGGGGTCCACGAGGAACTCGGACAGAGTTACCGCCCGTGTCGAATTAGGACACGAGGAGACCGGCAGAGGACAGACAGACTTGAGAGAGACAACAAGGCCTGCCTGAGAGGGACTCAATAGATATTCATAGATATATATACATAGGCTAGATAGTGTGCTAGCTTGTTGTATGACAACTATGTGTTTGATGTTTAACTATCTGTGATATGTAATATAATATAGCGCGGGCTGTTGACCCACTGCGCCAACTGTACATTCAATACAATAAATGTTCTATATCCTAGCGAACAAAGTATTGTTGCCTGTATGAACCCGAACCGTTATTTAGATAAGAGTAAGATGATGACAGGCTTTTTGGGGGCTAGTTTTCCGGTTTTGGCATAGAATGTTTTCTGAAAGAGCTATTAAATGCCATGAAAAATTACTTATTTAATCATATCACATTGATTTTGGTAACACATTGATTTGTTTAAATCAAAGAAATTGTTAACTTTACAAGTTTGCATAAAATTAGTAGCTATCTAGCGATAAAATATAATTAATCTGAGTCCCTCGGCAACGTCTCACCATTGCCTCCGCAGTGCCTCATTATTTTGATCCTGTAAACAATTTTTTGACATGTTACTATTTTGACATCTTTTTTTGTGACGGTGACTAATGTTTTCTCGCTCCACGAGCAGATTGTTCCGCAACTAGTGCCGCGTGCAACCTATGAAACCTTTCCAACAGTGACGAGAGTACAAGACAACATCGAGGAGAGTTCTGGGATTGAGAGCTAAGTTTCATGTCATACCCATTGTAACTCTAAGCTGTACTTCTCATCTTTCATCAATATATTATTATGTTTCATATTGATTTCTTTACATATTCAAGACCTTGTCACCAACATAACCTTGCATTTTGATTTACACATTAATAATTAAGGGAGTTAACCAAATTTTCGACTACACAACATTTTTTCTAAGGGATTTAACTTTATAAACATTATAAACAAGTAAAACACAAAATGTCTACCTTAGAGAAATGCATTGAGCAAGGAATAAAACTAGGTTATAAAGAAGAGAAATTGTCAGAATGGGCACAGAAAACGCACGCAGAAAACATTGCCCGTGAAGAAAGAGCGATAGAACGAGAAGAAAAGAAATTGCAAATGGAGGCCGAAGAAAAGAAATTGCAAATGCAGGCCGAAGAAAAGAAATTGCAAATGCAGGCCGAAGAAAAGAAAATGCAGATGCAAATGGAGGCCGAAGAAAAGAAAATGCAAATGCAAATAGAAGAGAAGAAAATGCAATTGCAGGCTCAAGAAAAACAAATGGAGCTGGAAGCGGCAGCCAAGCAAGCCCAATTGAATGCGGATACGCAAGTAAAACTTAAACAGATGGAAATTGAGTCCAACACAGAAATATCGATAAATAAGTTAAGAAGCAAAGAAGAAGAACAAAAATATAACAAGTACAAAGGACTCGTGAAGGCGTTCTGTTCTGGAGATTCCATCAGCGCCTATTTAGAAAATTTTGAGTGTCTCATGTCTCATCATAAGATCATTAAATCAGATTGGGCATTTATTATAATGAGAAATTTAGCTCTTGAACCACTGAAAGTAATAGAGACAATACCACAGGAAATGCGAAAAGACTATGAGTACCTAAAACAACGCATTCTCCAACATTTTTCTTTAGATACTGCAGGTTACCGACAACAATTTGCCAAATTATCTCCACAACCAAACCAAACCTTTATAGATTATGTCAGTACAGTCCAAGACATATGCACAAAATGGATTAACTTGGCTAAAACCAACAATAGCCATGACAAACTTAAAGAGCTTATTATTATAGATAAAATAGTTAGCACCATCCCCACACCTTTTGCCAAGTTCTTAAAACAAATGGACTGGTAAGAGTATTCAGGAAATAGAGGCAAAGGGGAATGCATTTTTCACAGCAAATAGGGATATTTTCCAGCTAAACATAAGTCACAACGATACAGCAGCTGCAGTAGTGAACACCAAATACTCCAAACAAACAGAGAGTAGATTTAAACCGCGCTCCAATGTCGGTAAAGTAGTAAAATGCCAATATTGCAATTTGAATCACGACAGTTACGCGATGTGCGACAAAGCACCTACCTATCCTCGCCACCTCAAAATGATGGTGGAGAAGCAAAAGGCTAAACGCAGTGCTTACCAGAGAGCAGTCAAATGTTATTTTTGCAATAGCTGGGGCCATTATAGTCGGGAGTGTGAGGGCCGAAAGTTATTGAAACAGGCCAATGCTGCACTTGTAGAAACGTCGTCTGACGAAGAGCTTGAATCACTGAATGAATGTGATAATCAACACGACAATGAAAGCGAGCTTGGTAATGCTGTACACGTCATTAACACCATTACAGACAGTAAGTGCAACACCTGTACGAAGTTCCAACTTGACACAACACTACATTGTGGCCACATAGTCCCAATTTCAAATGAAACAGCTACGCTGCCTTATCATCTACAG
>JACEFZ010009311.1:0-2500 GCA_014155875.1 Cepaea nemoralis
GTTAGTGTGGATGCATGTTGATATAGTGTGTATTGTGCAAGGGTGTGATGGATGGGTACACCTGGCATGTTCTTGCTTTACAGAAACCCCTTGGATGTTGCTGTGGGCGAGTGCCCTTTATTATTACTGGTTGATGTTCCTGTGGGCGAGTGCCCTTTGCTGTGTGCTGTATCCGGTGCTGTATCCTGTGGGCAGCTGCCTATTTGCAGTAACCTGTGTGCAGTGACTTTCAAATGTGTTAAAAGCCAAGTGGCTGGTGGCTGTTGAACATTAAGTGGTCCAAATTACGAGGCTCCAGGAGGCATCATACAGGATCAGGTGACTGTGTCTTACCACCTAGTTATACACACTGACAATCAATACTACACTGACATACCTATGTAGGATGATGAGAAGTTCAAGAAGACTACTCTCACCCAATTGACTGTTCCTTGCTGTATGTCTGTCTGTTAGTTTGTTCATCTGTGTGTTAAAGTCAGAATCTCCAATAAAGATTCTAGATTTGCCTTTTCAAAGGTTGTTCTCTTATAGTAAGTTAGGTGTCTTCTTGTGTCCACAGTTGTCATATGGGTAGTGTCATCCGTGAACCGTCCTGGGGACGATCTAGTAAAAGGGAAGGCAGAAAGTAATTCGAACCCAAATAAATATATGGGCATCCACCGAGAACCAGGCCGGTGTTGCACACGTGACATAAAAATGGTGGCCAGTGTGGGGACTAGATTAAATCTAGTCCATTGAATATGGGAAATAGATACATTCTACCTGTATGGGAATTAGAGTAATTCTAGTTCTATGAATAGGGGAAGATTATAGTTCTATGAGCTTACAGTTCTAGGAGATTAGAAATATAACTAAGAATATACAACGAATATACAACCCAAATACAACTAAGAACATAACATTGCTTTTGTAGATCCATAGAAAGCAATTGAAAGGCAAGAGAGCAATGAACGGTTTAGAATCTAAGAAGTTTATGGCATCTAAGAACAAACACTAAATAATGTTTTGGCACTGAATAAGGAAGTTCGATCAGAACACCGGTGGGCTAATAAATTGGCATCATGTTACCACAGGTTTGTGAAACGGACCTGTGATATCCCATTTATTATTTAATGTAATCACGGATAGACTTTCAGTCAAGGCAAATCCAGAAACATCCACATTCAATGAATGATCACTTAGCTCTCTCGTATAAGGGCGAAATGACAACGATCAGGCTCGTTACCATGGATGCAATCTGTCTAGAGGCAGCAAACCTGACATGAATGCATCAGAAGTCGGACACACTGACCTTGGGGTGCATAACTGGGTGTGACGTACTCCACTAGAAAGAGGAACGAAGAGGAAGAAGAAATGATTTTCTCTTTGATTACTACCAACGTATCATCAAGATGACAGTAAAGAAATAACCCCATGTACAATATAATATCATAATACACAGACAGACAGAGAATCAGACGGTCTGAACAATTAAATGGAATGTTTCTAACCTACCAGTCCACAAGCATATTACAGGACAGCAGAGCACAAGGAAGACCGAAGAAAAAGGTCAAGTGTCGGCTTTATATATATATATATATATATATATATATATATATATATATATATAATATATATATATATATACATTCTATAAACATGGACTTCCCACTTCAAATGCTTGTCATCCGGCCTAAGATAAAAGTCTGCTCATCTACCACATTATGTACACATAACACCACATAGCGACCTTTTAACTTGCTTTTAGGAGCAATGGGTATATTCTGTAAGCCCAATATTTTTTAGATCAATTCACCACTCTCTGTGTGATGTTGTTAATAATATGCCACCGTCTTTACATTCCAGGATATTTGCTTGTACCCATGATAGTATGGGCGACCTAGGGGTCCAACTCAATGGGGAGAGGGGGGGGGGGGAACCCCCATTTCGCTAGTAATGCGAATAAATGACCGCCAGACAGACCAGCATTCTTGATATCAATATGCTACGGCGGCTGCTCACAATCGGGAAATGAAGAAGTCGAATATGATGACGATGATGATCAGGCTCATGAAGACAATGACAACGCTAACAATAAAGTGCACTGAAAATGTTCCTCTTATGTGATCAGGGCTGTGCGGTAGATCTTCTCAGTATGACGCAAGCCTTCGAAATGCCGCCCCTTAAATGTTTTTTTCTTTAAAATAATCATTGTTAATTCTGCTCCCTTACGGAGCCACCTGATGCTGCCGTCTCTCTGTATCATAGCACGGCACGGAACTGTATGTGAAAGCATAAATTCAGAATGCAATGTACTTCTAATTCCTGCCTTCTTATGATAGCCTGGTGTCTGATCTCAATATGGAAGGCAGCCTCAAGTTTAAAAGTTACTCTAAGATACATTTCGTCTACACATCTGGCTTTTGAACACTGGTATAAGAATTACAGCGGGCATATTAAATTGGACTTAAGAAATAGCAATCGCTAAAAGGATTTCAGTGATAGCTATGATATTATATAC
>JACEFZ010009311.1:5000-25474 GCA_014155875.1 Cepaea nemoralis
ACACACACACACACACACACACACACACACATATTCGTATATGCATATGTGCGGGTGTTCCTGTCGCAGAGCTACACGAATTATAGTGCACTGTGTACATGCTTACCTCCACTAACGGACACGGAGCACAAAGACCTGACGCCTGTTCCGGATATAGTGAACTTCTGGAAAAATACACCCAGCTGGCAATGAATGTCTAGTAATGTCCCACTGACGGAGAATGTGTACATGTTGCTGCATTCTACAAGGCTATTGTTGGCGGACTTGAGCTGAAGTGTGAAGTCTTTGGAGCTGACTGTTCATATGAATCGAAGTAAAGAAATGACATTTTTGTTTCAAATATCTTAAAATGTTTTGCACATCCTTTACATGACATCGCTGTCAACATCAGCATCTTTCAGCTGATTGTTGATTTCTTGACAAGATTAGACTCAGTAGTTTGCCATTGCTTTCTGAGCGGTTGGCTCACATACCCCGTAAGTTACCGACGCGATTCGAACCACTGCTAATTCTCACCGTCGTCACGTTACCTACGAGAGTATACGAGATTACGGAGAAAAGTAGCTAACCTCTAGGCCAGGAAGCCGGCGTTTCAAATATAGAAATTTGTAAAAGGACTATAGCATGCTAAGAAGTTTCCCCTTCTCCTTTCTACACACACACACACACACACACACACACACACACACACACACGCACACTCATTCACACACGCACACACACACACACACATGCACGCGAATGCACTCACGCAAAAAGACAGGCAGGTAGAGAGCCAAGGGTTTTCAATGGAGATCCGCTTGGTATTTGGATTTTGAAGTAGTGCTGGGATATTTTGCTTAATTTTGAGGATAGAAGGTGTCTGATGCATAGTTTATCTTGTGTTTCCAAGTATCGGTGGTCGAAATGGCTAAGATGCTTAACGTGTTAAACTCTCGTCTGATGGTGGAGTTTTAGGATTTTCCAGACACCAGTTAGTTGTTCTTAAATGATTCCTTCCCATTCAGAAGAGTTTGGCAAACTACTGAAAGTAACATTGCCTTGCAAATCAGAGTCAATAGGGAATTCATGTGATTGTAATTTCATCCAGAGGACATGCACATTTTTAGCGTTAATGTAATCATAAAGATTACTATGGTCATGTTATAAGTGCGGTCGGACGATGGTTCGACGTTACAGAGAGAAAGATTGCTCGCTTATTCATCCGTGCATCCAGGATTACAGACTGTGATTGTCCTAACACATTGCAGATCCATGCAAGTTTCTACTCCGAAACATTTTTCCGAGCATCATTTATCATGGGTGCTCACAAAGAGTCGATCTTTGAAGGCCAATGATATATTTGTTGTGTTATGTTATGCCGATGATGTCACCATGGGTGCTCAGTCACCCGATTCAGTAGCAATCTCATAGTATTTCTTTCACTCTTGACATGAGGAGTTGGGTATGTGACATCATCCCTGAAAGTGGAAGGGTGCATTGACTTTTAGGCCAGGTTTCACTTCTAGTTTGTTTAGTAGAGCTAGAGTCGGAGTATTGTCATATTCGCACTGTACAGCACTGACTTTGTGTGAATGGATTGGGGATATATAGGTGGTTAGGGAGATGTGTGTTTGTGGGTAGGGAGATGTCTGTTGTGGGGATGTGTGTGTATGGGTTGGGGATGTGTGAGTGGGTGCGTGATGCGTGGGTTGGTGGGGGTTGTGTGTGTGGGTGGGGAATGTGTGGTCGATGGAGGTGTGGTTGGGGGATGGGTGTTGGGGGTGCGGGTGGGTGAGTAGAGGATGTGTGAGTAGAGGATGGGTGTGTGGGTTAGGATGTGTATGTGGATGGGTGCGGGATGTGTGGATTGGTGGGGGATGTTTGTGTGGGTGGTGAGTGTGTGTGGGTTGGGGGAACGGGTGAGGGCAGTGTGTGTGGGTGGGGATTGTGGGGGGGGGGATGGGTCGGTTTGTGGGGTATGTCTCCCTGAGTGTTGTGTGGGTGGGTGTGTGTGTGTGTGGGGTGATGTATGGGTGGGGGGGGGGAGATGTGCCTCATAACATGGTAATTTGCATTGTTTATGTTTACAACATTCATTTGACAATGTTTATTTTTCGTCCTATGTAAATGTATAATGCACCATTGATGAACGAAAGATGAGTGATTGGAAGGGCCGAATGTAAGACGGGCCTGCGTGCCCAATTTGTGACCCTTTTAAAATAAAGTTCATTTGATTTGATTTGACTATATCAGACCTGTCCATGAGTTTGCATTAGTGCATTATTGTCAGCTGGTCTGTGCGAATATGATGGATGTGCTACCACTCGGCCGCGTAGGCTATGCACAATAAATTAGCATCGTTTATAATTAGCATAATTCCGCTCACCTTAGATCCAACCCACCTGTATCATTTGTACGCAGTCTAAGCCAGGTAAAATAGAATGTGTCGTCAAAGGAAACTGTGACCGTCTCCTGGCCTGTATTACACAGAATGTCTGGATAGTCGTACACCCAACCTGGTGTAGAGCCTGTTGTATTTGTTGCCACCAGATCGACTGTCAGAGAGATAGCGCAATGCAATATTATTGTTAACAACACAAGAATGAAACTGAACTGTATAGAAATGTATATTAATACAGCAGCTATATGGATAGGAAATAAGAATCATATTTGTTTCTAATATCTTTTCACGCCATGAGGCGTAATGGGCATGATGTTGTAGTCCTATATTGTTATACTAATTGGTACTCTGAGGGTCATATGGACGATGCTAACAGCACCGTTTTTAATTCCCAGAAAAATCCGATAATACCACATTTAGTTTACATTAACCCGAGAGCCAATGCCAGATAAAGAATTCCAACCATGAAGGAGAAAGTAGCACATATCCACCCGGCTGGCAGCTACTCTTGATGGCCACAGTGTTACTTCTACTCTAAACAAGAATCATGTAGCAGTAGCGGCTAACATGTAAGAGGTCTTCAGCACCATCATCATCCCGTGCAGAACGTCGACCCCATAACAGTCTTCCGAAATGTTTCTCTATTATAAACTACATGTTCTAACTTCGGTGCTGTCTTGTGTGAATTATGTATCACAACCCGATTCCATTTATGTTATGGTCTACCTCTTCTCCGCTAATGAGATAAGCTTTCATACATAATTATCTATTATTTCCCAGATATTCAAGCCTTAATGCACACACACATACAGTATTTTCCTCCTCAGTTTTGTGTTATAACCAAACTTCTTCAGTATTCAGTTCTTATTGAATAGATCTATTGCTCTCTTTTTAGTCGTATGATATGTGTAATACTCTGTTGTAACACTTAATTTCAAAAGTGAGTATGTGCTTGTCAGCTGATTTGTTTAGTGTGGAAGTTTCTCACTTGCATCTTGTCATGGGAATAATGCTTGCTCTTAGTAGTCTGACATGTGTTTTCTGACTCTACTAGTCAATACATGTTTCTATTGCTTGAATTGTGCTCAGTAATGTTCCTCTTACTTTCATTTTAAAAACAAAAAACAAAAACAAAAACACACAAAAAAAAAAAAATCGAGTTTATCGTTACTAATTTTGCATAGAGTATAGTTTTACCCGTGGACATTATTTGTGCTGTTTCTTATTGTATAAGTTCAGAAAAATAAGTCTCCGAGACCGAGAGGTTTAACGCTTTTACAGTGAAACTTCCTGTGCGCTGACGGCTGGTTAGTGTGTTCAATCCACATAGTGGTATTTTGACTTAAACATTGACTTCTCGTTCAGAAACCAAGTAGAAACCACTGAACGAAAAGGGGCTTATTAAGCTACAATCAGCCAATAGGGAATAGGAGTGATTGCAATGTTCTTCAAGGGAAAAATATTAACAGGCGTCAAACATGAATTATGCAAGTAGAGTTGGCCACATTTAATTTAAAACAGTTGTAGGTTTGCTCTGTAGACCTATGAAACGCTTTCGAGATGTTTTTAACAAAGTTATAGAACTTTGTGCTAATAAATAATGTTTCAATAATAATACATTCCAGAATCCATGCTTTTCAATTGTCCTAAAACCAGTTAAAAATTATAGGGCACCTCGCAAAGGAAAAATATTCCAACGTCACTGAATATATATCATTCAATTTTGATAAAATTAGTAAAAACTAAATGCCAGTTTCAGTATATATTTCTGAAAAAAAATCATATCTTCTGGGGCAAGACATTGTGATTTTCTTTCGTCATGCCTTCTCATACTCCCAATGCCAGAAATCCCGCAAGTGTTGAACAAGAATGTAACAAGTGAGTTACTGAAAGGTGAAACTTGCTTCTTTTCAGAAATGCTATCAGCTGGCAGTTAGCAAGTTCAGAAACACATGTTACGTTTTAACTTACACTGCTGGACAGAAGAATAGTAGGGACAAAGAATGGTCATCAACAGTCTCAATATGAAACAGAGGAAATAATCATGCATGGAAAACCAATATTACTCAAGACTGGCCAATCCACATTCCTAATGGCAGTTAAAACCAGACAGAAGAAAAGGGCCAAGGAACAGTCACCTGCAGAGAAATATGTTCATTCACCTATAAATACATTGTTGTTTTCTTCCGCTAGCTTTAAACTCAACCTTTGTCCATACACATGCTACTACTTCTAGTGCTCTATTATCAGTGTCCCTCGTCATCTGGCTAACTCACTCAGACTTCTGAGGTACTTGTAATTTGCGTTGAAGTCAAGAACAAGAAGTCAAGATTTTAGTCCAAATGACCGGTGTAGTCGCTGAACCCGATACCCTGGCATCAACCCATAGGAAGCATAGTTCAAAAGTAAACATTCTCTATTAGAGAAAACAATTGATGTCTGCATACCACTCCACCTACCTACCAATGTTGACACACGTTATTGCTATATAAGTAATCATCACAACCCAAGGGCTGGGCTAAACATTGTGGAAATAAGACTCTTGTGGAAAGGTTGAATATACTTTGACAAGAAGAGGCAAGGAATGTTACCTGGCAATGTACCTGAAGTTCCACAAAGTGCTGACCTAAGAGGAACAATTCCAGTTGAGGTGGTCTGAACATATCTACATAATACCGTGTTTCCCCGAAAATAAGACCTACCCTTTTATTAAGCCCTAGCACGATTGTTCAGGATGATTTTAATATACGATCTACCCAGAAAATAAGCCCTATTAAGATCGTAAGCTAGAATGGGAGACTTGTTGCCAAATGGCCAGTCAGAATACAGACGCTACTGGTGCGCACTTGATTTGGAGAGTTATGACGATGTTCCAGAAGAAGATAACATAAATAAATGTATAATTTTGTACATGAATAAATGTAGATTTTTGTTCTTACAAAAAAGAAAAAAATCCTTAGTGCATTTGTTAAGCTAACATTAATATAAGACCCGGTCTTCTTTTCGAGGAAACACGACATGAGGCCAATGGCATCGGTGACAGGCACGGGAGACCAAACTAAGGAACAGGACCTACTTGAAAAAGTTTAGTTACTTGTAGCGACTATATTTAATAACCTTTGAATAGCAGGGGACTACACTTAAAACTCGATGTCCAGAAAGACATCATCATGACTGCCTGGAGAAAGGTCAAAGTGACATCGTTGCCATAGGGTTGAAAAGAGGCGACAACGCAAATATACAGTTATGTGTGAAACGTAAATTGTGTTATTTGTGTTCCCAATAAATTATTGGAGGGTTTGAAAACAGAGATCATGAACTAAGCGCTGCACAACCTAGCTGTAGGAAAACGTATTGAGAACACGCCAAGATATGGTAAGGGCAGTCATGAGAATGGACATCTTCCAGAGTCATTGGATAACCATAGAGTAAGACCAAAGGAAGAGGAAGACCAACGAGAAGATGGGTGCAGGATGTGACGGATGATCTCCTGATGGGTGTATCGATCGCGAGACATCTTGCTTATGATCGAGAGGTTTTCTGGAAGGTTGTTATGAGAGTGAGGTCCTGCAAAGGACATGCTACTGAATGAAAGAATGATCTCTTGGTAAATTAACGTTCACATGCTGCACAAGAGAAGGTAGCCTCTCTACATAGCTAAATAAAATATAATAATATTAAAATAAAGAGTGATGAAACGACACATACCGTACTGACAAGATGGCCCGAACCATCCTCTTTCACAGCTTGACGTCCCAGTACATTCTCCGTTCATGTCACATCTGTTATTGACACAGTGGCACTCATAACGACAAGGTGATCCAAACCAGTTAGGTTTGCATGGTGGAACTTGTGAAGAAGAAACGTAAATTATAAACTGCATATTTGACTGAAAGACGAAAGGCGAAGTCTTTGAAGTAACATGCATTTACGAATAACCTTTTTACCATAGTGAGAACCAGAAGTTATGTGTGTGAAATTTTTCAGTATTGTCCCCCTGCCTAGCAACACACTTGGTTCACCTATCCGCTAGCTTGTTGATGTCTTCTAAGGAAACGTTTTTGGGTGTCGGCTTAATCCACATGTTAACCATCTCAATTACCGTATTGTCTTCGGCAAACCTCCAACCCCGCAAATGTTCTTTCAAGGGTTAAAATAAGTGAAAGTTCGATTGTGTTGAGTCTGGACTGCATGCTGGGTGTTACAAAATCTCAAATTTCAGATGTTATAAGAACTCAAATTTCAGAGCATGTAGTGTATCCACTGCTTGCCGAGCGGAATGAGGACGGCGTTGTAGAGGATAAACAATACATCATTTGAGAGAAGTCAATGGTATTGTCACATTATGAGAGGGATCTTAAGATGGATCAACTTTAACCCGTGCTTCGCGACCGCTTCTTATAGTCTACCGTAGGGTTCACCCAAAGATCGTGTTTTCTATATAATACACTAGCTGACCCGGCCCGGCTTCACCCAGTCCCTGGTGGGGAGCATCTCATTTAATTCATATAAGTAGTCATATAAGCTCTCCCGTTCCCGACTATCTGTCTGTCTGTCTATCTGACCGGGCCCGGCTTCACCCAGTCCCTGGTGGGGAGCATCTAATTTAATTCATATACGTAGTCATATAAGCTCTCCCGTTCCCGACTATCTGTTTGTCTCTCTGTCCCGGCCCGGCTTCACCCAGTCCCTGGTGGGGAGCATCTAATTTAATTCATATACGTAGTCATATAAGCTCTCCCGTTCCCGACTGTCTGTCTGTCTGTCTGTCCCGGCCCGGCTTCACCCAGTCCCTGGTGGGGAGCATCTAATTTAATTCATATAAGTAGTCATATAAGCTCTCCCGTTCCCGACTGTCTGTCTGTCTATCTGTCTGACCGGCGTGGTTTCGCCCAGCTTTTGGCGCACAGTAACTTAAAAGCATGTCCTTCCACACACCATTCAATGAAAACTGTAGAAAAAGATGGGTTAAAATGTTATGCATAATGCATTATTTTTATGCCAACTGTAAAAATACCTTAAAGATTATATCATTATTTAATATAACTCATATGCCTAAAAATAACTATAGACAAAGAGTGTAACAATAGTGCAGGTAAGTCCAACAATATGACTATAAAGTATTTAGAAATGTTATTAAAAGTTATGCCCCTTGAAATAACTTTTCTAGAGTGAAGTGCCCCTGCTATATAGACATTATATAATGAAAATGGAAAAGTAAATGTTATTAAATAAGTCGAAGATTTTACATTAAGAAATTATTATAGTCGGTTGCAAATGAATGAAAGGAAGACGTGTAGAAAATTTCATCTCAATCGGATGTACCGTTATCGAACGCATCCAATACAAAAATCCCCACACACACACAAACAAACATACACTCTGTTTTATAGATATAGATGTACATCCAAGTTGAGTAAACTGAGTGATACCTAAGCCATACTTTCTTTACGGGGGTTCTCGTTGTCTTGGGAAAATATCAAATTTTTGTTTCCCGTGAAACAAATACAGTCTGATGGATTGTTACACGGAGGTTTCCAAAAGAACTTACACAAAATCTGCGGTGAAGTGTAAATAGTATTCATGTCAGTCTGTTCTTTCTTGGGACTCTGATCCGAATTCAAAATTATATTCGGACAAACTTAGGAAGTATAATATCATCAAATGGCAAACCAGAAGACGAGATCGAAATTAGATGCAATAAGGCAAACCAACTTATAGAACAAATGGCACTAATACTAAAAAACAAACAAGTATCAATAGTTACTAGGAAATAACTTTACAACACAATCTTTCTACGAACTCTATGCCACAAATGCCAAACCTGGACAATGACAGAAAAAGAGAAAAGAAAAATCACAAAAACAGAAATTAGATTCCTGAGAAGAATACTCAATGTATCAACAAGTGATAAGACCTGAAATGAAGAAATCGGAACTAAAGTGGGGGTTATAGCAGCGCTATATTTTATTAGAAGGCATAAGTCAAATGGTTTGGCCATGCAAGTAGGTTACCAACAAAGAGTATACCACAACATGCAATGATGTACAGACCAGATGTAAGCAGAGGAAGCGGCCGATCACGTAAACGATGGACGGAGGGAATAACAGTCCATGGGAATATCGATGCATGAAGCCCATAAGCGGGCACTCTCCCGCTGTTTATACTTCACCTCGACCCCGCAAGGTACAAGAGGACCATGATGAGATGAGATGAGTAACGTCAGAGCCGAGAACGGGAAGACAACAAACAGTTTGTCTGACCTCGGGCGAGGACAGTTTTATTCAATGCTTCGTCTCTGAAAACTGGCGAAGATCTACAACAGAACCTAGTGGGTATTCATAATATTATTGAAGGTAAGAACCCTTCAATCATTATATTAGGTCGGTCAATCTTTCGGTTATTTTCTGTGACCAAACTATGCAATCAAGACCTGCAGTGCTTTGACCGCAGTGGCAAGGTCAACCATGTAAAGGCTGGACAGGACAGAAAATGTGTAGGCCTTTATGAGCTCAGTCTGGGTGAATAGTTTTCACAGAATAGTTTGAATCCTGTAGCTTAGGAGAAATGCCTCATCTGGGAAATTCACTTGAAATATACCTTTTCACATCCAAAACATTCGATGGAATCCCATCATAGGAAAGTTAGAGCCAATACTCTTGTCTTCAGTTCGTGCGAACGCACACACACACGAACACACACACACACACATACACACACACACACACACACGAACACACACACACACAAACACGAACACACACGACCACACACAAACACACACACACACACACACACACACACACACACACACACACACACACCCCTCTTCTGTTTCTAAACAGATTGCACTAATTATTGCTGCCTTTATACACACACCCATCCTTTGCGGTTTAACAGAATAAGATAATCTATACTTTCTTTATATACACACATAACCGTTGCGACGTAGCAGATTGTACTAGTTTGTGCTGTCCTTATACACACACACCTATCCTTTTCAGCGTAACAGAGTACGCTAATCTGTGGCGTCCTTATACAACACTTACCCTTTGTGATTTAAAAGAGTGCAGCGGTCTTTAATATTTACAGCAGTGCAAAAGTTGCAATCCGTATCCGTTGGGCTCTTAAATCTATAGACATGATCTGGAATCCAGGCTGAATTCAACGATATGTGTTTTGTTGGTTAATTATATCTTTGGTTAAACAGATCCTGTCTACCAGAGAGGATGTCTTGTTGGACAGACTTAAGTTAATGATCTGTTCCTGATGAGCTAATAGACCCATTAGAGTGTTGGGAAACATGTGGTACAGGAGGTGGGGTATTCGTACCCTAATATGGAAAATTCAACTGTTTTGTTCTTGTTACATGATCACTATTTGTGTGTGAGAATGCAATCAACATCAGAGTCCTCCAGGGATTGAAGATCAGTCTACAACATGCAGGATCCCCTTGTAAGGTGGAAACTAAGTCGATAGTTCTTCCGAACTAGTGTCCAGATCGAAGGTCTCTCCGAAGTGAGTCAGGTGTCAAGAATCTCTGAAGTCGTCCTGTAGGTGAAGGTGTGGGTCCGGAAGTGGAGACATCATGAAATCCAAGAACACTTTCACCAAGATGATAAAATAAAAAAAAAACACTCACAACTACTCAACAAGAAGCGCTAGTGAAGGTACTCAAACCTAGTGACCTAAAGGAGGCGTCCTACATCAATCAGGTGACCTTATACACAAACTGAGTCACAACATATCTAAACATCCTGACTGTCCAGATATTGCTCCCCAGCGAAATTGATGATGACACTCACCAACAAGCTGCTCTCACTCATAAGTATAAGAGTCTGGGACATTTATACATTTTAACCTTTATCCATTCAGGTTGTCTCTGTGGGGGTAGAGGGGGATTTTTTGCAATTAATATTTGTTTATTACTTCATTGAAGAGGGGTTGTGACATTCCGTTGGGTGTAGCAGAGGTAGACAAGTGACAGTATATTAAGAGTTTGTAGACTTTTCGTCAGGTAGTGCGACGAAAGAGTGGGATGAAATTACACTACTACAGACCGTGGAATAGCGACAGGTGACGAGAATCACATCCCCGTCCTATCACAAGTTATAAAGTTGGGGTGGGTGTAGGGGTGGGGGATCTTACGAGAATTCTAGTGGTCTTGGTCTTGTCTAGATTAGCATACATTTAGGAATTGCCAATAACATTATTCCCCTATAATATTCACACTCCTGAATGTCCCTTTTCTTTGTCAGCTTCACAAGATATCCTTCTCTCCATTGAACTGGTACTACTTATGTTTTCCAGATCATACTTGACACAAACTCTGTTGTACCACACGAAGAATGTTGTTGTCTAGGGTCTAATGCTTCTACTATCTCACTGCAGAGTGGAAGCTGAGCTATCCACCTATTTCACACTACAAGTCACCACTGCAGCACAATCCATCACTCAGTGAATAAGATTGAATTTGCGCACATAATATTTCTTTAATTCTGAATTAACACGGACACACGTAACATATAAATCCTAGAACAATAATTCTCTCATAATATATCTTCATCCCAATGGAACACTTTGAATAATACTGCCTCTCAAGGCCTACTAATTCTCATCCCACACGACAGGTATTATAGCCTCTCTCCAGGCCCAACTCAATGTAAACCACTCTGGGTCTCGAATTCCATTCACTATCCCTGGAAAACCACAGTGCGGAGTTCTCTTCCTAACTCCGTCACGATTCTTCACTTTTTTCAGACCACCTACCTACTCCTAGTCGGGTCTCAACTCAACTGTCCTCCCTCAATGTTTTCCACTGTCTTTTACCTTTCTTTTCCGTCCTCCCTGGGCTCCCCACCACATTACTCCCCAGCCTAAAACTGTCTCTCTCCCCATCCACACTAGCGGGCTGAAAACCCCTTCACACCCCTTAACTCACTGTCTCCAACTTTCATCTATTCTTTCTCATGCCCGGTCACTTGTTTATGTACTAGCATTGTTACTAAGGTCACTCTCCTTAATGTCAGTCAACCAAGGCATATGTCATTACCCCCTCCTCAAAAGAAAATATCGTTTTTAAATGATGGGAGACTAATACTTATCAAATATATGACCCATATACATTGCCTGGGTAGCCGTAAGTATGACTCCATCTCACTCTAGCTACCACACTAAATAATACATCGAATAAACATAGTAAACTCCCATATTCCCCACACATCAATACAACCAACTTTCCATCCTGTGTACCAATGCATGAGCTAATACATTGCATAATAATCAATACATCATCTAAAACATAATATTCGTGTACCCGCAGGTCTATTACTAACTTCACGACCACACACAAACTATTTGTGTATCGACCCTCTATCAGGTGGTTCTTTTCTTACATAAAACATCTGCCGATTCCTGTCGATGATACCTCTACCCTTCGTGAATCCATCACTCATGGTCCCTCTATATTTAAAACACCTATCTGCTATCCCTAACCCTGGGTCAGTGATGTCGTTAGCACTCTTTTGAACTGCCTTAACTTCCCTATCTATATCTTGCACCATTGCATAGGATTCTCTGTTTAGCTTGCCCTCTTTACAGAATCATGGCCAATATAAATGGCACCCTGCTCTCTGCTGCGTACGCATTACTCCTATGTGCCCTGCACATGCCCTATCCTGAGCTGTTCTTGTATGTTGGTCTCTATATGCTACGAGTACCACTCCTTGCCTACGTGTAGTTTTGTCATCAGACAAACTGCGAGTGAGAATCTTGTTCTTCCTTTTGAAGCACCATCTACCCTTCTTTGATTTCCTATGTTCTACGTTACTACACCCTTGGAAACATTTGTCCAGAGTAGTATCTTGTCTCTGGGATTCCCTAAAGCTATATTTGAGATCCATTCTCACCTGCTCAGCTGTCCTATCCTTGTCCTCAGTCCCTGTTGTATACTTCAAGTGTCTCTTCTACTTCAGCTATACTCTCTAATTTAGGTTTTCTTTTGGTAACTACCTCGTTACTGCTTAAACTATGTTTCTGGTCCCAATAAACTACTTCCTCTTCTGTACAATCTTTAACTCGTGGTACATTTCCTATGATGAGATCTGCCACTGGTGAGTCCAGAACACACGCTATCACCTTCCTGTGATATATGGTGTTTTTACTGTGATCATGGCCAATGGATAGAATTCTACCGTCCCGTTAAATGTTATGCATCTAATCTTTTTCCCTGCGTAATCCGAGGGATGTATTAAACTCTTTCTAACCCCGATAGACATACATCCGGAATCCCTAATTGTTAACGCTGGCCTATTATTGACGAATCCATGGTGCATCTTCAGACTTCCTCCTGCATGCACTGCTGATCCTGCTTTAACTGTGTGACCACATATTAAGACCGATTGACTGCCTTTATCAAAAAGAGGTTTACATCCACTACAATTCTCATTATTGAATGTCTCAGTCACTTGGGCTGCATTAGAGTGTTCAGTTTTCCCCATCGTACACTCATAGCTGAAATGGTTCTTTTTCCACATTTGAAACAAATGATCTCCTTTTTCCTGTTATTCATTGGCCTAGGATGGTTCTGCATCACACTGTGCTGCCTTATGTCTCCAGCTCCCACAATTCCAACATCCGGCATAACTATTTGGACGTCTCTGAAAATTCCCTCTTTTGTATGGGTACCGTCCTGCTCTGCCAAAATGTTTGCTACGGAAACCATTATCTTGAGGTCCTTGTTGCTCATACCTCTGTGCTGAATCCACACTTTTCGCCCTTGGTCTGATAACTGGATTATGGTCCTGTTTTGTATACGCTGCACAGACTATTTCCTCACTAATTTGTCTACCAATAGGACTGTTTGGATGTGCATTCATGTAATTTTGCCCTAACTGGGACATTTATGTCCTTTGGTTTACGTTCTTCAAAGAAAGCCACAAAGTTTGTAATACATGATGATAAAACCTTGTCTCTAAACATAAAATCCACTAATCGATTAAAATCTTTCTCAACTTCTGCAAGCTCCATCCATTTATTAAATGTGTTCTTCACTGTATTGACAAAATCTGTAAAATCCTGATTTGTCTTTGGAACTAATTGTCTGAACTTTGTTCCGTATCCATGTTCAGTTAATTTGAACTTTGTAAGCAAGCGTTGACGCAGAATAGTATAATTATTTCTTTCTTCCACAGGTAAATTGAACATGGTATCTAGGGCATTTCCCGTGAGATACTCACTCAGTCTAATAGCATATTCTCCTTCTGGAATGCCTAAAGCTTTCGCAGACGCTTGAAATCTGTCAAGATAATATTCAAGGTTGCCACGGTCCGTAAAATATGGCAATTTCAATCGTTGTGACGACTGCGAAGGTCTTCTGCCTTCCTCACTTTGAACCTTAGATGATAATTCTATTTTTTTAGTGCAATTTCAGTTTCCATCTTAATCTTCTCTTTCTCAATTTCCACTGCATTCATGTGTTTTAACTTTTCAAGTTCTAGTTGCTTTTCTCTCTCTCTCTCTCTCTCTCTCTCTCTCTCTCTCTCTCTCTCTCTCTCTCTTTCTCTCTCTCTCTCTCTCTCTCTCTTCGTGTAGGCGCTTTTGTTTTTCCATTTCTAGTTTTACATGTGTCTTTCTCTCTTCGTGTAGGCGCTTAGCTTCAGCTAACGTTTCTGTCTGTAGGCGTTGGGGTTCAGCTAACTTTTCTTCCTGTAGGCGTTTGTTTTCCATTTCAATCTGTCTCTGTTCTCTTTCAGTCTGTCTTTGATCTCTTTCCCATTGATTATATTCTTTCACTTTTGCTTCTGCAAACTTCTGCAAATCTTTTCCCTTCAAGCCTAACCGTTCACCTGCTTCAATATATTCCATTAAAGTAGGCATCTTGTAATTGTGGACAATTCGCTGTCCGTCCGTCCACTATAAATATAAAGACACTGCTTCTAGTCTTTGTGTACATTTCCTAAGTACACCACTACTCAGACTGTACGTAAATTCGTAGTGCTAATAATATCACTCTGTAGTCACACATTTCCTCTGTACGCACTAGGTAGTGAGGGGGGTATTACCTATACTCCCTCGAATATATAACAAATAGCTGTAGAAAAATTCCTGGAAATAGTGTTAAACACACACACACACTCACACACACACACACACACACACATACATATATATATATATATATATATATATATATATATATATATATATATACACACACACGAATGAATGATAACAATAAGTGATGTCTATAAGACGCTGCACGCATAGGCTAGTATAGTGACACAAAACAAAAACTGACATCGACAAGCCCATGTAATAGAATTTAGTGCGCATAAACGTCAACAAAAACAATCTAGATAGGAGATATTATTAATGTCAGAATTACAATAATACCATATATCCGAATAAACCAAATATCATATATAACAGTAAAGAGAAAATAGGAAAAATACCAAATATAAACTGAATAATGTACATAGATCTGAAAAAAGACAATTGGGCACAGTTTATAATGTCGTGACGACCTATTCCCAACAGACGCAAACTAAGCTGACTCGTTAGCTGCCTCCCAACAACAGATAATGTGCACCCAGAACAATTACTTCTGCCCTGTCTCATAAACTCCCCGCAACAACACAAAAATATGCTACTTCTCACGAATACTTTACCACATGCGACTAATTGCGTAACACCCGAAAACAATATATAAGACGATGAGAGCAAACAAAATGTCCAAATGGTTGGCCGAAACTATGAAGTCTTCAGTTTGTTTGAAATAGTTTCCAATAATAGCCTGGAAAATATCTGTTTTAACGTGACTACGACGCTCGATCCCAAAACTACTTATTGTTTTGTTGAGTGGTTACTTCATTTCACGTGGTGATAACAAGTGCCAACTGTCAGCAAAGTTAAAAATGGTGATGAATATCCAGAAAAGTAACTGTGTATAGTAACTTTTTTTGGCAGATAAATGCGACCACACTTGCGGTGACGACGTTTGATTGTGGCATGTTTGCTTAGTGATACGATGACGACAGTAGAACAATTCAACAAAGACGAAAAATAAATCCTGGTTTCAGTTCAAAACAACTTTTTTATGTAGTTCTACTATGGCAAATTTCAGTTACTTTCCGTTGTCCACGGCCTTGACCTCGCAAGTCACCTCAGTCAGTACCTCAGTTCTCTTTATTCAAATAATACACCCTTTATCTGTTTGTAAACTGAACGGAAACCTTTCCGTCATACACAAACACTCCTTTTAATACAACCCCATTTGTCCGTGGAGACTCACAATTTCCACCGTTCTCACCCAGTAGGTCATTGATGAGGCCCCAATGCTTTGAAAAAAAATTAATACGCACCGAATCTGGCTGCTGTCTAACACCGCACTTCCCGCTTTTCAGTGACTGCTGTCTTTCTCTTTAAACTTGTGTATTCCACCAATATTCTTCGCTGATGCGCCCTGACCGTCCTGTCATCTGCGGTGACACTCTTGACCTGTCGACTTGCGACTACACCGTGCGTTGCCCTCAGCACACACACGAACTGTCTCACCACGCACAGGACTTCGCTACGAAATTTCTCTCTGTCTGTTATCTTTGGTTTTCCAATCCTATCTTTATCTCCGACAGCGATACTGTTCACCTGTGCTGACCAGCTCTTGACCTGTGAAAAACAACCGTGCACCTGTTTTCAACGCGCACAGGACTGACTCATTCCTTTCGTAAACAACTCCAACTTTTTGTCCACGCGACTTTGACTCTGCCGGTATTTTTATCTGTTATTTTGTGAACAACCTGGCTTCGGCAATACTGTCCACTTGAACTGTCTGTTTTTCGTGGATAATCCTGTGTCCGCTTATCGCCTGGTTCCTGGGCGATTTCTGCCCGCGTATTTGACACTCGCTGGCTGTTTTTGATGTACTGTGGTGGCCTTTCGTGTAATTGTTTGATTGTGTTGTCGTCTCGGACTTACAGCGACGATGCTTTCATAAAATCTTTATATAGCACCATGTTACTTGATCGGACATAGCCTCCATTAGATCTTTCTTTCAGCGACGAGCCCTCATAAATCTTTCTATATCGATTTCCTTCACCGGAGAGCACCCATACATATTGCGTGACACAAACTCTGTTGTACCACACGAAGAATGTTGTTGTCTAGGGTCTAATGCTTCTACTATCTCACTGCAGAGTGGAAGCTGAGCTATCCACCTATCTCACACTACAAGTCACCACTGCAGCACAATCCATCACTCAGTAAATAAGATTGAATTTGCGCACATAATATTCCTTTAATTCTGAATTAACACGGACACACGTAACATATAAATCCAGGAACAATAATTCTCTCAGAATATATCTTCATCCCAATGGAACACTTCGAATAACACTGCCTCTCAAGGCCTACTAAATCTCATCCCACACGACAGGTATACTAGCCTCTCTCCAGGCCCGACTCAATGTAACCCACTCTGGGTCTCGAATTCCACTCACTATCCCTGGAAAACCACAGTGCGGAGTTCTCTTCCTAACTCCGTCACGATTCTTCACTTTTTTCAGACCACCGACCTACTCCTAGTCGGGTCTCAACTCCACTGTCCTCCGTCAATGTTTTCCACTGTCTTTTCCTTTTTTTTCTGTCCTCCCTGGGCTCCCCACCACATTACTCCCCAGCCTAAAACTGTCTCTCTCCCCATCCACACTATCGGGCTGAAAACCCCTTCACACCCCTTAACTCACTGTCTCCAACTTTCGTCTATTCTTTCTCATGCCCGATCACTTGTTTATGTACTAGCATTGTTACTAAGGTCACTAACCTTAATGTCAGTGAACCCAGGCATATGTCAATACTAAATATACTGTGCAGTAATTCAATCAAGGTGCTTAGTTTATATTTAACGGCCTATGCTGGATTGCCATCTGGACCACCAGCTTTCCCTTCCTTAAAATATTAATAGCTATACTAATCACCTCTGTAGCTGGTTTCTCGCAATTGATATCTAGCTCTACTAATGCAGGAATTTACTTGGATTGTCTTTTGGTAATAGTCAATTCATAATTTCCTTAAAGTATATAGTCAGCCTGCCTAGCTGATATTTAATGTTCTATATTTTAGGTTAATCTTTTTTCTTGCTATCTTCCTCGTGGTGCTGTAAAGGTCTGCGAGGTTTCCTTTTGATGCTGCAACTCCTGTCTTTCTTGCTGGGACATCTATATATAATTGACACGTAATTTTCATAGAAAATATTATATATATATTGTCCATATATATTGTAGGTCTGAATGCAAGGAGGAATAGATGGCCAGTTCTTTCCTCAGTTAGCTATAGGACGAACGTAGGCATTGAACCCTCGTCCGACAGCAGCCATGACATTATTAGCGTAGTTCACTATCAACCATCGTCTCGAAGTAACAAATGGCTAAACGTTCTATGCCGCAGTTCCTGTTTTGAGAGACATGTTTACTCGTGTACCAATCCTGTCAGTGATGGAAACTGTACGTAATTTGATAAAGTCTATTTGCATATCAATTTCAAATAAAACGCTGTCAGTAAACGAAAACACATGCAATGCAGAAAAAAACACGATATCATAGCGTATTAATAAACATATTGTATTAAAAAGAAAAATAATAATCTAAACGAAATTTCGGGAGCTGGGATAAACCAACAAAAATTGTATTCCACCGATGCCACTTTGTGGGCGTGGGTTCAGATCCCACTTCTGACACCATCTTTGGAATACCTGTCAGCGTCTTCCATAAACGCAGGTATTCAAGTCCTCCATACGTACTCAATGCAACATCAGTCGGACGTATGTTCTATACATTTTTAATTCAGGAGAACCTGATCATTGTCATGATTACTCAAAAGGCGGTGAAATCACTCTATACACAATGCCGCCTAACACAAACCTATAGCACTCAGCCAAATACACAAGCGCTACACACAATTGCTCGCTATCTTCAATTAGCACTCTCGCAAAACTGTACACTCGCTCCAGAACAAACAACGCTCCTTCCTCTAGAACTGTCTGAGTCCCGTCTGACGTTTTCAAACTGGTCAGTTCCCTTCGTGGTACTAGGCCACGTGTTCCTCGTGACAACTCGGGCTGTCTCAACCGCCACGTAATGCGTTAGTCCGCCCGTGTTGTGTTGGGTCGTCTGGTGTAGGGCTGTCTGGTCAGTTCACGACAGCGTCCCGTGAACTTACGTCCCTTCTATTGGCTAGGTCTAGTCCTGTCGGTGTCCTATCAGTGACATCTCCGTGTCCCCACTGATGTCCTGTCTCTAATCTCTCTTCCGTCCTACAGATGTCCCGTCTTATGACATCCCGGTACTCTTACCCATGTCCTGTCTATCGTTATCTCTACAGTCCTTGACTCTATTCTGTCCCTTGTCCTCTCTATGTCCTGTCTTGATTTCCCCCAACACCCTGACAAGATAACAGTGCGTCTTTCTTTAGGAAATAAATAGTATATCAGCTGGCGCTGTGACTTTGTGTTAGTCCTTTCGTCTCATCATCTGCCAGAGTCTTGTGTTAGCGAGTCAGTGGTCCATACATCATTACAACTCAACAGTATTATTATCATCATACCCCAAGTAAGCATCTTGGCAATGAGCTTTGTACAATGACTGTGGCAATTGAAAGTGAAATATGTGATCGATACACCATAAATCCACACATATACAAAACACCAAAAATTAAAAAAATAAAATAATAAAACAAAAACAACAACACGTGGTGCATCGATTGTTTCAAGTAAATAAATATGAATAAATAAACACAACATACATACGCGACACAAAATGACGGTTTCAAATATATAATAACAATTGTATTCATACCTGCCCCACCACACGTGTCTCCATTAAAGACTAAAGCCGATGCCAGAAGTTGAAGAAACCAAGCAGGCGGCATATCGTCTCAAGGTCTCTGTAATATAATTCCATATTGTACCTGCCATCATCATAACATCCATACATCATGTGCCGTGCCAGTAAGCGTGGGCGGTCAAGATTCGCCATTTCACACGATCACCAGAGTCATGCATCAGCTCAGTGTTTTTGTCTCGACCATACCACGTGGCCAAGCCATTCAGGTATTTACTCTCTGCCTTCCATTTGTTCTTGTCCCTTCGATCTTGCCAATTGTCACCAAGTTCTCCAATTCAATTCTTCTCATAACATGTCAAAAAAATGTTTTCACTGTCTATGTCTAATTTCTTTAATAAATTTACGAATGTAATTTTGATTGTTTGTTTGTTTGTTTGTTGTATTACTTGGTCATTGGTTTTTCTGTCTGTCCATGGTATTCTTTGCATTCTCCTCAGAAACCACATTTTCACAGCCATCAGATGTTTTTCAGCTTGACTTCTCATTGTCGAAGCCTCGCATCTATACAAAAGTATAGGTTCTATGTAGCACCTGAACACTTTTTTTTCCGTTTCCATTGACATCATTTTATTGGTCAGTATGTTTTTAATGTTGCTAAAGGTTACTTTGGCCATGGCAATTCTTGTTCTAATCCCTTCAAGGCATCTCCCATCAGATGTTATTACTGTTCCGAGATAATTGTACCTATTCACTTGTTGACGAATATTCCATTTACTTGTATAATACATTGTGGCATTTCGTTCTTCCAAGTGACGACCATAATCTGTCTATATATATATATATATATATATATATATATATATATATATATATATATATATATAGTGTGTGTGTGTGTGTGTGTGTGTGTGTGTGTGTGGTGTGTGTGTATGAGTGCCATCTCCGTGGCGAAGGATTTACGGACGCGATTCATGAGCCCGCTTACCTGCGTTCGAAACCACAGGTGCGACCAATTTAGCGAAACTGTCGCGCTCGGTTTTTTAAAGAAATGGATGGGGCGGTCGTTCAGAAAAAATTGGAAAATTTGAAAATAAACTTTCTAAAACGTCGACAACAGCAGTAAAAAATGGTGTTGACAGCGATGTCCCCTAAAATGGATATGCGATATATATGAAAATAAACAAAGGGGTTATATGGGCAAAAAATTTAAGCTGCTGTTTTTTGGTATATCTAGCCCCTCATAACCCCAAAATTTT
>JACEFZ010009312.1:0-33786 GCA_014155875.1 Cepaea nemoralis
TGTCTGGGGGGTTTTATTGATTCTCTGTCACTGGTAAGAATGCAGGGTGATCAGGGATATTTACCACAAATCCAGGAGGAAAGAGTTCCATCCTTGAAACAATGGCATCTGTGTGTAGGTTTCCCTTCCCACTTCATCACCCTTAAATTAACTATAGATGCTAGAAGGATATTGATTGCTCACAACATATAAACAACCACTTGTTGGACACCACATTTACTTGATGTACACAACACTTTTGGACAAACAGTTCAGGTATTAACTCAAGATCTGCAATTACATATATAGATGTGTAATAAACACTATGCATATTACAAACACAAATACAAAACAACAAGGGGAGAAGGGGAAAGGAGTGGGTGTCCATGTTCCACTGTCCCTCATTGCTGAGTTGAGCCATTCTGACTCTTCATAGTGAGTAAGATATTTTCTCACTTATATTTTGTTCTGTTGTTACTGGGACTATTGGATGGGTGAAGTCATTCTGTCCATCCAACATGTTGATATTGTCTCTCTCATTACTTGAAGAGAATAGCCTATACAGAATCCCTGTGGTTTCTAATGCCGCGTCTTCATTTCGGCACTATAATCATCACTAGGTCAAGACTATTCACCATTGGCTTCTTAAGTACTGACATACATATGTATTCTTACATCAACATCCTCTAATCCCAAGGTGCAACCTTAAAATGTATATTCCCACAGTAAAAAGTAACAATCAGAACAGAGAAAATTATCATACCAAAAAAAAACATACATGTACATTTCTCTGATATTAAGTACATGATAATCATACATAATAATCATAATGATGATGCAGGGAGCCTAGGTTTTTGAATTATCTTCATGAACTAAAACATCCATTGTTTTCCCCCACTGCGTACAGCACATGAGGATAGTAATCGCTGTGATATGTTTTGCCAATGACTGCTATTATTCGGAAGGTATTTATAAGAATAACTTATGCCGCATGGTCCAGTCTTCTGAATATTGCAAGAAATTTATTCACATCAATCTTCGCTTCTGTTTCTACTACGGTGAGGCGATGCGGAGTGAATCCTATCCGAACATACATTTACATCACGCGTTTAATTGTTCATGAATTTATATTCAAACATGGCCTGTCCCTAACACTATTTTATGAAATGATTATATGTTCACCCTCATATGGAGTGGTTACTAATCTGTTAACAAAAGAATGGTACTAAAATTTAGCACTATATTTCTAAGTTACAGATTATAATGTGGCAAAATATTTTATCCCCTGACTAAGTAAGAGTCAGGAATATGCGTAATCATTTGTATGTCCCCGCATGGATAAAACACCTTTCTATAGTACATAGATTATTTGCAGATTTCTAAGCATAAATAGTGAGATATTGTTCCCAGTGCCTAGAAGTTTTAACATAGGAATATGAAATTGACAGACACTAGTTCTTTACTATGAAGCCTGAATCAGGGGTCTGCTCCTACATTGAGAAAATCTCTAGAATGTGTTTCAGACATGAGAGTTGATACTTTACAGTACACATAATATTCATAGATTATAGCACTACTAGTGAGATACAAGTTCATAATGCCTATACAAGATATTAACATATGGATTTGAAATTGTAAGACATAGGAAAAATTACAGCGTGGCGCCCACCTGTGTTTCCTTAGTAAACATCATCCAGCCTGGTTTAGGAGAATTGTAACTAATTCTTAATTAAACATACTGGTCTAGGTAATACATAAATATATCTTAATGATGTAGATAACATACCAATAGCTTGAAGAGAATCATGGTTTTAAAACAAACTACCTTCTCCCCGAAGGGAAAGGTCGACTTTCTTGCGTGTTGTCTTGACTAGAAATGGCCGCTTCAGTCTTTGTTTTCCCCCTCGCCAGGATTGGCCAGATAAGGGAGAGAAAACAAGCCAAACTAAATTTAGCTGTGCCACGGTCAGTCTATCGCTGTTTTATTTTCTCCTACATTAAGTAAGTTACTTAAACAGTAATTGTAAGGGTTTGTTTATTTTTAAGGGAGTCCATAAATAGGAAAGGGTAGGGACGTTTTTATTATACCACAACGACCAGCACTCATATCTTTCTGAACGACCAGCACTCATATCTTTCTGAACGACCAGCACTCATATCTTTCTGAACGACCAGCACTCATATCTTTCTGAACGACCAGCACTCATATCTTTCTGAACGACCAGCACTCATATCTTTCTGAACGACCAGCACTCATATCTTTCTGAACGACCAGCACTCATATCTTTCTGAACGACCAGCACTCATATCTTTCTGAACGACCAGCACTCATATCTTTCTGAACGACCAGCACTCATATCTTTCTGAACGACCAGCACTCATATCTTTCTGAACGACCAGCACTCATATCTTTCTGAACGACCTGCACTCATATCTTTCTGAACGACCAGCACTCATATCTTTCTGAACGACCAGCACTCATATCTTTCTGAACGAGCAGCACTCATATCTTTCTGAACGACCAGCACTCATATCTTTCTGAACGACCAGCACTCATATCTTTCTGAACGACCAGCACTCATATCTTTCTGAACGACCAGAACTCATATCTTTCTGAACGACCAGCACTCATATCTTTCTGAACGACCAGCACTCACATCTTTCTGAACGACCAGCACTCATATCTTTCTGAACGACCAGCACTCATATCTTTCTGAACGACCAGCACTCATATCTTTCTGAACGACCAGCACTCATATCTTTCTGAACGACCAGCACTCATATCTTTCTGAACGACCAGCACTCATATCTTTCTGAACGACCAGCACTCATATCTTTCTGAACGACCAGCACTCATATCTTTCTGAACGACCAGCACTCATATCTCTCTGAACGACCAGCACTCATATCTTTGTATGGGAAACCAACGCTAGGAGGTCTGCTTCCAGGTCGCCCGCAGCTGTGTTTCGAACGCGGTATGCGGGATTACGAATTGCGTCGTAACGCCTTCGCCACGGAGCCTGCAATGGTAAATTACTGAAGTTAAAATTCCCTAGAACATCGACCTGTGATGTTGGGGTTGTTCGCGACGTCATGCAACATATTTAATGTGATTCCAGTCTTCTTTCTACCTGTTTAAATATGATTACTCAATAAACATTGTACAGACCTCGGGGTAATGCACACCCTTGTCTCACATTTGTAAAGCAATAATTCTCCAGCTCTCATCTGCGTTTGTCAACCTGGTACACACGACTAGACGGGTTGGCCGTTGAGTGTACACGACTTCTCTCATACTGCTGCTCCTCATGGCGGTACAGGTGGTTCTGTATTGGGCAGTGGGTTATACACAAGGCCCGAAACTCGGTGCACAGTGCGTGATAACATAGGAACGCATGTTTACAGGCTAAAGTGCCGATTTCATTGCAACTTGTTTTATCCCATATGTCTCGGAGTCTTTCCACGGAGCGGCCAGCCGCAAGCGTCGCACAAAGCACGAACACCGTAGCTCCAGCGACGACTCCCATGACGTTAACAGTGGGAACTCTATAAAGCCAGGCCTTACTACTTTTCATTTCTGGGAGTCTCCGTGGCGAAGTGATCAAGCCGTTTGACTCGGGCTCTGAAGGTTGTGGGTTCGATTCCAGGCCGCGTCCTTCGGTTCACGAGTCAAAATTTTCGGAGACTCTTGTGGGTCGTCGCTAGAGCTACGGAGTTCGTGCTTTGTGCGACGCTTTCCGCGCTGCAGAAAGAGACTGAGCCATATTGGATAAAACCCGGTGCAATGAAGTCGACCCTGCCAACTTTTAAGCGGCTCTTTTAACACGAATTTTCATTTCTGTTGATTTGTTAGTCATCATCATGTGTCATGTAGGTAATCATGTTCGGCCATGTTTTGCCGTCTCACACCATCACCAGATTCCTAGATCTCCTGTGTGATCTGGTCTCGATTATGTCACGTGGTCTAACCATCCAGATATTTATCTCTCTGTCTTCATTTTGTTCTTTCCTGAAATGGAAGTAACCCGAAATAAACCAACAGAAGCTATGCAAGAGAACGCAGACAAGCCGCAAGATGAAACCCAGCATAATACCGGGCTGGAACCGCAAGCTACGGCCCACAGCCCAACCACGACGCCAAAGAAATCCAAGAAGGAAATATCCCACCAGATCTCTGAAAGCGGCACAGAATACCCACCCGGACTCAGCCTGGAGGAGTGCCTAGAATCGATAAAATTGGAGGAACGCAGGCACCAGGAATTCAAAAGGTGCTGGGATGAAATAGAAAAGAAGAAGCCCAAGAAACTCAGGAGACAGGTAGACTACCCAGATAGAATTACTGACTTTGAGGATGAACCTAGCTACACGTACTATATAGAAGACGGAGAGATGATCCCATGGCTGACGGCAGAGGAAGAAATCGAAAGGCAACAGAAACTGAAAATCGAAAGTGAAAAAGGGCGCAAATGGAAAATGAAAACATCCAAACGCTCCTACAGAAAATACACACAAAAAAGGAGGCAAAAATACCAAATAAAAAGTCCTTTTAAGGACTGCAACGAGTCAAGCCAGACGAACTAACAGCCTTCACTAACAACAGACACCACCAGAAGAGACAGGAACAAAGGACAGCCGCCGACCGACCCCCAGCTGGCGTCACAGACACAAACCAACAT
Organism: Cepaea nemoralis; assembly: GCA_014155875.1. Classification (NCBI taxonomy): domain Eukaryota; kingdom Metazoa; phylum Mollusca; class Gastropoda; order Stylommatophora; family Helicidae; genus Cepaea; species Cepaea nemoralis. Next base: position 4,656 of record JACEFZ010009312.1, read on the forward strand.
AACCAGTCCGAGGCAGGACTCACTCGTAAGAGCGCACAAGACAAGAATTAGGGTGAATGGACCCACAAAAACCACGGACCTCAACAATAACCACAGCTGAAGAGGCAGGTTGAACGAGGTCGAATTTGGAATTTGTGTTCTGAAAATTGGAATTGGAATTGGAATTTGTTCTTTCCGCCACAATCTTGTAGGGTGTTACTAAATTGTCTTGTATTTTTTTCCTTGATTAAAAACGTGCCCTACATAATCGTGTATGTCTATGTTTAATTTCTCTAAACATTTTATGGTTTTCATTTTATCCTTGCAGGACTTTCTCATTGTTGTTTTTTGTCTCGTTATGGCATTCTTTGCATTTTCCTCAGAAATTACATCTCCACTGCCAACAGATGTTTGCCAGCTTTTCTTAATACTGTACACGATTCACATCCATATAATTGTACACGATATATGTAGCAGTTCAACAACCTTTTCCTAGTTGCAGTTGATATCTCTGTATTGGTCAGTATGTTTCCCATCATGCAAAATGTAAAAGACTGCCACTTTTTACGCCAATTATTATAATGAAAACCAAATACTGGGCACATGAAATCATAAAATGGTACTTGGCTTGTTTATTTTATTAATTATTTATTTAGAGCATGTCCAGATTATCATAACAACAAGCTAGCATAATTGTTTGAATGGTGACAGAATTTATAGATAATTATGTTCAAACAATTTCTGAAGAAGTCACGTAGACACAAAGAACAAATAAAATTAATGTATGGGACATAACAACTTAACATATTAAGGGAGATTACCTAATTTAAAGATATTTCTAATATTTACATTTCTGGCGAATAGTTTCTTAAAATTGTGTTAATTTAATTTATAAATCAACCCCTTAATGTGATATTCTAATATTTAAAGTTAAAGAAAATAAACAGCTTATTAAGACAATTAATTATAGTACTTACTTCTTTGGATAATATGTTTTTATAATCTGCTTTCCGAGCTTTTCTAGAATAATACATGTATAACTTTAGTATCCCATCATACATACAGACGCTGATAAGTAAAGTTCATATTTTTGGCAGGCCTTTGAAAGGCCATATAATCTGAGGCTTTGTTTTTTTTTTTCTCAGCAATCTGGCTAATTTCAAAGTGTAGTATCTGCAGTTCATCTGTTCAGCAGCTGGGGTGGTCATCCGAATGACACACAGGGACGAGGAACATCATGAGGTGTCTAGCATTGGAGAACAGAACGCCCTTATTTAAAAAAAAAAAAAAGTTTTTAAACACGGCAAACGTTCACTGCTCACTGCTAGAAAATACACTGCTGAGCGAGCTCACATCAGGTCTGCAGTCGTCAGAAGTAGCCACATTTCTCCTCCTGCCACCCCTTCGACGAGTACCTCGCGTCTATTACTCCCCTCACACTTCCCGGGGGAGGGTCTTCCCGTGTGTCCGTCTCCTGTCGTGCGTTCACATCCTGATCTCCAGCTTGGAGACGCTTTTATCGCTGATGGCTGGTTATCCCACAATAAGTTTGTGGACGTGTCAGAGAAAGGGAACACTGCAGTATGTCGTCACAACGGTAAAGCTGGAGCAGAAGAAAGGCAGGGCGAACGAACGAACGAACGAACGAACAAGCTTTATTTTCAATGGGTTAAGAAGTGGACACGCAAGGCCGTCAAAGGAGAGAGTAAGCTTTGCGGTATGGCATCATGACATGGAGAATTATCAACATCGGAAAGCAATGGCAGCACACGAGACGCAATGCTGGGCGCAGACATGATCACCTTCGCCAGACTTTGAGATATTGGATCGGAAGTCCAAACCATAATACAGTAAATATCAGGGATTATGGGGAACAAACCAGAACTCAATCCAATGCTGGTGCCCTGACTCTGAGAGGCAAAAAGAACGCAACACAGATCCCAGACTCTGGTGATCGTGTGAGAAGGCGAACATTGTCGCTTATGTACACATGACACATGATGGTGATGGCACAAGGACTATGAGGAATGTACCAGGACTCAATCCAAAACTTTGTTTTTGTCCTGGTTCTGAGAGACAAACAGGAAAACAGAAGAAGAAGAAATAACAGAAACTGATTTAGTAAATCTAATAAAAAATACAAATAACACAAGAACAAAACAGATTTTTTCCCGACTATACTGTTACTTGTTAACTCGCTTACACCCAAGAAATAAATGACCGTAGACCCCGAGGTAGACCACAAAGATGATGGAGAGATAATATACATACATACCTACAAGCACTTGGAATCAGCGACTGGCAAGAGAAAGTCAACCAGAGAGACGAATGGAGACGGCTTGTATCTGCAGCAAAGAACCTCAATGGCTCGGAATGCTGAAGAAGAAAAAGACTGTTACTTGTTAAATAAAGAGAATTGTATATTTATTAATGCCGTTATTTCTACATAACTTAACCACGGAATAAAACTGTCTCACTAATAGCGTGATGTCTCGGAAGCTGAAATATTGTGGCCATGTTAAGTGTCACGTGGTTTGGTCAGAACCGGGTTAGAAGGTATAGTTCCTGAGAGAAGAGCCAGGGGTTGACCAACACGACATTGAACACGTGACATTGGGGACGCCTTGGGCATGAACATAAATGAGGAAGGGCTAAAGATGGTGAATCTCTGCGACGGGCCGTGATGAGAGTGACGTTGAGCAGGTTACTGGATACTGTGTGTCAATATGTTAATACTGGATACCACGACAGCAATGTGCCTCTACTGCAAGGGTAGAAGATGAAGGCCACAGGCTGACCTTCTCACTCTCTGTATCCAGTGCAGACGTGGCCCCGTCTAACAGGAGGATCTTTGGGTTTCTAATCAACGCCCTTGTGATAGCCACTCTTTGCTTCCGTCCTCAAGATAGTTGCTCCCCTTTCTCGCCCACCCCTGTTGACAATACACCTTCATATCTTACTCATTGGTTTTTCTGTCTCTCCATTGTATTCTCCCTCAGAAACATATCCAATACTATCAGATGGTTGTCAGCTTTATGTACACGATTCACATTTATATAACTTTACAGGATATAAGTAGCACTTCAACAGTTATTTTACTCGTTGCGATTGATATTGCTTTATTGGACAGCATGATTTCCAGCTTCGAAAAGGCTACCTGTGCCATAATGATTCTTGTTCTATTCTCTTTAAGGTACTTCCCGTAAGATGGTTTGACAATTCCGGAACATTTGCACAGTTTCGCTCTATAATTTGAATAGAGTTAGTCGTGCCGATTAAATCTTACAATGGACGAGAGATAGTTGTACCAATTAAATCTTACAATGGACGAGAGATAGTTGTACCGATTACATCTTACAATGGACCAACGATAGGTGTACCAATTAAATCTTACAATGGACCAGAGACAGATATACTAATTAAAACTTACAATGGACAAGAGATAGTTGTACCAATTAAATCTTACAATGGACCAGAGACAGGTGTGCCGATTAAACCTTACAATGGACCAGAGATAGTTGTACTGATTAAATCTTACAATGGGCCAGATATAGATTTACCAATTAAATCTTACAATGGACAAGAGATAGTTGTACCAATTAAATCTTACAATGGACCAGAGATAGTTGTGCCGGTTAAATCTATGAATGGACCAGAGATAGTTGTACCAATTAAATCTTACAATGGACCAGAGATACTTGTACCAATTAAATCTTACAATGGACGAGGGATAGTTGTACCAATTAAATCCTACATTGGACGAGGGATAGTTGTACCAATTACATCTCTCAATGGACGAGATATAGCTGTACCAATTAATTTTTACAATGGACGAGGGATAGGTGTACCGATTAAATCTTACAATGGACCAGAGACAGGTGTGCCGATTAAACCTTACAATGAACCAGAGATAGTTGTACTGATTATATCTTTCAATGGGCCAGATATAGGTGTACCGATTAAATCTTACAATGGACCAGAGATAGGTGTACCGATTAAATCTTACAATTGACCAGAGATAGATGTACCGATTAAATCTTACAATGGACCAGAGATAGATGTACCAATTAAATCTTACAATGGACAAGAGGTAGTTGTACCGATTAAATCTTACAATGGACAATAGATAGTTGTAGCAATTAAATCTTACAATGGACGAGGGATAGTTGTACCAATTACATCTCTCAATGGACGAGATATAGCTGTACCAATTACATCTTACAATGGACGAGGGATAGTTGTACCGATTAAATCTTACAATGGACCAGAGATAGTTGTACCAATTAAATCTTACAATGGACCAGAGATAGTTGTACCGATTAAATCTTACAATGGACCAGAGATAGTTGTACCGATTAAATGTATGAATGGACCAGAGATAGTTGTACCGATTAAATCTTACAATGGACCAGAGATAGTTGTACCGATTAAATCTATGAATGGACCAGAGATAGTTGAACCAATTAAATCTTACAATGGACCACAGATAGTTGTACCGATTACATCTATGAATGGACCAGAGATAGTTGTACCAATTAAATCTTACAATGGACCAGAGATAGTTGTACCGATTAAATCTATGAATGAACCAGAGATAGTTGTACCGATTAAATCTTACAATGAACCAGAGATAGTTGTAACGATTAAATTTATGAATGGACCAGAGATAGTTGTACCAATTAAATCTTACAATGGACCACAGATAGTTGTACCGATTACATCTATGACTGGACCAGAGATAATTGTACCAATTAAATCTTACAATTGACCACAGATAGTTGTACCGATTACATCTATGAATGGACCAGAGATAGTTGTACCAATTAAATCTTACAATGGACCAGAGATAGTTGTACAGATTAAATCTTACAATGGACCAGAGATAGTTGTACCAATTAAATCTTACAATGGACCAGAGATAGTTGTACCGATTCATGAATTGACGAAACATGGTTTTCTGGCATGTTTATGTTTAAATTTAGCATTATAGATTTTCCTGCAGCTGCCTTCATTTGATTTTATCATTATACAAACGCTAAACTTGAGTTTCTGTATATGTCTCCAGCAGTGTTTATTCGGGACAATATTATTTTTGCTTTACATTTTCTTACAGTCTGACTTATCTAATACTAAAGCTAATTATTGTAATGAAAACAAACTATTATTATTCATATGTTAAGTTAAAGTTAGTTGTTTATTCTTTACATGACGTAGCAGTCAACCCCATAATTTTTGGCTGTTCGTGAATCCTGGGCAAGTTTTCCTTCAGTACTTTGCACTTACTTTCTGAATGGCCGGCACTCATACTACTTGATGAAAAACCAAACGCAAAGCGGTTTGCTGCCAAATCGCCCGCTGCTATGTTTTGAAAGCGTTATGGACTCTGGTTACGAACTGCATGTGTAACCACTTCGCCACGGAGACGGCATACACATTATATAAAATAATAAAATAGTACTCCCCTTGTTTATTTCCTTATTTTCAAAGGAGAAGTAAGGCGCCTCCTTCCCTCCGCTAGCCTACGGAACACCCTTGGGCAAGGTGGAGTACCCGTTTAGCTCCCCGATCAGGGTTACGCTCCTGGGTAGGTGGAACCCGTTAGCTTTGGACAGCAATCCATCTAGAAGACGGAAAACTCCAAATATAAACCCCCAAGTTCAAGGTGGACCAGCGTGCTGAGGTACTGGATGGCCATGGGTTAACTGGTCGTGTACGTTGGACGTCTGACAGGCGTTCGGGGCGGCACCAGGCGTATGGACTCCTGCGGGACATCCCCTGCCTCTTCCCTAGCAAGCAGGCAATGCTAGGGTGACCGTTTATTTCCTGCAATATCCAAACTTTGCCTATGGATTTATTTAAACATGGGAATCGTCGCCGGAGCTACGGAGCACGTGCTCTGCGCTTGACACATCCCTCAGAGGCTAGCGAAGAGAGAGTGAGGAGGAGAAGACGAGGAAATGGTGTGAGACGACGGCATAGAAATAGGAGGGCAGGCGCCAGGAGAACAAGACGAAAAGTGGAGAGACTAGGTTTCAACTATGTAAGAGTGGGATACTGGAATTGTCGCAGTGCAAGACAGAGAGGTCCTGTATTGGAGAGACTAATATATGATTTTGACGTCCTCATGCTCCAGGAGCTAAATACAGACAAATACCATTGCCCTGGGTACGCCAGTTATATAAACCCTACTGGGCAGAAGAGACATGGACAAGGTCTGCTGGTGAAGGAAGGAGTGAAGCATGTGGTACTCGACTTGAGCCAGTGGAATCACAGTGCAAGAGAGGTCCAGGGTATACAAATGGAGATTGGTGGCTTAAGTTAGAACATCATAAATGTATATGCCACAGTGGACTGTTTTGTCAGAAAGGAACATTGGGACTGGCTTAAGGAACTGGAGGAATTACCAGGTGATAGGCTACTCATATGTGGAGACTTCAATGCAAGGAACAGAGATTGGGACAGTAGTGGAGAAAATCGACAGGGAATTGCCCTTGCAGATGCCAAGGTGGACTCCGATGTGGTCTGCATAAATGATGGAAGGCCGACAAGAATGGCAATGAGGCATGGCGATGCAGACACAGCTATTGACTTGACACTTGTCTCCCAGTCATCAGTCCTTGATGTAAAGTGGAATGTTTTGAATGACCATGGGAGTGATCACATGCCATGCTCAGTCCTGATCTCTAAACCCAGGAAAGTTAAAGCTGGGAGAGCGCGCAAGACATTCCGGTATGAGTGGACCGATTGCCTTCTTGGACGCCTCAGACAAGGGGCATGCAACAGGACTGTTAAAACTCCCTTTTTTCATCCCCCATGGTGGACCCCAGAAGTAGACCATGCTTGGAAAGCAAAGAGAGCTGCAGTGAAGCAGCTAAAGAAAGTGCGACCGACACTTCGAAGCTCACGAGAGGAAGTGGACACAACGGAAAATGTCAAGAAAGACAAGGTGGAGGTTTTCAAGCGCTGTGCTGCAGAGGCCAAAAAGGCAAAATGGGAATGTTTCATGAAGGAGATTGGAGGGGATAAAACACTGCAAAAATTCTGGAAACTGCACAGGCAAATGCAGAGAAAAGATCGGCCGATGACAGTGGGAACAATCTATAGAGATGATGGTGTGCGCGTGACAACAGACAAAGAGAAAGGGGAGGCGTTTCTCCAGAGATTTTTAGAGCAGACCAATCATAATGATGCGGTACACCAGGGATGCAGTTAGAGAGGAGCTATCTGGCACCACGAAGAATATGCAGTAGGAACACATCATACGGGTGGAAGATGTTAAACACATTTTGAAAAAGGCACAAGACACGACACCAGGGCCCGATGGAATTAGGTATGGCCACATGAAGGGTTTGAGCGAAGCAGACCTGGAGGAGATGACCGACTGCTTTAACCAGAGCATTAGGACAGCATCAGTACCGCAGGATTGGGTGCACAGCTATCTCATCCCTCTCCCAAAACCATTCAAGGATCAGTCAAAGCTTAGCGGCTTTAGGATCATCACCCTTCAAAATACATTTGGGAAGGTTTTAGAGAAGATAGTCGCTGTCAAGCTGCAAGAGTTTTTGGAAAGCGGGAAGCTTCTTCCAAGAGGCCTGGGGAGCTACAGGCCAGGAAAAGATACCTGGTCAAATGCAGCCACTTTTGCCTTTGATGTTTATGAGGGGTTCCAGAGTAGACAGGAAACGATGGCGGTAGCGCTTGATCTCGAGGATGCGTACAATAGAGTTCGATATGATATTTTGATGACCGCACTGATGGAGAAGGGGGTCAATCCCTGGTTGGTGAACTGGATAGCAGCCGTCCTGCACTCTCGTCGGGTTGCTCTCCGTCTGGGCGCATGGACCTCAGAGCCACATATGTTAACCCCGGGACTGCCACAGGGATCTGCAGTCTCACCGGTGCTCTTTAATGTGTATACGAGCAAGATTGCAAACCTAGAAGCACCAGGGGTTGGAAGAATACTAACATTTGCAGATGATATTCTTGCATATAGGCAGGGGAGAGATAGGGAGCAAACAGCCCAGGAGTTACAGGCGACAGTAGATAAAGTGATTGACTGGTGCACAGAAATGAGTGCTGTCATCCACCCGGAAAAGGCGGCTGTTTTGTGGTGCTCTCTGGACAACAGGATTGTAAGAGCTGATGTCCCAAGCCTCGCGATAGATGGTAGAAATGTCAGCAGAGAGAACAAACTGAAGTATCTGGGGATCACATTTGACAGGAGCCTATCCTTCAAGGACCATGTGGAGACGGTCGTGACAAGATCTCAAAAGGGACTCAATGCACTTAAAACTATGGCTGCAATGGACATAGAGCAGAGAATGCTTTTCACACTATACCAGCACTTAATCCTCTCAGTAATTGATTATGGATTAGGTCTGCTCACTGTCTCAGAGAGTCAACTGGTGAAGTTAGAGCGCATACAGAACGAAGCTATGCGGGTCATTCTGGGATGCACTAGAGACACCCCAGTAGTGTGTATGCGTTACATCCTTGGTCTGCCGACTGTTGCTGGTAGGCTCAAGGTGATGCAGGCGAAGGCATTCCTCAGAGTAGCTGCAGACACAGACCACCCACTGCATGAGGCGCTGGACGCAGTTAAGGGTCAGCGACTGATAAGAGGGAAATCATGGATGGCTCAGGCGGAGGATACGATCAGACAGGTGTGCCCCTTGGAGAACATTAGGCGTGGAGAGGAGTGGGTCAGAGTGCCAGCGGAGCAGTCAGACTTGTGCAGAGTTATAATCACATTAAGCCGGGAGTGCAGGGAGTGGCCAGCAGGGGCCACGGAAGTGGAAATCCAGCAACTAATTCAGGACAATGCTCACTCGAGTGATGTGATTATCTACACAGATGGTTCGGTGTCAAGAGGTGAGAGAAGTGGCTGGGGGTTCATAGCCAAAGCTAATGGTCGATGTTTGGGGCAGGAGAGCCTGGCATATGATACCACAACATCCAGCTTAAGAATGGAAGTGGAGGCAGTCACTGCGGCTCTCCGCTGGATGGAGAATACGACACACACACACATCGTGATTGTAACTGACTCAGAAAGCATGCTGACGAGGGTGAGGACGGGCAGACTTCGTGCGGAGTGGCTTGCTTCGCTTCGGAGGTCACGGGTGACAAGCATCGCCTGGATCTTTTCTCCGGGGCATGCCGGTGTGCTGGGAAATGAACAGGCGGACAGATTGGCTGGCTCAGCAGAACTTGGTGGAGTATTGATAAATGACAAGGCAGACGTGGTTGCGGCCTTGTGGGAGCACGTGCACACCTCGGAGGAGCAAATGGATTACCATGGTCTGGCAAGAATGAGACAACGAGGAGTGACGAAGGGATCTGGCTGACGCTCAACGATCAGAGGAAAGGCGAGACGGACTTATAATCAGATTGCTACTGGTACTATTAGTGTTGGAACTCTTCGCTGGCTGCTGAGGATGGGGACGGAGCACTTATGGGAATGCCCCGAATGCTGTGATGTCGATTCCTAAATCAATCAATCAATCATTTTCTAGGGCCTGTCCAGATTAGTATAACAACAGGCCAGCATAATTCTTGCCAGGCCACCGAATGTATAAACAATTATGTTCAAACAACATCGGGAGAGACCATATAAACAATGGAACACACACACACTTAAATTAAGGCATGGGACATAACAACTTAACAGATTAAGGATAATTACTTAATCTAATATATTTCTAGCTTTTACAGTTGTAGCAATTACTTAGATAATTTTCCTTTCATTTCATTTGCAAATCAACCTTTGCTGCCATTCAGTAATATTGTAAGTTACATATGTTAAGGGAAAATAAACATAGTATTCAATCAATCAATCAATCATGTGCCATGCCGGAAAGCGTGGGCGGTCATGACTCGCCATTTCACTCGATCACCATTAATTATATTATTATGTTATTTTATTTTGCATAATACAATTTTATAATCTGCATTCCTGGCTTTTATATAATAATATAAATATATAACTTAGTTTTCCAACCGTGATTAGACATTTTCAGTTTCTTTATTATATTTTTGTCAGGCCGCTGAAAGGCCAAAACAATCAATTTCATGCAGTAATTCGGAAACATTTATTATTTGTTAATTACTTTACCAGTTTTAAGTAGTCAAAAATGTAAGCTTGATTGTTCAGCGACTTACTTTCAGACGTTGTCTCTCTTACAACACACATTCTAGCCTCTGAAATGTCTCCAAGACACCCGGTGGAAAGTTGGTATATTTGTATCAGAAAAGTCTCCAAGACACCCAGTGGAAAGTTGGTATATTTGTATCAGAAAAGTCTCCAAGACAGCCTGTGGAAAGTTGGTATATTTGTATCAGAAAAGTCTCCAAGACTGCCAGTGGAAAGTTGGTATATTTGTATCAGAAAAGTCTCCAAGATAGCCAGTGGAAAGTTGGTATATTTGTATCAGAAAAGTCTCCAAGACACCCAGTGGAAAGTTGGTATATTTGTATCAGAAAAGTCTCCAAGACACCCAGTGGAAAGTTGGTATATTTGTATCAGAAAAGTCTCCAAGACACCCAGTGGAAAGTTGGTATATTTGTATCAGAAAAGTCTCCAAGACACCCAGTGGAAAGTTGGTATATTTGTATCAGAAAAGTCTCCAAGACACCCAGTGGAAAGTTGGTATATTTGTATCAGAAAAGTCTCCAAGACAGCCAGTGGAAAGTTGGTATATTTGTATCAGAAAAGTCTCCAAGATAGCCAGTGGAAAGTTGGTATATTTGTATCAGAAAAGTCTCCAAGACACCCAGTGGAAAGTTGGTATATTTGTATCAGAAAAGTCTCCAAGACACCCAGTGGAAAGTTGGTATATTTGTATCAGAAAAGTCTCCAAGACTGCCAGTGGAAAGTTGGTATATTTGTATCAGAAAAGTCTCCAAGACAGCCAGTGGAAAGTTGGTATATTTGTACCAGAAGAAGGTTGCAGAGACTCAACTATGTGGTGAATGCAAGACCAAGATGAGTGAGATCTATGCGTCCCCACAAGCTCAGTGCCTTGAGCAAGCGAGAGAACATAGTTACTCGTGCTTATGGAGGATCTCTATGCCACAAGGCTGTCAGAGAAAGAATCATTCGTGCTTTCCTCATTGAGGAGCAGACGACTGTAGCAAGAGTTCTCAAGACACAAGAGGCTGGCACAAAACACTAAGACTTCTGTTGATTCAGAAGTTAATAAATGCTTGATGTAAAATAAAAGAAAGAAAAGAAACACCTTAAAATTATAATTTTCTGCCTTTTGGCTTAGATCAAAGTGTAGTATCTGCACTTGATTTTGCCAGGGCCACCAGTAGAATGACACACCGGGATGTGGAACCTCATTGGGCGGCTCTGGTCCCTCGGGATACGCGAGCCCTTATAAAATTTAAAAAAACAACAATAAGTTTTGATACAGGGACATACGTAATACGCAGGCGTGTCCATGGGACATATGTTTCTGTCCTAACCCATCCTATCCCATGTTAAATTATGCCTATCCCATCCCATAGAACCTTTCCAGCAGCAGAGGTGCTCATGTGAATGACACACTGAGATGTGGAATGTTTTTATGCACGGACATACGTCCTCCATGTCACTGCTACAAAACGCACAGCTGAGTGAGCTCACAGCAGGTCTGTAGTCGTTAGAAGTAGCCACATTCCCCCCCCCCCCCCCCCTAATCCCGTCCCCCTCAACGAGTACCTCGCGTCCATTACGTCCCTCACACTTCCCGGAGGAAAGTCTTCCCTTTTGTCCTTCTCTTGTCGTGTGCTCACATCCTGATTTCCAGCTTAAAGCTTAAAACTAGCACCATTATCCATTCGCCCATGCTGACATAAAAAAATATATATACATATATTGTTGCATGTTACTTTGTCTACAATCTCTTACTTCTTTCAGCCTCTTACATTTCATCGTCAGTTGTTAATTGATATAGGTAAGAAAAACTGCTGCCCAGCACAAGTGGCTTTCCATTCACATTAATTTTCAAAAGTGGCTTGATGCTGTCAATCACAAACAATCACATTCACCAAGCAGTAGAATGAACAAAGACAAATTACTGACACTCTTGCTACTTTTGCTGTTAACCCAACATCAAACAACATTACCTACCTTTCAAAATGTATCTATCACCACTATACGGATAACAAACAAATTGTCCATCATATTTACCATCTCATTTATATTAACTACAGACGCAAGTGCAATCGCCATTGGAGGATGTCTGATGCAGGAATACGAACACGGGAGATACCCGATCCTGTATGTCAACCGTAAACTGACAACAGCGGAAATCAAGTATTCGACAGCTGAATTGCAAGCATTAAGTTTGGTTTTTTGTGTTAGTCGTTTATCTAAGTTCCTCTTAGGTTCCAATTTCGTTGTCTTGACGGATCAGGCGCCACTGCTGGGAATTAAAGAAGGCACGGATAATGTATTTGCCGACATAGTATCACAATTACCCACTGCACCAGCAGATTAACACTATTTACATTAATTAGTGGCCATCTGATAAGCTGTGATATTTTAGTCTGTTGCATAAAAGAGTGTACCTCTACACTTACTGTAGAACTTTAAGTTAGAACTGTCGACAACCGATAGAATACTCTACTTATAGCGATCACAGACATGAAACTTTCAGAACCATTAACTCTATTGGGCCACATTGGCAATTAGCAGTACATCAAAAACATTCCGAACTGTGGATATTAACATTTGTGAAGTTATTTCATCAATCACAGAACTGAAAGGTACCATGCGAATATTAATAACTGTGTATACGCGTGATTTCAATTGACTCGCAAACTAACGGAACAGAACATCGCACATACAAGCAGCGATATACTATGACTATGACAACATATGAGAGATAACACAGGAATGTGACACCAAAACGTTACCTACGAACTGTAAAACATTATTGGAACAGCACACGGACGAAAGAACGACAACACACGGATCGTCGTTGGAGTTAATTAATTTAATGTTATTAGTTAAATATGTAGTACATTTGTGCTTTGTTGTATACAGAAAATATGTGAACATGTAAATTATACATTTTCTATCATAATATGTCACAAACATTTTCATTTATAGTTAAAATTTTCTTTCAATATAATGGTTGCAATTTAACTTATAAACCATTTCCTATCACCAGTACAAATAGTACTTGGCGCTTTGAATATAGCATATCGCCATTTTCCTTTTTCTAAGGGCGACAACAATTACCTCACCTTAATTTGTATATTTTAACAAATTATTATATTGAATGAAAGGTGTGCGAATCAGAGAGTGAATGAATTAAATGAGAGAGCGATATACTGAGCGGACAAATTGTACGCAAAAGTATTTATTTTAATTTGTCTGCGTTTTGAGTGTAAAATGTAACACTTGTCTAAAATTGTGTATACATGTTTAGTGTTAGATAAAATAGGTTCACTCTAAGAATCACTGTTTGAATACCCTGTACATGCGTACACAAATAGACGTAATTCATGACAAGGGATATTTCAGCTCGTGACACTTAGAGATGTACTACACACCACATACACACAGGCAGCACACACTTCAGACATTAGGTAGGACATACTCATAAAACTAAACACTAACAATTAAATCACACACATGTTTATTAGAGCAAGTAACAAAGCAGTAAACACACTAACAGGCAAACAAGAACATAAGTAGTTACTTGGGAGAAAACAAGAGTGCATATATATATTAAGCACTATAAAACATACGGAAGTAAAAGTGTATCAAAATACACATTCAGGACAAGAATTGCAGGTGTTCTTAAATAAGCCAAGACAATTTGTCTTGTTAAACCTCTCTAACACAGAGTTTAATATCTGGGTATCAAATGGATACTTGAGAAGGGCGCGGTTGCAAATACAACTACAAGCGTCAGGGAACTTCGGTCGGATAAGCATGTTTAAGAATATGGAAGAGTTAGAGGCTCTTCAGCAATCACCCTGGATTGTTGTACGGGGAAATACATGAGTTAATAGTGCAAATATATAGATGGCAAGGTTCCCATCCACGAAACTACCAAACGCTAACTTCATGTGATCCTATGACACAATTAGTGCAAACTAATTACCATATACTAACCCATAGAAGCGGGGGAGGGGGACCCCTGTCAGAGTCTCACATGGAGTCGGTAGAAACATAAAGATAGAAGGGAATTAGATAAGGGGCATAACCCCAATACAAGGGAGACACACTCGAATGCTCGAACAAACTAGAGCCTTCGAGAAGCATAGGTCAGTTCGCCTACAGCTCCGTGGACACGCTGACCGCGTGCCAGGACCTGTTCCACGAGAAGCTCGAGGAGAGTTACAGCCCGTGTCCGATCGAGACACGTTAGAGGGCAGACGCCGACTGGACATCGAACAAGCAACAGGGCTTAACTTAAGGGGGACTTGATAGATTAAACACAAGTGTATTTAGGAGTGTTACTCGCTAAATAGATAGATGATAGAGTGTGTTGGAATGATTATGTATGATGGATTTGTTGTGAACTCCTATGATCATGTTCGCCACGTCGCTGGCTGCGAAAACCATTCTTCGCCAGCTTATTGTAAATAAATGATGTCAGATAGTATCAGAACGGAGTTTGTTGCCTGTATGAACCCAAGTTTCATTCCCCTAAGTATCTAGGACGTTGACAATTTGTCGTAAGATAAATATATGATCTATTGGTAATTTAAATGTATTTAATATTACAATCTGTTTGGTATTGTTGCATGATTGTCTTTTTGCGTTTGTTGTTGTTGTTGTTGTTGCAGTCTCTCGGTTTGAACTCAAGCGTATTCCATAAACGCTACTTTTAGTATTAATTAACTGAATTTTGTGCGTGGATTAGCTTCTCCTTATTACCAGTGTCCCTCGCAATCCGGCTTCAGACGTATTTGTAAATTGTGTCCTTAATTCAATGGCAAGAAGTCAACATATTAGTCCTACCCTCATGGTAGTGGTTGAACCTTCTACCTCAGAATCAGCACACTGGACGTTTAAGAAAGAGTGCTCTTATCCATTCGCCCATTTTTTTCCTCGTGGCCATCCTGTTTCAGGATATTGCGGTCAACATCAGCATCTTTCAACTGTATGTTGATTCCTAGGCTAGATTACACTCATCAGCACGCCACGACTTTCTGAGCGGCCGGCTAATACTCTCATAAGTCACTAGCGCGACTCGAACAGCTTCCAATTCTAGTGCGGTCATGTCAACCAAGAGAGTATTCGGGGTTACGGAGAAAGCTGCTAACGCCTCGGCCAGGGAGACCGGCCCATTCTGACCTATATATATATATTGTTGCATGTTGCTATGTCTACATTCTCTTACTTATTTCTGCTGTCAGTGTTGATAATTATTGTTTTTATTTACTTTATGCTTATTTCCAGTCATTTTGATGGCCTAATGTTTACAATCAACTCCGCTATGGTGCAGTTAATAAAACTAATACAACAATCGTCGTGTGTATCTTTTACTGTTTACCGCTACTCCTCCAATATGGAGTTAAGAGGTCTTCGTGACCACAGGTTAACGCGCTTGCGCTTACATTTCCAGTGCCCTGACTGCGGTTCAGACCTTACACCTGTCAGTTGCACTTAGAAGTTGACTTCTAGTTCAGGAAGTAATGGCAAAAAAATAAAAGTTAAAACAAGTTAGTTGCATATCCTTTAATGGGCGTTGCAGTCAACCCCATAATTTTTTTGCTGTTCGTGATGTCTTAGCAAATTTAAGCTCAGTAGTTTGTCATTGCTTTCTGATCGACCGGCACTCAAACCATGGTAGGGAAACCAACGCAAGGCGTTCTGTTTTCAAATCGCCCGCAGCTGTGTTTCGAACGCGGTAGGTGGGATTACAAATTGCCTCCGTAAATTCTTCGCCACGGAGCCGACACGGGCAAATTAATTAAGCTGCATGCCGCTACAGGACGTTGCAGTCAACACAGGAATTTTTCATCCTCTGTTGATGTATTAGCCAAGTTTTTACGTTCAGTAGTTTGCCATTAATTAGACGAAGACAGTCAAAGTTTTTGGACATGTTATGAGAAGAAATGGACTGGAGAACTTATTGACAACTGGCAAGATCGAGGGGAACAGACCAAGTGGAAGACTGAGAGTAAAATACCTGGATGCTTGGCCACATGGCATGGACGAGACAGGATCACTGAGCTGATCCACGACTCTGGTGATCGAGTGAAATGGCGAGTCATGACCGCCCACGCTTTCCGGCATGGCACATGATTGATTGATTGAGTTTGCCATTGCTTTCTGAACGAACGGCTCACATACCCACCGTAAGTTACCAGTGCCGATTCTCGCAGTTGGTGTTTTTCCCACTTGAATATACGGGATTACGAACAATGTCGCTAACTTCTTGGCCAGAGAGACCGGCAAATTACTGAACGTAAAATTACCAAAACCCCCGGGATGGTTAACCCGGTCAAAAAATGCCCGCAGAAGTCGGATGTGTCGGCCTAACGCAATCACGTCCGAAAAAAACCCCCAAAAAACTCTGGATGAACGCAGAAGAAGAAGAAGAAGAAGATTCCCAAAACAATCGACTTATGATGTGTGGTTGTTCACCACGTCATGCAACGCACATGCAACATTTGTAATGTGATTCCAGTCTTATCATATTATTATTAAGGGACATAACCTTATCAAAAAATTATTTCTAACATTTATAGTTCTCGCAATTATTTTGTTAAGTTTTCGTTACTTTTGTTTGTTAATCAACCTTTACTGCCATTCCCTAATATTTTAATGTATACATTTCAAAGAAAGATAAACAGCGAATTGACAAATCTAATTATATTATTTATTTACATGTTTGCACAATACATTTTTGTAATCTGCATTCCTTTCTTTTCTGTAATGATATATAATAACTTTAGTATCCAGTATGTCACTTTTTGATAACACAATGTTCTAATATATTTGGCAGGCCGTTGAAAGGCCAAACATTCTTCGAGTATGATCAAAGTGTAGTATTATGTAAAAAAAAAAAAAAATTATGTCAGGGCCACATGCAGAGGTGGTCATCCGAGTGACGCACAGGGACGTGATATATATAAAACATAAGTATTTATACACGGACATATGTAATCCATGTTTAAAACCCACTGCTGAGCAAGTTCACAGCTGGTCTGCAGTCGTCAGACGCCGCCACATCCTTACCCTATCCGCCCCTCGACGAGCACCTCGCGTCCATTAGGTTCCTCACACTTCCAGGGGGAGGGTGCTCCCTTGTGTCCGTCTCCTGCCGTGAGCTCACATCCTGATTTCCGGCTGGCAGAAGCTTTATTCGCTGGTGGCGGTTATCCCACAATACACTTGTGGACGTGTCATGAGAAAGGGAGCTCTTCAGTATGTCGTCACAACGGTAAAGTTGGAGCAGAAGAGAGGAACGGGGAGTGGAACGAATGAATAAACAAACTTTATTTTCGAAGGGTTGAGAATTGGGCAGGCAGGCCGGACTAAAGAGAAACGATGTTGGGCGGTCTGACATCTTGTCATGGAGGAATATCAACATCAGGTTGCTGATACACTCGCTCTCTTTGAACTCAAGCGTGGTCCATAAACACTACTTTTAGTATCACTGGACATAATTTTACGTGTTGATTCATTCATCTCGTGCCATGCCGATAATTGTGAGCGGGCATGATTCGCCAACTCACACGATCAACAGAGTAGTGGATCAGCTCAGTGTTCATGTAATGTTCATGTGACTATACCACAGGGCCTCGCCATCCAGGTATTTACTTCTCTGCCTTCTCCTTGTTCTCTTCCCCTCGATCTTGCCAGTTGTTACCGAGTTATTTCTTCTCATAACGGGAACAAATATTTTGTACATTCTATATTGTTCTTCTAATCAGTTAGCGATTTTCATTCATTTCTTTTAGGACTTGGTTATTGGCTTTTCTGTCTGCCCATGGAATTCTTTGCATTTTCCTCAGAAACTACATCTCCATTGCTATCAGATGTTTTCCAGCTTTTCTGCTTACTGTACACGACCACATCCATATAAGTGTATACCATGTATGTTGCAGTTCAACAATCTTTTTCTCATTGCAGTTGACATCTTGTTATTTGTCAGTATGTTTGCCAACATGCAAAAGGTAAAACAACTGCTACTATTAACACTAATTATTGTCAACGTCTCACATACACAGACATTCTTAAACTCTTCACATGCACTCAAGAAAAGTATCAGTCGTAAACGTGGGTTTACTATTTATTCAGGAGAACCTGATTAGCGTTACAATGTGCACACAAGGCGTTTAAATCATCATATACATAGTGCTGTTAACAAACAATAATAGCACTCGGGTAATCACACACAAGCACTGCACTCAAACAATAGCTAACATCAGATATGGCAAAGCCAGCTAGCACTGTTATGTGTCACATTGTTGCATGTTTTATGTGTCACACTGTTGCATGTTTTATGTGTCACATTGTTGCATGTTTTATGTGTCACATTGTTGCATGTTTTATGTGTCATATTGTTGCATGTTTTATGTGTCACATTGTTGCATGATTTATGTGTCATATTGTTACATGTTTTTTGTTTCACATTGTTGCATGTTTTATGTGTCACATTGTTGCATGTTTTATGTTTTACACTGTTGCATGTTTTATATGTCACATTGTTGCATGTTTTATGTTTCACATTGTTGCATGTTTTATGTGTCACATTGTTGCATGTTTTATGTGTCATATTGTTGCATGTTTTATGTGTTACACTGTTGCATGTTTTATATGTCACATTGTTGCATGTTTTATGTTTCACATTGTTGCATTATTTATGTGTCACATTGTTGCATGTTTTATGTGTCACATTGTTGCATGTTTTATGTGTTACACTGTTGCATTTTTTATGTGTCACATTGTGCATGTTTTATGTGTCACATTGTTGCATGTTTTATGTGTCACATTGTTGCATGTTTTATGTGTCACATTGTGGCATGTTTTATGTGTCACATTGTTGCATGTTTGTGGTGTGTTTGTTTGTTGTCGTTGAGGTCGCTCGCTTTGAACTCAAGCGTAATCAATAAACGCTTGGGGTAATATCACTGGACGGAATATTTCACGTGGATTAGCTTTCTTTTATTACCAGTGCTCCTCTCCATCAGATGAACGCACACTGTCATCAGAGGTGCTTGTAATTTAAGTCCCAAAGCCAAGGACAAGATGTCAATATTTTAGTCCAACTGTCCGGTGTAGGGGTTAAATCTCCTACCTCAGCATCAGCACACCGGATATTTTAGAACGAGAGCTCTTATCCATTCCTCCATGCTGACCTAAATATATATATATATATATATATATATATATATATATATATATATATATATATATATATATATATATATATATATATATATATATATATTATTGCATGTTACTTTGTCTTCATTCTTTTACTTATTTCTGTCTCTCGCATCTCATCGTGTGTTGTTAATTGATATAGATAAGAAAAACTGTTAACCTGCACAAGTGACTTTCCATTCACCTTAATATTCAAAAGTAGCTTGATGCTGTCAGTGTTGATAACCATTGATTTTATTTACATTATTATTATATCCAGTCATTTTGATCACCTAATGTTTACAATTAACTCCGCTATGGTTCGGTTAATAAAACAATGGTCAGTGTATCTTTTACTGTTTATTGCTACTCCTCCAATATGGAGTTAAGAGGTCTTCGTGGTCTCTGGGTTAATGCGCTTGTGCATACATTTCCGGTGCCCTGTCGGCGGTTCAATCCCTACACCGGTCATTTGGACTTGAATGTTGTCTTCTCGTTCAGAAAGCAATGTTAAACTTTAAAAAAAAAAAGTTAGTTGCATATCCTTCATATAACGTTGCTGTAAACTCCAGCACGTTTTGTCTGTTTATGATATTTTGTTAATTTACTGTGTGGTTTTTAAAATACAATAGTGGATGTGTTGTCTAGAGGTATCCCGGATATTCTGGGTTATGGGTTTATTCAGCTTTATTTGGGAAGCCCATAAATGGCTCCGACCCCCCCCCCCCCCCCCCCCCCCCAACGTGAAAGCATAAGATCTACACAATTTTTATAATGAAAGAACTTCCCTTGATAGACGAAATAATCAGGAAAAATCTACCACAGCCTCCAGAGGAACACCTCCCTCCATTAATACAGGGTGTCTATGTGTATGACTCCCTCCTCACTAATGGTCATAACCCAAATATAAAACATAATTATATAGCAAATGTGAACCAAAAATCTTGAACCAAACGCCAACAATTTATCGACACAAACTCCATGTGTAATCCTAATAATGTATTAATTAAAATGGTAGTGTTGGGGAACTTCTCAGCTGGACCTGTGGATATCAAATATCCCACCCAATATTACAAACATATGAATGACAACATTAGTGTCAACCATTTGATATTTCCCCAAACAAATTAAATTAATACATCCTTTAAATTGTCTGACTAATGTAGCTAACAGTACTACATTTATAGTTTCTACAGCATCTAATCCGTACTATCAAATCACATTTCAATAAGGGTTTGTGTCAGAGTCCCAAAAGGGTACGATGATGCAGTGACATCGTTACGCCCGCCAGGCGACTTAGCTCCCAGCAGGGAGGCAGCAACTTCGTTACGCAAACTTACGACCTACAACTACACTCAACGCCATACAAACCTAATCAATACTTAGTGACAAGCAGGCACACACCAACAAATAGACGCTAATTCATTTTCCTCCAAAAACAAAGCAGGTTTTTCCGTACCATCCGAACTTTGCCGTAGAGGTCATTTGTGTTTTCGAAGTAACGACCCTACAGTTCCTAGCCCGATTTCCAACCATTCTTCACCGCATCCAGGGCACTTGAGTATATTTTTCATTTCTTATACTTTAATGATGCAATTTTAGGCACGCATTGTCAGTAGAAGTCAATTGTAAATTGTTTATTACTAACCACTTATAACATATTTTGTGTGGCTGGTATTTCATTGACATTTTTCATCATGTCTTCATTATTTGATTTCATCGATATGGGGATAAAATTACATTTAACAGGTGATGAATTGACAAAATGGAGTGAGAGTAAATACTCTGAATACCTACTAGTACAGGAGAAAGCAAATGAACGCGATGAAAGAGCAGCTGAAAGAGCTTTAAAGCAGGCAGAGATGGCTGCCAAGCAAGCAGAATTAGAACTGGCTGCAAAGACAAAGCAAGCTGAGATAGACAGTGAACTAAAGAAAGCAGAAATGGAACGAGAAACAGAATTAAAGAAGGCAGAAATAGCAGCTCAGAGTAAGAGAGAAGAACTGGAGTTACAGTTGAAGATGAAACAACTTGACACTGAGACTGCCATTAACAAAGAGTCTAAGAAATCTGAGAGACTGGAGAAAGAAAACCAGTACAAGAAATATCAAGGTATTGTACGTAATTATACCTCGGGTGACTGCATCGCAGCCTTTACCCAAAATTTTGAAACGTTAATGGAACATTACCAGGTTCCACTGTCTGAATGGAATATTGTTTATATGAGGAGTTTGTCAGGGGAACCTCTTAAAGTCATTGAAACCATCCCAAAGACCTCAGAAAAGATTACCATTATCTGAAATCTAAGATTATGGCACATTTTATGTTAGACGAGGCAGGTTACAGAGAACAATTCAGTAAGTTGAGCCCAAAACCGACTCAAACGTTCTCTGATTACCTCTGCTTAGTCCGAGATATATTCACCAAATGGACTTCAGCAGCTAAAATTGACAAAAATTATCAGAGATTAGAAGATCTCATCAGTCGAGATAAAATTATTTCATCTATTCCATCAGCATTTTCAAAGTTTTTGCAAGAGAATGAATGCACTAGTGTGGATGAGATTGAGAGACGGGGATCGGCGTTTTACACAGCCAACAAACATTGTTTTGCCACTGAAGCTACTGACATTAACTTTGTAGCAGCGGCTAACTATGACAAACCCTACAATAGGCAGAAACCTCAAAGGCCTACTTCTGAGAAGTTTAAGCATTGCAATTATTGTAAATTTTCACATCATCCAAATGAGATGTGCGATAAGCACCCAGATTATCAGACTTACCTTCTAAACATGGTAAGCAGACAAAATAATGAACGTAGATCTTTCAGAACTCTGCGTAAATGTTTCCTCTGTAAGGCGCACGGACACCATCGAAAGGATTGTAAAGGTAAACAATTATACAGCAAAGCAAATGCCGCCTTGTTTGATGGTTCGTCGTCAGACGAAGAACAGCCAGAGAAACATCCTGTGAACTCAGCACAGGCTTTTGACATATTTAGCGAAAATAAATGCTCTGTTTGTAACACCTTCTATGAAGATGGTATTTTAACATGCGGGCACGCCATCCCTATTGCCAATGAAGAAGCTAATTTGATTGTAGACTCAAAAGGCAAGATAATCATCCATCACGGATATGTGAATGGCAAGTCAGCTACAGTCCTTCGTGACACAGGCAGCTCACTTATTGGTCTGAAGAGAACGTTCATAATGCCTACAGACTATACAGGCAGGCACGTAACATGCAGAACATTCTCAGGCAATATTGAGAAATACCCATTAGCATGGGCATATATCGAAACACCTTTCCTCACTGGGAAAGTAAAGTGCGCTGCATTGACAAACCCAGTGTGTGATGTAATTATTGGAAATTTACCTGAGGTGAATGATAAACCTCATGACATAACATCTCTATGTATTGATGATACCATAACATCACCATCAAATGTCATCATTAATAATGTCACACCACCTATTGATTGTATAGTAGCTAATGTAGCACTAAGTTCTCATGACATCATTGATAACATTATTCCATCACCATCTGATATCATTGAATGTGTGAACGCAGTAACTAGATCTACTGCTAGAGTGCAAGATGAAAGTAATCAAACTGAGGCTATACAAATGCTTAGCCCAGAATCACTACCTACTAACACCATGAAGGAAACGTTTGTAACAGCTCAAAAAGCTGATCCTTCATTGTCAAAATACTTTAATCTGATCGGCCAAAAGCCAAAGGTAACAAAGAATGCAAAATGGCATTTTGCTATGAAAAATGATATACTCACCAGGTATTACACCAAAGGTGACAATACAACAGAGCAAACTGTTTTGCCAACAAATTATCGCAAGCAAGCCTTACATCTTGCCCACGATATACCTCTTGCAGGGCACATGGCATACGTTAAGACCAGATCAAGGTTATTGACACAGTTCCATTGGCCCAAATTGTGCAATGATATTAAAGAATATTGCAGAAGTTGTGACACCTGCCAGAAACTGGTTAAAAAAGGTAAAAACCCACAGGCAAAGTTACAAGTTACTGACTTAGCCAGTCGACCTTTTGAAAAATTATCTGTTGACATAGTGGGCCCTCTTAATCATACAACAACTAGAGGGAATAAATATATTCTAACTGTCATTGATCAATGTAGTCGCTGGCCAGAAGCTATTCCGCTAAAGAACATAACTGCCAATGACATAATGGAAGTTTTCTTCCATATTTTTTCTAGGATAGGTTTTCCAGACACTATCCAATCTGATAGGGGCACTCAGTTTATTGCCGCATCTACTCAGGCTTTCACCAAAATGTTGGGAGTGAAGCAATGTTTCAATTCCCCATACCATCCTCACAGTAGCGGAGTAATAGAAAAATTTAACGGGGATCTAAAGCACATGCTTGCAAAAGTAACGCAAGAGCACCCCAATAACTGGGATATATATCTACCAGCTACTCTTTTTGCTTATCGCGAGGTACCACATTCTAGTACCGGTTTCTCTCCTTTTGAACTTATCTATGGTGCCAAACCACGTGGCCCATTGACCATTTATCACCAAATGTTAACTGACTCTACTCCAGTACTTAAACCCATATCATCATACGTATATGTCACATCATTGCGTGAAAGAATCATCAAATCTTGTGTTATTGCAAAGAATGCACTAAAACTATCTGGTGCTACTTATAGACAGTATGCTGACAAAGGTAACAGGACGATAACTTTGACACCTGGACAGGACGTTCTTCTTCTACTACCTAGTGACAGACACTTACTGATTGATTCTTGGCAGGGACCTTTTAAAGTGACGAGACAGATTTCACCTGTAGACTACGAAATCCTCATAAAAGACAAACACAAAATATTTCACATAAATATGCTAAGACCATACCACAACAGAGACAACGAACAAGACGATACGACAGCTTGTACAGTGATAATAGATCACGAAGACGACGATGCTAGTGACGAGATTCCAACGCCTGCATTAGACACGACAAACTGCTTGAAGGAGATAAAAATCAACCCCAAGTTGACTCAAGCAGAGACAGATAGTTGCAAACAGCTTATACAACAATACAACACCATCTTTTCCAACAACCCAGGACAAACAGAATTAGTACAGCATCACATCACACTCACATCAAACACACCCATAAAATGCAGACCATACACCATCCCATTACACTACAAAGAACATTTACACCAGGAAATAATCAACTTAGAGAAAAACAACATCATAAGACGATCCCAGTCAGACTTCTCATCTCCAATGGTGATTGTACGCAAAAAGGACAATACAATAAGACTGTGCATCGACTATAGGAAGCTAAATAAAATAACTGTTCTAGATTTGGAGCCAATGGCAAACACTGACGATCTTCTGACAGAACTGACAGACGCTAGGTTCTTTACGACGCTAGACATGACGAAAGGATATTGGCAAATAGCAGTAGACGAACAGAGCAGACATCTGACAGCATTTGCCACACCTTGGGGACTGTACGAATGGTGCAAACTTCCATTTGGGCTAGTCAATGCCCCTGCCACATTCGTACGTATGACACGACTTCTTCTAGCAGACATTCCTAACATAATCTGCTATATCGACGACATCTGTGTTCACACAGAGACAATGACAGAGCATATTAAGACGTTAGAACAGACATTTGAACGGATTAGACAGCACGGACTGACAGTGAAGCCTGCGAAAGTAGACATAGCCTACCAGGAAATAACTTTCTTGGGTACAAAATATCCAATGGCTTTGTCATGACAGACGATAAAATTGTGTCCAAGATACTAAAACTCTCACTTCCGACTACTAAGAAACAAGTCAGAAGTTTGTTGGGATTAATAAATTATTACAGGCAGTTCATTCCTGATTTTTCTGAACTGACCGAAGTGTTTACTAATTTACTAACCAAAAATAAACCAGAGAAAATTGTAAACAATGAATGCCTACAAATTGCATTCCGCAAAGTACTTGCATATTTTTCTGATAACAGTTCCAATAATCTCATCCTGAAATTGCCCAATCTCCGTTTACCTTTCAGATTGCGTACAGATGCTAGCTCCGTGGCGATTGGAGCAGTCTTGTTGCATGAGTACCATAACATACTCCATCCCGTTTACTTCGTATCCAGAAAACTAAAAGCCAGAGAACGGGCTTGGTCCATACCTCAGTTGGAAGCCCTAGCTTTAGTGGTGGGTATAACAAAATTGTCCAGATTTCTTCTAGGACGTCATTTTATCGTGGAATCTGACAGCAGCCCTTTACGGTTTATAAATTCAGGAGTACCTTCAAATCATATGATAGCGCGCTGGTCTCTGAAACTTCAAGATTATAGCTTTGAGGTTCGACATATCCCAGGCAGAGCCAATTCAATTGCCGATCTTTTGTCCCGTTGTCCGACCGACCGAGTAAGCACCAATGTCTGAGTGCGGTGTGTACAAAGACACTCAGACCAACACAGCCATTCATAAGTGAATAATTTTTTCCATTCACAAAAAGCTGTGCAATGTCTACAATATTGTGATAGGGATTACTCCCATTATAATAGTGTTCTTATTTTACTAATTCATGTAGTGATTGTCGTGTATAATTGGGTAGTGTGTGGTAGAAAGCGAACTTTATTAATTGTATATATTACGAACAAGAACAGTGTCACATTCGCTCAAAAAACTTACCTTAAGCGAACTATCCAATTTGACAGTGACATCTACGTGTGGATCATTCCAGGGATATTTTAATGACGTGTGGGAACGTGTAAACTGAACATTGACAGCTACACCACTGCAGTGAACCGAAATCCATAGTGTTCGGTAGTGAAACATCCAACACATGAACAGTCAACCGTAATCCAGAAGGTTTTGTAGTGAAACATCCAACACATGAACTCTGAGAACATGGTATTTTCCGTAACTACATCAGACCGGAACAAGTGTGTTCTGCAAGCTTAAACATCAGCTGATTTTAATGTTCGTGTGTACTTCTGGATTAGTTACAAATTTAGAGTAAAATTAGCAGACGACAAATAAAAATCCCAAAATCTATGACGATTCTAAAATCTTTAGGAATCAACAAACTTAAATACACGAATTGTGTATTTATATATTTATGTAGTGTAATCTTAGAATCATATCTTGATTAATGTATTCATATTACCGACTTTTTTTCCGTTAATATGAAGAAACGTCAAGCAATGACGCTAAGAAATAAAATAATGATTGTAAATTATAGTATTTCATTAATGTGAAAATTATTTCCCTTTCATTTATTTGTTATTACATCAATTCACAAAGGGCCATAATTTGAAATGTATATTCTAATGTGTTGTGTATGAATAGCCAAGTGTTGCCAGATTATTGACACAACAGGTACCAATCTACTAGCATGGCAGAGGGTTGCCGACATTGCAGACCAACACAAGAGCTACTGGCCAAGTAAGGTCAGGGTTTGAGCGTTTTATGCGACTTATAAACAGCCGCATTTCGGTCTAGCTAGATGGTTTTTGTTTCAAGAACCATATTATTACGTTTTTTTCTATTTGCTGCGAGGTAGATGCGTGAAGCAGGTACTACCGATCTGACTGGGTCATTTATGCAATTGAGGTAATCAGCCATCGAGACGATGAAACCTGACATGTGTTAAAGTTTGAACACCACATGTCGTTGAATTCAACTTCCATTTCTTATATATTTCTATGGCATATATGTATTTGTGTATTTTGATACTAATGTGTGTAACAACAGAAGGGTAGACTCTGACAAGGTTAGAATATTAACCCTGCATGTACATATACTATACATGAAAGATGACATCTTTCATGAATTTGCCGGGGGAGCGTGTCAGAGTCCCAAAAGGGTACGATGATGCAGCAACTTCGTTACGCCGCCAGGTGAGTGGTAGTAACCGGCCTGCAAGATTGCTGGCTGACGAACGACCAGCGGTCAGGCCTTGACGACGCTAACCACACGCATGCCTCGTGAAGCCACCTGAGGTGGGAGGCCAGTGGCGAACTAGCGGCAGACAGCTCTGGGACACGGACTTGGACGGACGCAAGATAGAGAGAGAAAGGCGTTGTGTGGTATCTGTACTGAAAGTCGAGTGTCTGGACATCTTGAGTGAGACTTGTGAGCTGTATGTAAGTGTATTAAAGTATCGTATATATATATTGTTGTGATCATCGTTCTGTATTTGATATGTGAATAAATCCATAGAACGGTGTGTCGTTGAGTCTTACGTCAAATCACGTTGTACTTGTACTGTCTCACACTGTTAGGTTAGCGAGCCGAGTTTAAGACCCTGACAAGTGTGGACGTGGTGGCATTCGTCCGGCTTTGAAATGAACGTGTTTATGTGATTAACGATTTAAAACTAGAGTTTGTGTACTTAAAATTTTTGTCAAACTTTATAGTACATGTAAATGTGATCGTGAAAGGCTCATTTTGATTTATTACTATATTATATAAACATGTGTAAGACTATTTGTAAACGTACAGTGCATACTTATTGTTTGTTCTTGTAAGCGTGTAAAACAATTGTGATTTGTAAACTTGTCACCATTTTGACCTTGTCGCCATCTTGTAAACTTGATGTCTATGTCCTTAATGAATGTCATCTTGATGTAAGTGATGTGTCATCAATGTTGTAGAGTGTTGAGATACATGTATATTGTCTTTGTGCATTGAGTTTGTGGAACGCAAAAAGTTTGGAAAGAAAGTAACTTGTATTGGAAAAAAAAACTGTTGACGGACAAACTTAAGACCTACAACTACACTCAACGCCATACAAACCTAATCAATACTTAGTGACAAGCAGGCACACACCAACAAATAGACGCTAATTCATTTTCCTCCAAAAACAAAGCAGGTTTTTCCGTACCATCCGAAACTTTGCCGTAGAGGTCATTTGTGTTTTCGAAGTAACGACCCTACAGTTCCTAGCCCGATTTCCAACCATTCTTCACCGCATCCAGGGCACTTGAGTATATTTTTCATTTCTTATACTTTAATGATGCAATTTTAGGCACGCATTGTCAGTAGAAGTCAATTGTAAATTGTTTATTACTAACCACTTATAACATATTTTGTGTGGCTGGTATTTCATTGACATTTTTCATCATGTCTTCATTATTTGATTTCATCGATATGGGGATAAAATTACATTTAACAGGTGATGAATTGACAAAATGGAGTGAGAGTAAATACTCTGAATACCTACTAGTACAGGAGAAAGCAAATGAACGCGATGAAAGAGCAGCTGAAAGAGCTTTAAAGCAGGCAGAGATGGCTGCCAAGCAAGCAGAATTAGAACTGGCTGCAAAGACAAAAGCAAGCTGAGATAGACAGTGAACTAAAGAAAGCAGAAATGGAACGAGAAACAGAATTAAAGAAGGCAGAAATAGCAGCTCAGAGTAAAAGAGAAGAACTGGAGTTACAGTTGAAGATGAAACAACTTGACACTGAGACTGCATTAACAAAGAGTCTAAGAAATCTGAGAGACTGGAGAAAGAAAACCAGTACAAGAAATATCAAGGTATTGTACGTAATTATACCTCGGGTGACTGCATCGCAGCCTTTACCCAAAATTTTGAAACGTTAATGGAACATTACCAGGTTCCACTGTCTGAATGGAATATTGTTTATATGAGGAGTTTGTCAGGGGAACCTCTTAAAGTCATTGAAACCATCCCCAAAGACCTCAGAAAAGATTACCATTATCTGAAATCTAAGATTATGGCACATTTTATGTTAGACGAGGCAGGTTACAGAGAACAATTCAGTAAGTTGAGCCCAAAACCGACTCAAACGTTCTCTGATTACCTC
>JACEFZ010009313.1:0-12500 GCA_014155875.1 Cepaea nemoralis
ACGCAGAATCCCTTATCCTTTAGACGGTTGGATAGGCCTACAACTCTGGACACATTCGTGTATGATGGCCAGTATGATTGTTGAGATAAAAAGTATTTGTAAAACTGACGTTGTTATTAATTCCCTTGGAGAGCGGAGGACTTTGACGCAAGTGTATCCATATCTTTGTCCGGAATGGGAGGCCCGGGAGTAAGCATTTGCATAGCCAGACACGAGAGGCATATCGAGAGAATGAGAGCTCTCGCCAACCAACACATAACTGGCACTATTAACTGCCGGACGCTGATACAAATGGGTATGGGGGGGGGGAGGATCTGAGCATCAATAGATTTGTCGGGAGTGCAAGGATGATACCCCAACAGATTGTAAAACGTTCATGTGTGATAAACTCTGGATACATTTATAGCACAGATAGTTCGTTTACTGCTTAGGAATGGTGCCTTAGGTGATAGCTGTTTAAACTTTTGTAACTGCCATGAATTAGAAATATACTATGACTGTTGGAACAGGATCACACACTACTATGACTATTGGAACAGGATCACAAACTACCATGACTGTTACTAAACAACTAGAGATATTCTGTTGCAGAAAGTTTATGAGGTGTGCACGTTAATGTAAGACGTCAGTCTTGTTTTCGCCCAGTCGCTTTGAACTCAAGTGTAGTCCATATGCTTGCTACTTCTAGTGCAGTGGACTGATTTTTACGTGTGGATTAACATTTCATTTTATCAGTGTCCGTCGCCATCAGGCGAACCCACTCCAACTTCTAAGGTACTTGTAATTTACGTCCCCTGGTCAAGGAAGGGAAGTTAACATTTTAGTCCAACTGACCAGTGTAAGGGTTGAACCCGCTACCTCGGAATCAGCACACCAGATGTTTAAGAACGAGTGCTCTTATCGATTCAGCCATCGGACCTCCTAATCCGTCAGTAACAACAATAATACTGAAGATGTGTCAATTATCGGTAACAGGTAGAGCTGAGAGAAACCTTTCAGACTTGCACATTCTCCTAGTAAATAACAATGAAAGGTTCAAGAATCTATTCTTAATGCAAATACATCAAACTACATTCGCTAACTGTGTGTTATTTCAACTCAAAGTTTACAGGCAAGTCTCAAGTCACCACACTTCCCATGTGGGAGTTTTGTGGATCTTACTTTTCCAACCACGCCAGCAATAATGCACGAGTTCATTGTGTGGAACAACCGCTGGTCCGCAGTCTAGCTTATCAAGTTTTCAGATTGGTGCACACGATGGTCAGCGATAGACCGTCTTAAGTTGCTAAAATTGGTACACATGATGGTAAGCGGTAGACCTTAACAAGTTGCTAGATCGGTACACACGACGGTAAGCGGTAGACTTGATCACGTTACTAGATTGTTACACATGGTGGTAAGCTGTATACCTGATCAAGTTGCTAGATCGGTACACACCATGGTAAGCGGTAGACTTTATGAAGTTGCTAGATTGTTACACATGATGGTAAGCGATAGACTTTATCAAGTTTTCAGATTGGTACACACGATGGTCAGCGATTGACCTTATCAACGGTCAAACTAATCAAGTTGACAGTGTGATACAGTTTAAGGGGCCCTTTATTTTACTTGTAGATTTCAGGAAACAGAGGCAGCGGGAGCCTCTAGCGATAAGGTACCAGACAGTTTGACGTTATGTTGTGGAGCACTATCTTTCTGCAAATGATTGAAACTGTGCCAGGATTCAGTCTTTGTTATAATTACGAGTAAATGAAGACAGATAGACAGACAAACACACAGAAAGACACAGTCTGGTATTTAGCTTCGCAAGCATTGTGAATGAAAGTGAGAAATTTACTTTTCTGAACTGTTAAAATATCCCTGTATGCTAAATAAAATATTGTTTGTGATATTCGACTATTTAGTTTGCTCGATATTGTTGTGGGCCTTTATCTTTTTCATAGGCGAGATTGTCTGTACTCTCAGAGTAACGGCACTCCGAATCCCAACATGTTGCTAACTTTGTAGACGATACAACTGTATCGAAATGTTATACTGCAATTTTTTTTTACTGTGCATGAGAAACGCATTAGTAACAATATAGACTAAGCACAGTTATGGATAACTCATAGAAACTAAGACATATCAGAAACAAAACATACTTATGTATAACTAAGAGAAACTCATAATAACAAAATGAACTACAAGCGCTCATAGAGAATAAAGAGAACTCATAATTAACAACAAAACCTTAACACACTTATGGAGAACTTAGACAAACTCATCAATAATAACAGAAACTCGACACAATTATCGAGAACTTAGACAGACTCACACATAACACCAGAAACTAAATACAACTATGGAAAACTAAAAGAAACGAAAAAACATTCACATTAGACATTGCATTGGTATTTCTGCAAAATCCCTGAACAAGGGAGTGAATCACTTTATTCAACCACACAAGAACGATAATTCTTGAATCCATAACGTTGAAATAGTTGATTTCGGCAGGTCGATAAGATCTCACCAATACTAAATGGCACCAATACTAAAGAACAAACATGTATCAATAACTACTAAGAAAGCACTTTACAACACAATCGTCCTACCAACTCTGTGCTACCAATGCCAAACCTGGACAATGACAGAAAAAGAGAAAAGAAAAATCACAACAACAGAAATGAGGTTTCTGAGAAGAATACTCAACGTATCAAGAAGAGATAAGATCAGAAATGAAGAAATCAGGACTAAAGTAGGGGTTAAAGCTGCTCTAGATTTTATTAGAAAGCAGCAAGTCAAATGGTTTGGCCATGCAAGTAGGCTACCAGTCAACAGCATGCCACAACAAGCAATGATGTACAGACCAGATGGAAACAGAGGAAGAGGCCGACCACGTAAACGTTGGACTGAGGGAATAACAGAATCCATGGGAATGTCGATATACGAAGCCCATAACCGGGCACTCTCACGAAGTTTATACTTCACCTCGACACCGCAAGGTACAAGAGGAACATGATGAGATGAGATGAGATGAGATAAGATCTCAGGGTTTGGTATTCTGTTGTATGGAATTCCGCTTTGCCAGCTCGTGTAATTTCTGAGTGTTGCAACATTCGTGATCTGATGTACTCCAGCACCGCATACAAGTACTAGCTTTCTGTCTGCGTCATTGACAGTGAGCGATATTTTATTTTGTGCCGCTGTTATTGCCCATTAAACACCCAGTGTCTATTGTTCTATACAAATTATGGGGGTAACATTATAAACCCAATAAATTACAAGGAGTGGACCTTTATTTATTTATGATTGTCCAGACATCCGCCATTCGTACACATATCAAACAGTGAGTAGTTTTCATGATTACTGTAATACTGAAGTTGTTGAATCATTTAGACACAATTACTGTATTTTACCGTTACTTTAAAAAATTCACAAATTGCGTTCTTTGGTCATGTGAAGAGAAGAGAGGCATTGAAATACATCTTAACAACTGAAAGGATCAGTGGGAAAAGAGGCAGAGGCAACAAAGAGACATGCTAGGTGGTCTGGACGGTGGCATGGAGGAATATCATCGGCTTATTTAATCCAGAACACAGACGACGGAGATCAGTGCAGAGACAGAGACATGAATACCTACGCCATTTGGTAGGACACATAATAATGATAATAATAATTACTCCCATACTGATAACACATGTGTTATTTACACGACAAGCATATAGAGTGGGAGAATTCTAGACATAGTAACAGGAGACTCATTCAATCAAATATGAGTGGAATAAGTATGACGGTCTGAACAGGAGCTGTAGCATTTAGTGGATTTTGTTGTTACACACATTGACCAGCTAGCGTTAGAATGACATTGTAAGAAAACAGATCATGGTCATCGCCAAGAAGAAAACATTACCACAATGTGGAATCTAAGTAGATGGACATATTATTAATCAGGAGAATCGGTACACCTGTCTTAGAACGGTGCCACCTTAAAATTACTACAGAAGTAGCCTTTTGTAAGCTGGACAACTTAATGACCAATAAACAAGCTATACAAATAAAATAACAATAAAAAGATCATCATCACGTGCCATGCCGGCAGGCGTAGGCGTTCATGACTCTACACAGATTTCGGTCTTTGGTTTTCTGGATCAACTCTGCTGATGATATTCCTCCATGTCACCGTCTCAATCCATCCAGCATAATTTCGCATGGTCTGCCTCTCCCTCTCTTCCCCTCGATCTGAAAGTTGTCACCATGTTCTCCATTGCCCCTCTTGTCATCATATGTCCAAAAAAATAATGAGATATAAAACTAAAAAGCAATAGCACATGTGTGAAAGAAAACAGTGTTGGAGTGTTATATACAACCCAAACTGTTGTATGCATGTGAAACATGGACAATAACCAGACATGCTGAAAAACATTTACAGGTCGTTTGAATATGTTTTCTGTTGAAAATTCAAAGAGAATACCTTAGACGGACAGAAACGCGAATGAGACAGTATTTTAAGATACATATGAACACCGTACATTGACTAGAAAATTTGGACATACATAATTAAGATTGATTGAGCACGTTATGAGGAGACATAAACTTGAAAACTTAGTGACATCTGTCAAATCGGAGGGGAAAAGAGTGAAGAGAATACAAAGAGATAAATACCTGGATGTATTGGGCACATGACATAGCCGGGACTAGAACACAAACGTGATGCTAGACTCTGGTGACCTTGTGAGTTAGCGAACATACGAGATACCTTAGGTTCATGGCAACTCTAAACAGGTAACTGAGCCACGGCTCCTCGTTTCTACATTTAGTCCTGAGTATATTTTCATCTGTGAATTGATTAGAAACGGTGTTCATTATATATAGTTATGATATAATGTATACAATTTGTTAACAGTAACTGATATTCTGTTGCAGAAATAAACGCTGATTTATATCCAGAAGTGCTGGATGACCGCCTATATCAAGACAGAAAAGATTAGAAGTTTCCCCCATATAGACAGCGAACATATACATAACACATAATCAGCGACGTCTTGCAGTACTTGGGACTTCCAACTGTTTCGTGCACGTGACAGATGATTGCCTTGGCATTATCTGAAGGTGGAAAGGATTACCACCTCCATATATAAATTTGACTATGATTATAATGAAGTATTGACGTCACGTCACAAGCAACACACTTATATGGGATCAGTCTGACCTATTAGAAGTCTAAAGGATGTGGACTTTGATTATCCCCGTTGGTTAGCTAAACGTTGGAGCCATCCTCGTCTCGTCTACGGTTCATGCAACCTGTTCCACATTTATTCCATACGTGTTCAACACCTATTTAGCTGTCGATTCCACACCCTAGTTACCTAATGGAGTTATCCAGAGTTATGTGACTTCACAAAGATGTTATTTATTTCCCACAGTTGAATTTCCCACAGTGTCCATCTTCAGTGTTCCAATGAGTGGTGCCTAGACACTCATACTAACAGCTTTCATGTATTCTCGCACCTCTACTTGGCCAGGACAGTATGTCCACACACATTCCTGCAGATATTAGGCTTCTACAAGTGGCATACATTCATCCATAACCGGATGATTCTGAACTCTCTGAAGCATGAACTGAGAATCAAACAATAATCTTCTCAATGGCTGAAGTATCAGAAAGCCATCTTAGTTCTGCAGTGGCGGCTGATATACACATTACCACTGAAATGGAAACATCCAGTATGTATTAACTTATACAGAGTTATTTTAACGGTTTCATTTATTGGGGATCAGAGCTCCGCAAATATGCACTGAACCTCGACTAAACACTGTAATAGTATAACCCGAGACTGCTCTGTTGTTTTTGTTGTTCCAAAGATTGCTCCAACAACACAATGTAAAAGATGACAGATGTGCTGAAACTGTATAAAAGACTCGAATAAGATGGCGTCGTTGTGATAGTGAAAAACACAACAAATTGCAATGAACGACACACGTGATGCTAAATGCTACTTCACTCTGCTCGGTGACTTCCAAGTCATTTATATTGGAGCATGTTTTGGCTTTGTTGTGTTACACCTGAACGTGTTGATTATTGTAACCATACTGAGAACTACAGCACTGCGCACCAACACAAACATCGTCATTCTGTCCGTTGCTGTACTTGATAGTCTCATGGCAATATCCGACATCTCGCAAGGTGTTATCTACAGCACCAAATTCAGATAAAATATTCAGGTTACAAACAGTATCGATACTGTCCTTCTTGGAACAGGTTACGGTGCTATAACATTGTCATCTACACACATGGCGATTATTGCCATTGACCGTTATATAACTATCGCTCATCCGTTTTACTACATTTTAAATATAATAAAACGTCGGCTCATAGTGGTGCTGCTTATTGCCTGGTTGTTTGGGCTGGTCTATTGCAGTGCACCCGCCATTTTCTATAGAGGTGACACATATCATACACATTGCATTTCACCTTATCCTCCTTTGGAGTATTTTATTATCAATACTACACTAAATCTCTTTGAATACGTTATAATATGTACATGCTACTTTAAAATAGCATATTTGGCTTTCAAGCATAAAAAAGCTGCCATTGCCCGTAGACTACAAACTGAAAACCCCGAAAATGTTGTCCAACTACGGAACAATCGAACAGCCGCCATGAGAAGCGTCAAATTCTTCATTTGCCTGTTTGGAACATTTTTTATTTGCACTTTCCCCCATATATTAGCAACTGGAATGGTGCTTTTATCTTATAACATACCAGATAAAATAATGTTAACAATTTTCAGTTTATATGAAATTCATTCAGTCATGAATTTTGTCAAATATGTTCATTTGTACAAGGGGTTCTCTGATGGGTTAAAGAAATTATTGCTGGATATGGGTAATTTTTGCAGGATACAATGTACGGACTGCAATGTTATACCCCATTAAGGGCTTTCTGACACAGAACCTCCTTCTTTCCACAGCTTGCAAGGATCCACATATATGGTCTTGTTGACACAATTTAGTATGAAGTTAAAGACAATGAATGACTCGCATACACGCCTTAGGGGGTATACTAAATATAGTGCTAGCTCCTTATGTTTCTAACCAATCAGGGTTGGGATAGTTGTGTGATATGACCAATATCAATCTAACCGCCATTATCCCCTAACATTTCCTGGCATCAATTTTAGGCTCGGCCTATCAAAGAGTACGGTCAATGTTAAAATAAATTCCCCGACCCCAGTTAAACAAGAACATGTGAAGTAAATAGAAAGAAGATGTTCCTGGGATATGAGACATGGGTTGAAAATGCGTGTATTTGAGCCCAGTCAATGGATTAAATAACTACGAAGCAACAACAACATCGAGTGTACACAGCAAGTCCTTAACATCTAACCCAGCAAACTAGAAATAGCATCGAAAGATCGTTATTAACCTCCGCATGATAACGAAGCTGCAGTAGAACAAGAAAGTATGGTGCAACTACAACTGTATGTCACAGCGAACATTATAGTATACCTAGGAATGTCAGGTAAACACAAAACTCAGGAAAACCTAGCACTTAAATACTGGCTTCTCCAATGCAACAGCTTACAGCCAACACTCAACATTAAACACTCATCTGGATCATGCATGATCCCACTAAAGGCATTGGCTTATCTTTTTCTTTATGTGGTCTCGTGGTTTTTTTAATTTTATTTATAAGGGCTAGCGGTTCCCCAGGGGCCGGGGTCGCCCCATCAGATCCCCACGTCCCTGTGTGTCATTAGGATGACCGCCTCTGCATATGGCCCTAACAAGATCAAGTCCAGATACTGGATTTGTCCATTAGCCAAAAGGAGGCATTGGCGCCCGACTCCGCGATGATTATGAAAAAGAGGCCAATTATTAGATTCTATTCGATTATACCATTATCCCTACCTCGTTCAACCTCAAAGAGAAGTTATATTAGAGTTCATCACTTGCTGAGATAGATAACCGTGTGAACGCGGAGATAGATAATCATGTGAACTGCGAGATAGATAATCATGTGAATGGGGGAGATAGATAATCGTGTGAATGGGGGAGATAGATAATCCTGTGAACGGGGAGATAGATACTCCTGTGAACGGGGAGATAGATAACCTTGTGAACAGGGAGATAGATGATCGTGTGATGATCGTATTGAAACTCGAGTATAGTGCTTCCACATTGACGTGGATAAGCCTTAGGTTCATACCAGAATACGGTCAGCGTTGCCAGTAGTGGGTTGTGCTCAATATTTAAATCTTGTTTTGTTTATCACGACAGAATTACGTTTCTAACCTCCACTGTCAACTGTCATTTACTGCCAATATAGTACCTTGCTGTGTATGGCAGAGGGGTCTTTGAGCCTGAGGAATTAAGGCCGCCTGGCTAGTGCAGTCGCCGCGAACTGTGCAGGTTAGGGTTTTCTTTTTGCCCCCGAGAGAAAAAAATCCCACACATTACCGATGGATGGAACCCGGGTCTCCCGAAGGAGAGTCCGGCGTTCTAGCCACTCGGCCAGCCGCTCCACATAAAGGGAAATACTACATGAGATGTTATTTGGTGTTTTCATTTTACTTTATGTTGTTTTATTTATTTTTTTATTTTTTTTTTGTTTTGTTATTTTTTTAGGGGGGGGGGGTGTGGGTGGGGGGGGGGGGCATTCGGTTGCTTTGAACCCAGGCGTAGTCCACCCATCTGCTAACACTTCTAGTACACTGGACTGATGTTTGAGTGTGGATTAGCCTCCCCTATGACCCGTGTCCCTCGCAGGTAACAGGCTTCGTTTTTATAAAATGCAGTTTTGCTTGTCTTTTTCTGCTCTCCGGGGACTGCAGTAGCGTAGCGGCTTGGCGTTGTCTGCCAGCCTGGTGACTGTAGGATCGAACCCGCGTCCAGGCGGAGTTTGACAGTTGACCTATCTGCGAAATCTTCATAACATCAAACCTCGAGTACCGAATAAATTATAAAAATATGGGTCTTGCACTGTATGCACTTAAGCATGCAAAGGGGTC
Organism: Cepaea nemoralis; assembly: GCA_014155875.1. NCBI lineage: Eukaryota > Metazoa > Mollusca > Gastropoda > Stylommatophora > Helicidae > Cepaea > Cepaea nemoralis. The sequence goes on from JACEFZ010009313.1 coordinate 8,991, forward strand.
CTTTACTTGTTACATGTTGCTGTAGATATGTTTAATATATTTCACGAAGGTAATTACACGTCGTTTATCTTGTATTACAGATATAAAGATTTTCTGATGTCAACACGTCGCTGATATAAGACTATAACAGTACAGAAACAAACAGAAGTTACAGTAAGGACAACATATTGAAGTGAACTATTACTGTTATAACGTCTGAAAGTGGAAAAGTTACCAGCCTCAGTACACGTTGGAGTTGAATGAACTGTTACAATATTTTCCTGAATTTAGAACTGCCGCAGTAGTGTTGGCCTGACAAGGTTGCTGAAGTAGTATAATATTACAGCCGGAGAAATACCACAGTAGTGTCGGCAGTGTTTTTGTGCAGTATAATATTACAGCTGGAGAAATGTCGCAGCAGTTTCGGCAGTGTGTCGGTGCAGTATAATATTAAAGCTGGAGAAATACCTCAACAGTTTAGGCAGTGTGTTGTGCAGTATATTATTATAGCCAGATAAATACCTCAATAGTTTGTGTACAATATTTTACAGCTGAAGAAATAATGCAACCGTTTCGGCAGTGATTTGGGAGAGTAGAACTCTACGGGCTGAGGCCCACTGCAGTAGTGTTTGCTTGACAATGTGCTAGATTAGTGTAATAGTACCGCTGAAGATATTCCGTAATATGTTCGTCACTGCCTTGAAACAATAAAATAATTCTTCTTCTTCTTCTTCAGCATTCCGAGCCATTGAGGTTCTTTGCTGCAAATACAATCTGTCTCCATTCGTCTCTCTGGTGGACCTTCTCTTGCCAGTCGTTGATTCCAAGTGCTTGTAGGTCTGTATGTATATTATCTCTCCACCGCCTTCTTGGTCTACCTCGGGGTCTACGGTCATTTATTTCCTGAGTGTAAGCGAGTTTTGTTTCCCTATTATCTTCCATTCTTTCTATATGCCCCAGCCATTGTAGTCTATTAGCCTTCATGATACCAGTGATTAGCGGGGACTTAAACAAATCATAAATGTCTTTGTTACTTCTTCTTTTCCACTCTCCACTTTGTGTATCCCTAATGGGTCCAAAGATGCGTCTTAAAATTTTGTTCTCAAAGGTTTGTAACAAGGCTTCGTCTCCTTTCGTTGTACTCCAGGTTTCAGAGCCATACAGCACAACTGGTCTGATCAGTGTTTTGTATATTGTGATTTTGGTGTTACGAGATAGCGCCTTTGATTTTAGTAGATGTTGTAGTGCATAGTATATCTTATTTCCAGAGTTGATTCTAGTTTGTATTTCTTCCCTTATGATGTTGGAGCAGTTGAAGATTGTACCCAGGTATTTGTATGTTTCCGTTCTTTTAATGGTCATATTATCTATTTGTATGTGGCCAGAGTTTTTAGCCATTCCGTCTCTTGAAATTACCATATATTCTGTCTTATCTTGGTTGATAACCAGCCCCATCTGTTGGGCTTTTTCCTTTAAGTGAGTCAATATTTCTAATGTCTTTTGTTCACTTTGCCCTATAATATCTATATCATCTGCATAACCAAGCAGCTTGGATGTTCCTCCAATATCACATTCCTCCTTTACCTTCCTTACAACTTTCTCTAGAGCCAGATTGAAGAGTAGCGGCGATAGTGCATCACCCTGTTTCAAGCCAGATGTTATTTGGAAGGGGTCTGATTTCCTGCCTTTATATGTTACTATATTATAAGTATCTTCCATGCATAGTTTGGTCATGTTAATTAACTTCCTTGGTATTCCAAATTCCTGCATAACATTCCATAGACTATTCCTATGGACACTATCATAAGCCTTTTTAAAATCCACAAAAATGTTATGGAGATCTCTTTTATATTCCCAATGTTTCTCGGCTATTTGTCGTAAGATAAATATCTGATCTATTGTTGATCTGTTTTGTCTAAAACCCGCCTGGTAGTCACCTAATATGTCTTCTGAATATGGTTTTAGTCTATTTAGTAATACTGCGGATAGTATCTTATAGCTTGTGGACAGTAGTGATATTCCTCTATAATTTCCACATTGGAACTTGTCTCCTTTCTTAAAGATAGGTATCAATAATGACTCTTTCCAGTCATGGGGTAATTCTTCTGTCCTCCAGATTTTTATTATTAGTTCGTATAGCTTTAGATGTAATGCATGGCCACCTGCCTTTATAAATTCAGCAGCAATTCCATCACTCCCAGTTGCCTTATTGTTTTTAAGTCGTGTGATTACATATAGGATTTCTTCAAATGTAGGTTCTTCAATTTGTGGTTCGCATGTTAGAACCTCTTCCTGTGGGAAAATGTTACTTGGAGCTTCACAATTTAGTAATTCAATAAAATATTCTTTCCATGTGTTGCACATTTCTTCATTGGTATTTATCATATTCCCATTTTTGTCTTTTAAACCATATGTGTTTTGTTGGTGCCCTCGTTTCATTGACTTCAGTACTTTAAAAAACTTTCTGGATTCATTTTTCTGGTGATTAGTTTCCATATCTTTGATTATATTACTCATATATTCTCGCTTCTGCTGTCTGACTATTTTTGTAGCCTCTTTACATTCATTTCTATAATGCTCTTCCTTTTGGATGTTATTGATGTCATTTAACCATACATGTCTGGCATTCTTCTTCTTAGTGACTGCTTCTTCACATTTTTGATTGAACCATCTGTTCTTTCTATGCGTGGTTGACACACCGAGACATTCTTCTGCGGTAGATTGAAGTGTATTCTTGATGTTCAACCAAGTTTGGTCAACGCTTTCCTCCAAAGGGTTTTGAAAAGTTTCAAGTTTACATTTTATTTCATCTGTAAATTTCTCTTTGACTGTAATGTCTTGTAGGGTGGAGAAATCCCCAAATAGTGTTGGTAGTGTTGGAACAGTATAAATATACAAGCGAAGAATTACTGCGACAATACACTGCAAGTTGGATAAAGTTAATCTATGAGTGTACATCAGTATAAGGTATAAAGTGACTAACATTTTTGCAAAACAGTTTGATAAAACTACGTGCAATGAACACCTCAACTGATTCTAAATGCTACATCAAGCTCTCCGGGAACTTCCAATTGTTCTATCTTGAAGTAATTCTTGGCCTCATTGTGTTCATCCTGAACGTGTTGATAATTGTAACAATACTAAGAACAAAAGCGCTACACACCAACACAAACGTCGTCATTCTGTCCGTGGCTGTGCTTGATAGTTCTTTATGGCAATAGCCGACATGTCGCAAGATGTTAGTCTACAGTATCGCACTCAAGCATAATATTCGTTATGTAAACATTGCCGATGCTGTCCTCTTTGGCATAGGATACGGTTCCGTAACATTGTCATGTACACACATGGCGATTATTGCCATTGACCGTTATATAACTATCGCTCATCCGTTTTACTACATTTTAAATGTAACAAAACGACGTCTCATAATGGTGCTGCTTATTGCCTGGTTGTTTGGGCTGGTCTATTGCAGTGTACCCGCCATTTTCTATAGAGATGACACAGTATCATACACATTGCATTTCATACTAC
>JACEFZ010009313.1:17500-25734 GCA_014155875.1 Cepaea nemoralis
ACCACTTCCTCACTATATAAAACCAAAGCGCAAGTCATTCGTTCCTCATCAAAAGATGTAGTGTAATGAATGGTCCTCGTCATTCATGATGGACGAACATCGCTATATTAAACGAGATTTATGTTATCCGTCTATTCGGTTATCCGTTGCCGTCCAGGTATGGACGGTAACGGTTAATCGAAGTCATGCTCTATATATACGATGTTCATATCAGCCCACAGCCTTCTGTCTCTGTACTGCCAATCATTTCTGTTACTGACCTTTGCTCCATGCCATGATTTCTAACTGTCCAGCATCTTCTCTCTGGACTTACCCTGACTATCTTTCCCTCCAACCTCCCGCTGTGACGACATATCTCACCGTTTTGATTGTCATGACGTGTCCAAAAAATGTGGACTGTCTTCTTGTGATCAGAGCAGCACGTTCTCTTTGTGAGTTCTTACAAGTTATCTTGTAATGATGCCGTCTCCACAGTGAAGGTTGGCTGCAATGGATCTCCAACACTGCTGTCTCTCACCTTGACTGTACATTCTGTCAGGCTGATGTCCGTCCATCTCTTGATGTTATCTTCCCACTTGTATCGTTGTCTACCTCTTGCTCGCTTGCCCTCAACCTTGCCTTCCAGTGTGGTTTTTAGAAGAGTATAATTTCTTTTAACATGGCCGAAATATTTCACTTGCCTCCTCTTTATTTCTTATGTCAACTCTCTCTTCATTCCCAGCTTTTCTAGAACCTCTGCATTTGATTGTTTTTGTTTCCTAGAAATACGACCTATTCGTCTGCATATCCACATCTCAAGGGCTTCTATGCGACTTTCTAGTTGCTTGTTCAATGTCCAGGTTTCCGCGCCATTCAATAGCGTTGAACATACATAGCATTTGACAATTCTCATTTTTAATGCGTTATTACATCTCTCTGGGTGTTAATACGGATTTAATGCCGTTGAAAGCATTTTTGGCCATTCGTATTCTCTTTTCGATTCATAATAATAGAATAGTTACAATATAACATTTATCACAGTTCAATACACAGTATACATTAAGTATAGTCTATAGACCTGCTGCTACTTCTAGTATTTTTTTTTTAGTATATCCTTTACAGGACTTAGCTGTCAACACCAGCATCTTTCAGCTGTCTGTTGATCTCTTGGCAAGATTACGCTCAGTAGTTTGCCATTGCTTTCTGAGCGGCCGGCTCAGTATCCCGCAAGTCACGAGCGGGGGTCGAACCGCCTCAGCTCTCGCTCCGCTACGAGACTCTGCGTGATAAACGGGATTACAGAGAGAAAGTGTTGTAACCCCACAGCCAGAGAGACCGGCAGCTTCTAGTATACTGGACTCATTTATTGGGAATGGATTTGCTTTCCCTATTACCAGTGTCCCTAGCCATCAGGAAAACCCACCGCCACTTCAGAAGTAATTGTAATTTATGCTCCAAGTCAAGAATGCACAAGTCAGCATGTTAGTCCAACTGACCCGCGTATGGGCTGAACCACTTACCTCGGCATCAGCGCACCGGGTGTTTAAGAGCGAACGCCCTTTTCCATCTGCCACTCTGACCTCCCGCCAGTCTTATGAGTGTAATAGGTCACTGAAGCTGGTCCTGCTACTCAGAGTAAGATATACCTGGCGTAGGGGCTAACGTCTTTCTCCGTAATCCCGTATATTCTCGTGAGTAACGCAGCTGCATGAGAATCGCCGCTGGTGATTTACAGGGGTATGTAAGCTGGTCGCTCAGAAAGCAAGGCAAACTACTGAGTGTATTCTTGCCTAGCACATCAACAGCAGCTGAAAGATGCTGGTGTTGACTGCAACGTCCTGTAAGGGATGTGCAACATAAAAATAATCATTAAAAAAAGTTGATTGACAGCTGTTCCATAGTTGGAAAGTCTTGGGCTTTCCAAGAGAAGTTGATTTGTTGTTTCATAAATGCATTAAAATAAAATCACTTCATTTATACCTGCAATGATGTTCACATAAAATAAAACCACTTCCTTTATACCTGCAATGATGTTCACATAAAACCACTTCATTTATACCTGCAGTGATGTTCACATATAATAAAACCACTTCCTTTATACCTGCAATGATGTTCACATAAAACCACTTCATTTATACCTGCAGTGATGTTCACATATAATAAAACCACTTCCTTTATACCTGCAATGATGTTCACATAAAACCACTTCCTTTATACCTGCAATGATGTTCACATAAAACCACTTCATTTATACCTGCAATGATGTTCACATATTATATCAGCTCATTTAGCATAAGTGGAATGTCATTAGCATGATGTAGACAAACAGATCATGATTATCAAGCGATTGCCTCAGTTAGTGAAGTGTTCGGTTAGACAAGGGCGCAAATTGCACAAACATATAGGAGCCGGATTGCAAATTGAACAAACATATAGGAATGTTCCTGCTACCAGACAGACAGACAGACAGACAGACAGACAGACAGACAGACAGACAGACAGACAGACATCAGACGGACGGACAGACAGACAGACATCAGACGGACGGACGGACGGACAAACAGACAGACAGACAGACAGACAGACAGACAGACAGACAGACAGACAGATCGAGAGAATAGAGAATGACAAAGATACGCACATAAAGAGAGACAGACAATACACCGACTGAGGGACAAACAGAGAAAGCTAGTTGTTAAGTTTCGCAAGCATGTGTGAATGAAAATGAGAAATGTTATTTCCTGAGCTGTTAAAATATCTCTATATGCTGAATAAAATAAATTGTGTGTTGTTCGACAATTTTAGTTAGTTAGTTAGTCTTTCCTCTTGAGCCTAAGGCGGCGCATAGGGCAGAAGTCATGTCTCTCTATGCTTGGCGGTTCGCTGCTACCTGTTGTAGATCTTGGATATTTTCTTGGCCATTGAATGAGCCTTCTCTAATGATGGTTCTACGCAGGGTCTCTAATATTACTCTGGCCCCTTATCGTTTCCATAAGCGAGATTGTCTGTACTCTCAGAGTATCGAAATTCTGAAACGCAACATGTCGGCAATCATCGTAGACTATACAACAATAATGACATGTGGTACTTCAAATTGTTAGTGTGCAAGGGAAACATAAGCAGCAATAAAGACTTAATACCATTATGGATAACTAACAGAAACAATCGTAAATAACAAGGAAAATTAAACACAATACCGGATAACAATGAGATAAATAAAAATAGGAACTAAATACAATCATATACAGCAAAGAGAAACTCAGAATCGACAATAGAAACTGAATACAGTTATAAATAACTAGAGAAACTCAAAATAGATTTATTTGGTTGTTTTGGTATTTGTGGTTTGAAAATTGAGCACAACCCACTACTGGCAACGCTGAGCGTATTCCGGTACAAACCTTGGACCTTAGAAGCACAAGACTAGAGTTTCGCTCTCCTTTGAGCTCATCGGTAATGCATATCCCTGACTGGACCCGGGCTCGAACTCCGGATCACTGGTATACGAGGCTGGTGTATAAATACTTGACCATGGGGCTCATGCTAGACGCGAAAAAATTGTCACATTAGACCACATGTGTCAAACTCAAGGCCCGCGGGCCACATCAGGCCCGGCGTACAATCATATCAGATCTGAGAGGTCTCAACCGACTTACAAATATATTCGGCCCGAGTGAGAATTTTAGGCAAAAATATTTTTAATGGCCACGATGTAAAGTGTAAATCAAATTCCCTAATTAGCAGCCGGACCGAATGATAGGCTACCTGAGAGCGTTCTCGCTACGATCAGAATAAGCGAAAATAAAAGTTGTGTAGTGAAGGGTTTGTTCGTCGTTGTAGTGACCTACCTACGTTCAGTTGCTCGTTTTGGATTGGCGCATAAGAAATGAAAGTAATGAAGTGCCCGGATATTACATCAACTTTTCCCGCTACGGCTAACCTGATATAAATCAAGCGTCTGTCGGTAGATGCACAATCTTTTAAAAATCAAACATAGCCTTTAAAATGACCAAGAGAAAAGTTGATTCTGAAAACAGAGCCTTTCAAAGCCGCTGGGAGGCTGAATATATATTTACTGATATTGGCGGTAAACCTGTGTGTCTAATTTGTGGAGATAATGTGGCTGTGATCAAAGAATATAATCTGAGGCGGCACTACGAGACTAAACAGCAAGACAGGTTAAACAGCCTGAATGCAGAGCAGAAGCTACAGAAGCCAAAAGAACTGAAGAGGCACCTAACATCACAGCAGATGTTTTTCACCAAAGCAAACTCACAAACTGAAGCTGCTGTGAAAGCAAGATTTATTGTGGCGGAGGAGATCGCGAAATCAAGCCGACCATTTACAGTAGGAGAGTTTTTTAAGCGCTGCGTGATGAAAGTGTGTGACGTCTTGTGTTCAAACAAAAAGCAGATGTTTGCAAAGTTAAGCCTTAGCAGAATAAGGCTGTTCATCTTGTTTAGTTTAGTTTAGTCGATGGATCAACATCACGGCACACGGATGCAACCCATAAGTGCTCAGTTCTTCTTCTAACTAAAATCTGAGTCTGGAGAAACTCAGCTCAGTGCACGTACTCCGTAGCACCGGCGAAGATCCTGAAAATACTTTGGGTAGTTTTTTAACTCAAAATTTTGCCCGAGCAGCGTCGTTAGGCTACTCTTTTTCGATCATCTTGTTTATGAGATGGCCACTGATGTAAAAACACTGCTGATCGAAAAAGGCAAAGACTTTGTTGCATTCTCCCTTGCTGTCGATGAAAGTAATGACACGACTGACACCGCACAGCTCTTTTTTATGTTTTAATTTATATAAATGTTTTAAAAAGGGTTTAATTTTCGGCTTATTGAATGTTTATCATGTTCGGCCCGCAACTTTACATGTGATTTGAGTTTTGGCTCTCTAAACGATTGAGTTTGACATCTCTGCACTAGACGTCACCCATTGTTGACTATTGCTCAAAGTTTGCCCGATCGCCGCGATTGACATCCGTCTATCGATGTGGCCCCAATGCTCAGGTCGGCTCGATCTAGCAAGGCACACCATGACCTAAAGTCCAACGAGCAATGATCAAATTGATTTATTTGTGTTGTTTCTGGGTTTGAGGTTTGAAGAGCGAAACTCGAGTCTAGTGCTTCCAATCTGATGTGGACAAGGCCCAAGATTCGCACCGGAATGCGATCAGCGTTGCTAGTAGTGGGTTGTGCTCACTCATCTTCAAAACTAATATTAAACAAAAGAAACAAAAAGCAGTCACGGAAAACAAAGAGAGCTCATGAATAACAACAGAAACTGGACACAATTATCGAGGACTTACAGAAACTCACACATAACGCAATAAACTAAAGACAGCTATGAAGAACTGAAAGAAACTAACCAAACATTCAGAATATTGAAGATATGGAAGGAATAAACATTGGGGGGGGGGGGGGGGGGGGGGGGGGGGGGGGGGGGGGGGGGGGGGGGGGGGGGGGGGGGGGGCGATACATCAATAACATTAGATATGCAGACGATACAGTCTTGATTGCAGACAATGACAGGACCTGCAACATTTAGTAGATGCAGTTGTTTACACACAGTGAACAATGAGGGTTAGAATTAAATTGTAAAAGAGACACAGATTATGGTCGTCACTAGGAAGAACGAAATACCACAATGTAATATACAAGTAAATGGGAATATTCTTCAACAAGTGAATAGGTACAATTATCTCGGAACAGTAATAACATCTGACGGGAGATGCCTTGAAGAGATTAGAACAAGAATCGCCATGTCTAAGGTAGCCTTTAGCAAGATGAAAAATATACTGATCCATAAAAAGATGTCAATTGAAACGAGAAAAAGAGTGTTGAGGTGCTACATAGAACCTGTACTTTTATATGGATGTGAAGCTTGGACAATGAGCAGTCAAGATGAAAAACATCTGATGGCTGTAGAAATGTGGTTTCTGAGGAAAATGCAAAGAATACCATGGACAGCCAGAAAGACCAATGAACAGGTCTTTCAAGAAACAAACGAAGATCGTAAACTAATTAGAGACATTAGACGCAGACAGTGAAAATTTTTTGGGCATGTTATGAGAAGAAATGGATTGGAGAACTTGATGACAACCGGTAAGATCGAAGGGAACAGACCAAGAGTAAGACCTAGAAGCAAATACCTGGATGGCTTGGCCTCGCGGCATGGTCGAGACAGAAACACGGAGCTGATCCACGACTCTGGTGATCGAGTGAGATGGCAAAACATGACCGCCCACGCTTACCGGCATGGCACATGATGGATGGATGGATTGCATTGCAATTTCAGCAAAAACCCAGAATAAGGGAGCTGATCACTTTATTTAAACACACAAAATCTGAATTCTTGAATACATAGCGTCAAACAGTTGATTGCAACAGGGTGATAAGATCGCACGGTTTCGCATTATGCTGCAGGGAACTACGTTGTCTTTGCTCTTGTAATATATGAACGTTATCACGCTCGTACTTCAGCACTGTAAACAAATACTAGTTTTCTGTCTGCGTCATTGACAGTTGGTGATATTCTTTATAGTATCGTTGTTATTACCCATTAAATATCCAGTACCGATTATTCCACACAAAGTATGGGGATAGCACAAAATATGCAGCAGGCTATAAGGCGTGGACCTTTATATTTGTATTGATTGTCCAGACAGCTGCCATGTATAGACATATAAAACCGTGAGTAGTTTTCATGATTACTGTAATCCTGAATTTGTTGTATCATTTAGACGCTATTACTGTTTTTATACACTTACTAAAAGAGATAGACAAACAGCATTCTTTGGTCATGTGATGAAAGCATTGTAAAAAATCGTGACAACTGAAAAGATCAGCAGGAAAATAATACGTAGTAGACCAAGAAAAATTATTCTGCATGGATTGAGACGCTGGCATTGAGGAATATCATAAGCATAGTTAATCTAGAACACGAAGAACCGAGATCAGTCAATCAATGAGGTGCCGACTCCACAATAAAGTTGGGTCGCAATGGATCTCTTGCATTTATTGTACATCCTGTCAGACTTCATCCATAATTTGATGTTATCTTCCTATTTGTATCGTTGACTACCTCACGCTCGTTTATCTTCAGCCCTACCCTCCAGTATGGTTTTTATCAGAGTCTTATGTCTCTTAACGCGGCCAAAATATTTCACTTGTCTCTCTTTTATTTCTTTAATCAACTGTCTTTTCATCAGAGACATGAATCTCTACGCCAGTTGCCAGGGCACATGATAATGATGATGATGATGATTGTTTCCATATTGATCACCCATGTTTTATTTACACGACAAGCACCTCGAGTAGTCTCATCTAATCAAATGTGACTATGGGTTAATCAGGGCTGACTGAGCAGGAACTGTTGCATTTAATGGATACACACAGTGGCCAACCAGTATAATAAAACAGAGATCATAATCATCTCCAAGAAGAAAGAATACCGCAACGTAACATCAAAGTAGATGGACATATCCTTAAACAGATGGAGCAATACAACCATCTGGGAACAGTCGTAAAGTATGGCAGACTTTGCCATGAAAAGATTACGACAATAGTAGTCTTTTGTAAGTTGGACAACATACTGACCAATAAAACGCTATACAAATAATATAGCAATAAAATATTTGTGAGAGAAAACAATGTTGTAGCATTATATACAACCTATACTGCTGTATGCACGTGAAACATGGACAAAAACCATACATACTGAAAATCATCTACAGGCCGTGGGAATTTGGTTTCTGATGAAAATGTCAAGAGAATAATTTAGACCAGAGGTGGGCAAACTTTTTGTGCGTAGGGCCACATTGACAAATGTAAAGCTATTGGGGGGGGGGGGGGCATATATATATATATATATATATATATATATATATATATATATATATATATATATATATATATATTATATATAGATATACATACACACACATATATATATATACATATATATATAACGTCAACTTTGTTTACAGCAACCTATCACAATAAGTAATTATGAATTATTTATAGGTAATTAAACCTGTATAAATAACTAATTATTGCAATTTTATTGTACTTATACACTTATTCATTTTCCCCTATATTGTATTTTACAATATGGACAAAACCTTTTACTAATTTGTTAACAAGATTACAATTTTTTTTTTATTATAATACATTTTTTTACAAAATATCTATCAATGGCTTTAATTTAGACACAAAAACCGACTACATTGTCACTACAAGTGTTTATTT
>JACEFZ010009314.1:0-86276 GCA_014155875.1 Cepaea nemoralis
TAATCCCGCATACCCGCGTTCGGGCGATTTGAAAGCAGGCCGCCTTGCGTTGTTTTTTTTTAACGAAATGGTATGTGTGCCGGTTGTTCAGAAAACAATGGCAAACTACTGAACGTAAACTTGCCAAGGGATCACAACAGCAAAATAAATTCGGGGTTTGACTGTGAAGTCATGTAAAGGATAAGCAACTTAGTTTTGTAAACTTGTAATTAGCCTATGTTAAGAAACCGTGCAATTGATTTTACAATTTTTTGTGGTTAGACTATGTTAAGAAACCGTGATTTTTCAATGCCTTGTAGTTAAACAATGTCCAGACAAGGATATCGGTGAAACGCCTATTTGACGAGACCAGGTATTCAAGCAAGTCAGTGTTCAGAAATATGGCGTACTAAACAAAGCAGGGACCCGTATTAACTGATGTAGTGCCGAAGGATAATATTTCGCTAAATGTGACCTCTCATTTGAACAGAAGGATAGTATATCGCCATATTAGGGTCATCGTATTATTTGTTTTGTTTCGTGATATCTTTCGCAATTTCACTGCTCAGTGAACGAAAATTTACATTGTAATACTTGTTAATTTGATTGTGTACCAGGTTTGGTCCAAACCTGCTTTTTGTTCGGCACTGAATCAGTTAAGAGAAAGTATTGAACACATTCGCATATTATCAGTCTACGGAGCTAGCAGGATACGCACCTGGAGGCTGAGTTTGAGTATCCCAGTGTAGACCGGCAGCACAGATGATGTCCACTTGTAGATGACCCTTTGAGATCATGAAGCCAAGTTTGATGTTCCCACACACTGTCGTCTCTGTGAAGAAAGATGGTTTAATTCGTGTGAATGGTAGGCATCATGTGAAGTATTGTGATTACGTCAAAATACAATATAACTATAGAAGGAAACATGCTTAACCAGGTGGTTAAATGTAAATGGCTAGGAGAAATTATAACATCAGATGGAAGGTTCACGGCAGAGATTAAAAGGAGAGTCATCATCATGCGCCATGTCGTTAAACTTTAGTTAGTTAGTTAGTCCTTCCTCTTGAGCCTAAGGCGGCGCATAGGGCAGAAGTCATGGCTCTCCATGTCCGGAGGTTCGCTGCGACCTGTTGTAGATCCTGGATGTTCACTTGGCCGTTGAATGTGCCTTTTCTGATGATATTCTACGCAGGGTCTCTCTTGGTCTTCCCCGTTTTCTTTTCCCTACTGGTTACCATAAGAGGGCTTGGTCGGGGAGTCTTGTCTTGTCCATTCTGAGTACATGGCCAATGTAGTTCCAAAGGCGTTTTCTTGAACGGTCATATATCGCTATCTCACACGATCATCAGAGTCGCGGATCAACCTTTGTGTTATTGTCTCGACCATGCCATGTGGTCAAGGCATGTAGATAAAGATGTTAGAAGCAGAATTGGTCAAGCTAAAGCTGCATTTCAGATAATGAAAAATAGTTAATGCAATAACTCACTTAGATCGAATGTCAGAAAGAGAGTGCTGCGCTTTTATATAGAATTTATTTTGCTGTATGGAAGTAAATAATGGAATGTAAAAGAACAAATTAGAAAGAACTTGGAAGCAAGATAGATGTAGTTTCTGAGAAGAATAACGCGTGTTCTTTGGACTTCCAGAGTAAATAACCACGATTATTTGAAAGTTAAGTTAGTTGCATATCATTTACATGACGTCGCAGTCAACCCCAATATTTTTGCCTGTTTGTAATTTATTGGCAAGTTTACGTTCATAGTTTGCCATTGCTTTCTGAACTACCGGAACTCATACCATTGCATGAAAACAACGCAAGGCGGTTTGCTGCCATTCCCGCAGATGTCTTTCGAACGCTAAATACGGGATTATGAATTTCGTCCGTAGCCCCATCGACACAGAGCCGGTTGTTTGGAAGAGGTTAATAAAATACACACTATATATACAACTATAAAAAAGAGACAAACAGCTTGATTTGGTCATGTGATGTGAAAGATACATTGGAAAACGTCATAAAAAGATCGGTGGGAAAAGAGGCAGAGGCAGACCGAGAGACATGATGCTGGATGGATTGAGACGGTGGCATAGAGGAATATTATTAGCTGAGATCATCCAGGACATCAGGGACCGAGATCTGTGGAAAGACATTGACACCTACACCAGTTGGTAGGGCAGATGATGATTGTGGTGATATAACTAGTTTAATATTTTGATGACTTCCGAGTTATGAGTTTTCTTATGACTTTCTGAGTTATGTAGTGAGTGATGAATACATTATCTTACGGACCACATATATTTTATCATGCAGAACTATGTTTTGTTTTTGCTTATTTTCGTTATATAACATACCTATGAAGCTAGAGTCTAAGAAATCGCCATCAGTAGCTTACAGTTAATGAATACAGCTTCAGAATCCCGACATAACGGGATATAAATCAGCCGTAGAGAGATCGCTTTGCGTATATTTTTTAATATGGTATGGGCGTCGGCAGTTCAGAAATCAATGGCACATTGCTGAACATATAGTTGCCTATAAAATCACAAATATTCAATAAATGCCGGGGTGAACACGATGTTCTGTTATTTCAAAGGAAATAAGCTAACTATAAATTATTCAAAACGCTCTGAAATCTAGAGAATTGTGAATTAGCTGCTTACATAATTTTCAGCATTTAACGTAATCATTTATTTCTTTCTTATCCCGGAAAGACAATGTCTTGTATGTTGAGTATAAGGTAGGATATTTCATTACTTAGTTGCATGTCCTTAAGGGGCGTCGCAGTCAACCCCGACATTTGTTGATTATTAGTGTTGTTCTAGTTAATTTTACGTTCAGTAGTTTGTCATTGCTTTCTGGACGACCGATGCTCATGCACTATTAAAATAACGCAAGGTTGTCTGCTACAAAACCTCCTGCAACTATTTAACACAATAGATCAGATATTTATCTTACGACAAATAGCCGAGAAACATTGGGAATATAAAAGAGATCTCCATAACATTTTTGTGGATTTTAAAAAGGCTTATGATAGTGTCCATAGGAATAGTCTATGGAATGCTATGCAGGAATTTGGAATTCCAAGGAAGTTAATCAACATGACCAGACTATGCATGGAAGATACTTATAATATAGTAACATATAAAGGCAGGAAATCAGACCCCTTTCCAAATAACATCTGGCTTGAAACAGGGTGATGCACTATCGCCGCTACTCTTTAATCTGGCTCTAGAGAAAGTTGTAAGGAAGGTAAAGGAGGAATGTGATATTGGAGGAACATCCAAGCTGCTTGGTTATGCAGATGATATAGATATTATAGGGCAAAGTGAACAAAAGACATTGGAAATATTGACTCACTTAAAGGAAAAAGCCCAACAGATGGGGCTGGTTATCAACCAAGATAAGACAGAATATATGGTAATTTCAAGAGACGGAATGGCTAAAAACTCTGGCCACATACAAATAGATAATATGACCATTAAAAGAACGGAAACATACAAATACCTGGGTACAATCTTCAACTGCTCCAACATCATAAGGGAAGAAATACAAACTAGAATCAACTCTGGAAATAAGATATACTATGCACTACAACATCTACTAAAATCAAAGGCGCTATCTCGTAACACCAAAATCACAATATACAAAACACTGATCAGACCAGTTGTGCTGTATGGCTCTGAAACCTGGAGTACAACGAAAGGAGACGAAGCCTTGTTACAAACCTTTGAGAACAAAATTTTAAGACGCATCTTTGGACCCATTAGGGATACACAAAGTGGAGAGTGGAAAAGAAGAAGTAACAAAGACATTTATGATCTGTTTAAGTCCCCGCTAATCACTGGTATCATGAAGGCTAATAGACTACAATGGCTGGGGCATATAGAAAGAATGGAAGATAATAGGGAAACAAAACTCGCTTACACACAGGAAATAAATGACCGTAGACCCCGAGGTAGACCAAGAAGGCGGTGGAGAGATAATACATGTACAGACCTACAAGCACTTGGAATCAACGACTGGCAAGAGAAGGTCCACCAGAGAGACGAATGGAGACGGATTGTACCTGCAGCAAAGAACCTCAATGGCTCGGAACGCTGAAGAAGAAGAAGAAGATTATAGATAGTTTGATATTGAGCATATGTAGTGGTACAGACTAACCTATGTGAATAAAACGCGGAGTCCATGTGGTTCTCGATATGATTGACTGGCACCTTGCCGTCTTGACAAACGATAATTTGTAAAATGGAGTTATACCTCTCCATAGTAGAAAACCTTGGCTGGATTTAGACACTATGTATTGCCCATACAACATGATTCTTCTCTCGGCCTACCTAATTTACTCAAGAGGAAAGGCAACACCAATACGTCTGGAACAAGACAAGCTGTAGAGGCTGTCGGATCAGCAAAGCAATGCTCTAACTGTCCGACTGTCGGAGCTTCAATCCTAGACCAGTTGCCGAACAAGGTTTAGGACATAATCTGTCCTGCCATGACATTTAGCATTTAGATTACATTTCCTCGCACTATATGAAGCCCATAAGTGTGATTATGCTTCACTTTGACACCGCAAGGTACAAGAGGAACAAGGTGAGATGAGATGAGACAGACACAAAGTAATGTGTTATATGAAAAGAGAACTCAAAACATAAAATTATACAGACTGAAAATTAAATAAAATGTTCTCACCAGCCGATGGTTTTGGAGGTATCTGCCCAGGTCCTAATATAGATGTGATGTCATCTCCTTCAGGTGCAGGTCTGTCTGAGGTCATAGGTGGCAAACTTAAGAAAGACATTAAAATTTTTTTATTTACTTTGTAAGAAAGAATACATGCCGTCAAAATAATGATGCATACCATTGGCACTTTGCCGTCTTGACAGACGATAGTTTGTGCTTCAAAAAGGCATATTAACTCTTACCCATGGCAGTGGCAAATGTGACTGATAAGGCCAATTCGCGCTGTAAATGTTCGTCCACAGTGGATGCATGTGAACACGTGGTCATTTCCACCATTATGCACCATCTTACGTCTCACACGCTCAGTGTGTGACTTATCTGCAATAATTCTCTCCTTTGTCTTTATTCCATTTCTGATGCTTGCGCTCCATGCAACACGTTCAGCGGCGACTTGCTCCCAATGTGCATTATCAATGCTTGTATCAATCATGACCCGCTTACACACATCTTTGTATCGTAGAAGAGGCCGACCCTGAGATCCCTTACCCATCTATAATTCACCAAAAAATATGTCCTTTGGTATTCTACCATCATCCATCCTCCTAAGATGTCCTATCCATCCAAGTCTACGAAGACTGGGCATGGAATAAACCGTCACACAACCTGATCTTTACACAACTGAGTTAAGTATGGAAAGAAAAAAACATAACAGATACAGAAATTACTTGCTGATTCTTTACTAGATGCTGCGGTCAACCCCATTATTTATTGATTGTTTATAATTTACTAGGAAATGTTAAATCATTAGCTTGCCATTACATTCTTTACGACCGACGCCTCATATAATCAAAATCAACGCAAACCGGCCTGCTTCCGAATCATCCGCAGCTGATTTCGAATCCTGGCTTCGGTGTGTCGGGGCGTTATAAAACTGCGCGTCTCACTATCATCCAAGCTACAGTGCCTATCAAACAGATGTAGAAGTCCTACATAATTACCTGGAGACGCGGTGGTGCAGTAGCTATGACACTTACCCGCCGCCAGGTCTTTTCCCATTACCTCGAGCCAGTTGAACTTCAGAAGAGAAGTTATAATTATGGCCCATCCCAGCTTCAAATTAATACTCCTGTGACAGAATCTGCCACATTTGCGGTTTTCTAGTTCTTTTTTTGTTTTGTTTTGCTTTGTATTTTTTTCTTTTCGCTGGCTCGCTTTGAACTCAAGTGTAGTCCGTACACACTATATTCGGTAGCACTGAACTGAATTTTGCTTGTGCATTATATTTCTCTACTACCAGTGTTCCTCGCCATCTGGCGAACCCACTCCGACTTCTTAGGTACTTGCAATTTACGTCTTCCAAGTCAATGATGAGAAGTCAACATATTAGTCCAACTGTCCGGTGTAGGGTTTGAAACCCTTACTTCGGCATCAGCACACCGGATGTTTAAGAACTTGCGTTCTTATCCATTCGGCCATGCTGAACTCCGTTTCGGGTATTAATTTGAAAGTGATTGTTATCCATAGGAGGTAATGACTATAAGGTAAGTGCTGGGTGCTTGTAAAGTCTCACTACACTTTGTATGTAGAACACAGTTGAAACTGAAGTACATAATTTCATTAAACAAATATGCTCCACAGTCCGTTGTGAAGCAATATGCAGCGAGTGGATGTCAGCCTACTGGAGTATTTTTTTGCACTGCAAACAGAATAGTGCTTATCAATGGAAGAATATATTTTTTTTTTCCATATTTGTTCTACATACAATGTGTAGTGAGACTTTACAAACACCCTGTATAACGACAACATGAAAGCAATCGATGAAACAAGAAACGAGGTCAGGTTACCTGTTTTGCCCCAGGATGTCCTCGTCGTCAGAAAAGAAGAAGCTGGAGCAACTACTAGTGCGGCTGGGCGTTCTGGGCGGTGCTAGTAGGTCGTGGCTCTGGCCTGGCAGGACATTTGTGAAATGTTGACACATAATAAATATATGCATCCATGAAACATTGTCATGAATTTAAAATGTGGTAGTTTCCCCGTACTTTCTACAACCGTCAAACTATGGACGGTGTCCTCAAACTAACTAAATAACCAAAAACAACTATAGTTTGGACCAGAACAAAATGGATGGCGGAAAATGGGGAGTAGGGGTGTGTCACAGTTGTGACTTGAAAGTTGTTAATACGGTAGCAGATATAGCATATTATATATCAAATTAAAGAGGGCTGCATAGGGAATACAACTGTAAATAAGCCTTTGACAGATACAGAAAGTAGCTTAAGACGATTAATCGTCCCATAGCACTTAACCAGTTATGAAAATTGTAGGCTTCTAGGGCGTACATCTGTGGTTGCGTAGCCACCAGTGCATTATCTAACGGCTGTGCATTTACTGCACATCCTGATTCTTTCCACGTCCTCCTCCTCATCCTTCTCTTCCTTCTGTTTCTTCTCCTGATTCTCCTCCTCTTTTTCTTATTCTTCTTCCTTGTATCTCCCAGTGGCGTATGGGTCCTTACCCAAATTATCTTCAGCTCTGTCAAAGAATTTGTAGCAAAATTTGTCTAAGGGAATAAGGCTGCAAGTCTCACTCCAATCCTTCTTAATAGCCTCTTAGGACATGCATGGTAGGTTCATCATCATCATCATCATCATCATCATCATCATCATCATCATCGTCGTCATCATCATCATCATCATAATCATCATCATAATCATCATCATCATCATCATCATCATCATCATCATCATCATCATCATCATCATCATCATCATCATCATCGTCATCGTCGTCGTCATCGTCGTCATCATCATCATCATCATCATCATCATCATCATCATCATCATCATCATCAAGTGTTCTGCCAGCTCTTTACTTTCCACAGATCTCGCTCTTTGGTTGCTTGGATCAATTCTGCGGATGATATTCCCCCATGCCACCGTCTCAGTCTATCCAGCATCATTTACCTTGATCTGCATCTGCCTCTCTGTCCCTCAATCTTTCAAATTATCACGATGTTCTCCTAGCGTCTCTTCTCCTCACATGTATATATATATATATATCTCCCCCGATGGTGTTTCCACCTTGTCGTGGTGGGGGAGCTTGAGTTTCTCAATGACCCTGAGAGCTATGCCGGCGGTAGCGTAGCTACCAGCAGGGCCTCCCAAGCCGGACAGGTCAAAGGGTAGAGAACAGACAAAGAGAAACACCCTGGTCCTCCAGGTTGGGGGTTGAAGCGTGGGGTTAACATCCCCACCTTTGTAAAAACCTTTCTTTGTTACGAAACAAATACATGAGCCTCGATATCGGACTGACTTATCTGGACAACGACCTTGGAACGTTAAAGGACTTTTGAGATTTGGAACATGGAATGTACGGACACTATATCGAGCTGGAGCGGCCGAAGAACTAACCCGGGAGCTGGTTGAATATCAAATGGATATCACAGCAATTCAAGAAATAAGGTGGCCAGGAGAGGGTACTTTAGAGCAAAATGGAATGATTATAATATATGGAGGAAACACCCAAAATAAACATGAATTAGGAACAGGATTTGTCATCAAAAAAGAGTTATGGGGGAACATTTTAAACTTTAAAGCTTTTAATGACAGGATTAGTAAATTACGAATAAAAGGTAAATGGAAAAATATAACGATGATTAATGTACATGCACCTACTGAAGAGAAAGAAGATGATATTAAAGAAGACTTTTATAATGATCTGGAAGATGTCATAGAAGAAACCCCCAAACAGGACATCCTGATTGTGCTGGGAGACTTCAATGCAAAAATAGGTAGAGAGCAAACTAATAAAAAAGTGGCCGGTATGGAAAGCCTACATACAACTTCAAATGATAATGGATGGAGAGTCATCAACCTGGCAGAAGCCAAAGGACTGCAGATTAGCAGTACCAGACTACAAAGAAAGGATATACACAAACAAACTTGGAAATCATGTGACAAGAGAACCTATAATCAAATAGATCACATTTTAATTAACAACAGAAATGCATCAAACATACAGCAAGTCAGAAGTTATAGAGGAGCTGAGTGCCACAGTGACCATTTCCTCGTTGGAGCAAAATTTAAAATAAAACTTAAGAGAGCTTTCTATACTAAATTACAAAGATTACACCCAACATATAACAGAGAAAAACTACAAGACATTACAGTCAAAGAGAAATTTACAGATGAAATAAAATGTAAACTTGAAACTTTTCAAAACCCTTTGGAGGAAAGCGTTGACCAAACTTGGTTGAACATCAAGAATACACTTCAATCTACCGCAGAAGAATGTCTCGGTGTGTCAACCACGCATAGAAAGAACAGATGGTTCAATCAAAAATGTGAAGAAGCAGTCACTAAGAAGAAGAATGCCAGACATGTATGGTTAAATGACATCAATAACATCCAAAAGGAAGAGCATTATAGAAATGAATGTAAAGAGGCTACAAAAATAGTCAGACAGCAGAAGCGAGAATATATGAGTAATATAATCAAAGATATGGAAACTAATCACCAGAAAAATGAATCCAGAAAGTTTTTTAAAGTACTGAAGTCAATGAAACGAGGGCACCAACAAAACACATATGGTTTAAAAGACAAAAATGGGAATATGATAAATACCAATGAAGAAATGTGCAACACATGGAAAGAATATTTTATTGAATTACTAAATTGTGAAGCTCCAAGTAACATTTTCCCACAGGAAGAGGTTCTAACATGCGAACCACAAATTGAAGAACCTACATTTGAAGAAATCCTATATGTAATCACACGACTTAAAAACAATAAGGCAACTGGGACTGATGGAATTGCTGCTGAATTTATAAAGGCAGGTGGCCATGCATTACATCTAAAGCTATACGAACTAATAATAAAAATCTGGAGGACAGAAGAATTACCCCATGACTGGAAAGAGTCATTATTGATACCTATCTTTAAGAAAGGAGACAAGTTCCAATGTGGAAATTATAGAGGAATATCACTACTGTCCACAAGCTATAAGATACTATCCGCAGTATTACTAAATAGACTAAAACCATATTCAGAAGACATATTAGGTGACTACCAGGCGGGTTTTAGACAAAACAGATCAACAATAGATCAGATATTTATCTTACGACAAATAGCCGAGAAACATTGGGAATATAAAAGAGATCTCCATAACATTTTTGTGGATTTTAAAAAGGCTTATGATAGTGTCCATAGGAATAGTCTATGGAATGTTATGCAGGAATTTGGAATACCAAGGAAGTTAATTAACATGACCAAACTATGCATGGAAGATACTTATAATATAGTAACATATAAAGGCAGGAAATCAGACCCCTTCCAAATAACATCTGGCTTGAAACAGGGTGATGCACTATCGCCGCTACTCTTCAATCTGGCTCTAGAGAAAGTTGTAAGGAAGGTAAAGGAGGAATGTGATATTGGAGGAACATCCAAGCTGCTTGGTTATGCAGATGATATAGATATTATAGGGCAAAGTGAACAAAAGACATTAGAAATATTGACTCACTTAAAGGAAAAAGCCCAACAGATGGGGCTGGTTATCAACCAAGATAAGACAGAATATATGGTAATTTCAAGAGACGGAATGGCTAAAAACTCTGGCCACATACAAATAGATAATATGACCATTAAAAGAACGGAAACATACAAATACCTGGGCACAATCTTCAACTGCTCCAACATCATAAGGGAAGAAATACAAACTAGAATCAACTCTGGAAATAAGATATACTATGCACTACAACATCTACTAAAATCAAAGGCGCTATCTCGTAACACCAAAATCACAATATACAAAACACTGATCAGACCAGTTGTGCTGTATGGCTCTGAAACCTGGAGTACAACGAAAGGAGACGAAGCCTTGTTACAAACCTTTGAGAACAAAATTTTAAGACGCATCTTTGGACCCATTAGGGATACACAAAGTGGAGAGTGGAAAAGAAGAAGTAACAAAGACATTTATGATTTGTTTAAGTCCCCGCTAATCACTGGTATCATGAAGGCTAATAGACTACAATGGCTGGGGCATATAGAAAGAATGGAAGATAATAGGGAAACAAAACTCGCTTACACTCAGGAAATAAATGACCGTAGACCCCGAGGTAGACCAAGAAGGCGGTGGAGAGATAATATACATACAGACCTACACGCACTTGGAATCAACGACTGGCAAGAGAAGGTCCACCAGAGAGACGAATGGAGACAGATTGTATTTGCAGCAAAGAACCTCAATGGCTCGGAATGCTGAAGAAGAAGAAGAAGAAGAAGATATATATATATATTGACAATGTCACACAGCTATATCCTATAGATACGTAATGACATCTTCAAGCAGGTTTCAGTTATGAATGTATGGTAATATAGTTGCACAAGTTTATATGCCGTTCTCCTATACATAAACAGAGACTCTGTCATATAACTTTCGCCTATGTATATAATATGACATTGTCACACAATTTTTTCAAATGTATATAATGTGACATTTCCACACAACTTTCTCCAATGTATATAATGTCACATTGTCACACAACTTTCTCCTATGTGTATAATATGACCTCGTCACACAAATTTCCCCAATGTTTATAATATTACATTGTCGCACAACATTCTCCAAGGTTTATATCTTATAATATGACATTGTCACAAGCTTTCCATAATGCGACTATCGTGACAGATCTTTAGTACCTAAATATTAATATGTTGTAAATGTCCTTTCCTCAAAATGTTAAAAAAGTGGTCCCATTTCAGATTACTGATGTAGGGTGTCCACTGGGAAAAGCTGACACATCAAAAGAAGCAGCTGGATATTAACACAACCTAAGATGGTTAATGTACTGATTAATACGGTGACTTACTGAAGCTGGGTATCTGCAGGCTTGAACTCCTGGACTCTATGACACTCTTGTCACTCTTACTGGACAGCCTTCTAATACTTTCAGCATCTGTGACACTCTTGTCACTCTTACTGGACAATCTCCTGATATTTTCGCTGCTGATGCTGTCATCTGATCCTGACAAATAAGGAACATACATGTTAATTAATAATCTGGAGACTGAAGACACGTCAATTCGCCATCAACGACACTGGCAATTCTAGTGATATTGGTCCAGTCTAAAATATACCTCGGTGGCATACGTATTAGTGCACTTGCTTGTCAAGACAGTCGACTGGGTTCAATCCCCAGCAAGGCAGAATTATTTTTCATGACATCGTGGCAATGGGGTTGACCCAAGATCGTGAAACTGGGTACTTGAAAATTATCAGAATATTTGGGAAATTGCCTGGAATGGACAGGATATGCGGAAGGAAAATGACTATCCCACCTCATATATTGTATGATGAGAAAGGCGAAGACAGGCATGCTTCGGACAAAGTTTCAGGCTTCCATTTTTTATTTTTTTTTGTTGGTTCTCATATCCTTTACAGAACATCGCTGTCAACATCAGCATCTTTCAGCTGATTGTTGATTTCTTGGCAAGATTACGCACAGTAGTTTGCCATTGCTTTCTGACCGACCGGCTCACATACCCCGTAAGTTACCGACGCGGAGAGAACCGCTACCAATTCTCGCGCAACGTCTCGTTACTTATGAGAGTTTACGAGATTACGGAGAAAGTCGTGTAACATCTACACCAGGGAGCCGGCACGCTTCCATTAAACAATCATAAATAGCGTGCTTCTGTTGCCCCCCCCCCCCCCCACCCCACGCCAGGGCATGCTGGTATGGTGGGAAACGAGGAGACAGACACATTGGCTGGGTCTGCATCCCTTGCTGGGGTTTTGGTGCATGATAAGATATATGTGGCCGGGGTAATTTGGAATCGTGTGTATAGTGCAGAAGAGTGGGTAGATTATCATGGCTTGGACATAATAGTGCTGCACGGAACGACCAGAGAATTTGTCCGACATTAAAACTCAGAGGAGAGGCCAGACAGACACATAAACAGACGACTAATGATATCTTTAGTATTGGGACTCTTCGCAGGCTGTTGTAGATGAGGACGGAGAACGTATGGGAATACCCCCAAATGCAGTGATGTCGGTCCAATACGCAACTAAATTACCTCAACTCGTGAAGGGCTTAGAATTTGCAGTTCTCTTTCTAGCCGCACTTTCCCAGGCACTTCCCTTTTTCTGAAAACTGTCTGATTCATGACGATGGGTCTACCCCAGAGGCGTACTGATTGTAAACTTAATTCTGTTACTGTTGGGAATTGCACTTGCGCATGTGTTAGCAGTCTCGCGCATTTATCACTGTCCTTTGCGTCTCTACTGATATACAGAATAATGAAATATGCTGATTTTTTATGGTTGCAGTGTTATGTAGATTTCATCATGGCCATGACTATAAGCGTAGGTGGTTATGTTTTGCCATCTCACACGATCACCAGAGTCGTGTATCGGCTCTAGTTGTTTTAAATTTAATGTCATGTGGCCAAACCATGCAGATATTTACTTCTCAGCCTCCCTTTGTTCTTTTCAAATGACTGAATCTTGCCAGGTGTCACCTAGTTCTCAAGTTGATTTCTTCTCATAATATGCCCAAATATGCTGACAGTCTAGTCTAATTTCTCTAATGAGTTTAAGGACTTAATTAATTTCTTGTAGGACTTGCTGATTGCTTTCTCTGCCTGTTCACGGTAATCTGTGCATTTTCCCCAGAAACCACATTTCCACAACCATTAGATGTTTTTCAGCTTGTCTGATCATTGTCCACGTTTCACATCCATACAAAAGTACAGGTTCTATGTAGCACTTCAACACTCTTTTTCTCGTTGCAATTGGCATCATGTTATTGGTTAGACTATTAGACTAATTTCTCTTATGTAGGGCACACAATGACCGGCAACTGACGAAAGCTCTCCACAATAAAGCCTTGTACAGACTGGCCGAAACTTAGTGGTTTAACTCCTTGTGGCAGATAGTTGAAGTACAGATTGGCAGAAACTTAGTGGTTTAACTCCTTGTGGCAGATAGTTGAAGTACAGATTGGCAGAAACTTAGTGGTTTAACTCCTTGTGGCAGATAGTTGAAGTACAGATTGGCAGAAACTTAGTGGTTTAACTCCTTGTGGCAGATAGTTGAAGTACAGATTGGCAGAAACTTAGTGGTTTAACTCCTTGTGGCAGATAGTTGAAGTACAGACTGGCCGAAACTTAGTGGTTTAACTCCTTGTGGCAGATAGTTGAAGTACAGATTGGCAGAAACTTAGTGGTTTAACTCCTTGTGGCAGATAGTTGAAGTAAAGGACACTGTTACATGCCTGGGTATATGGTGCCTGGCCTATTCTGTTATGAACCAACTAACACTCAGAGGGTGATGATGTCAATGTCACGCCGGCCGCCTTTACTTCCCAAGACGCTTCCTGGTATTCATCTTAGACTGAAACGACCTGAGAGCCCAAGTCAATATTAACATTTCGAATCCAACCCGACGCTGATCGAACTCGTGACCACCGGGCCTACAGACGAGGTTGTGACAGACATATGGAATATAATCAAACTACCACACCGTGACAAGGGTGCGGTGCATGTTGTAGTATAGTTATGAAGAGCACAAAACAAATGCCCGTACTAGCGGCAAGCTAAATACATACTCATGCCATCAAGAACCTATTTTGTCAAATCATAGACGTCGAAAGTTTGCCAGCGTTTTGCGTATCACGTGTCATAATACCTTCTCAATGATAATCTTGGTGCGAATAGAACAGGACAAACATTGACCAAGAAAAGAAGACAGAAAATTATTGACTGATAACATTTAAAAAATGGATTTAAAATCAAACGGATCGGCTTCAGTGTATCTGGGTTTGTTCCATATGGCTCGGTTTTGTTCCGCGGGACGGTCGACCGAAAATATCCCACAAAGCACGAACTCCGAAGCTCCAGCAATGACCCTCCATGAGTCTCCGAGAAAATTGCACTCGTGAAACGAATGTCGTAGTCCGGAATCGAACCCATAACTTTCGCAGCGTAACCACTTCGCCACAACACTCCCGGACTGATAACATTGAAGAATGGACAAGATGCATTATTCAAATACTTGAATGTCTGACTGAGTACATAATGCAGTAATGAGCTTAGATTACTGGTTCTTCAATTAGTTCACTCCTGCGAACCATGTCAGGGGTTCTAGGAGAAGATTATGATTGAGATGATGATGTTGATGATGATGGTGCTGATGATGAGTGTCATGACCCGTTATTCAAGACTTTTCTGTTCATGACAATATAACCCCCCCCCCCCCCCCCCCCCCCCCCTCACTTTTTTCGAAAATATGCCTGCACATTTTCATTTAGCAATATACCTCGCATGTTATTTACATTATGGTTTATCTGTTGTGGAAGTAAACTTGGATATCTGAGTTATGGCGATGATGATGACGATGGTGGTGATTATGGAGCTGATGATGGGGATGATGACAGAGATGACGATGATGATGATGATGATGATGATGATGATGATGGTGATGGTAATGATGATGGTGATGACAACGGTGACGATGAGGGAGAAGATGATGGACATGGCAACGAAGATGATGATGGTGATGATAAAAGAGACAATGAAGATGCTGATTAGCTATGTCAAAACTGAGTGAATTCATTGTTACCTGTGTAATCTCTTTTCTCAACGAACGACAGAGGCGACATCTTAGATACAGTTTTCCTCATCTTCTTCTTCATTTTTGCGGTGAAACTGTCAGGCAGCAATACTGTACATACAAGAAAATTTAGTAAGGCAGCAATACTGTACATGCAAGAAAGTTTAGTCAGACAACAATACTGTACATACAAGAAAGTTTAGTCAGACAACAATACTGTACATGCAAGAAAGTTTAGTTAGCCAACAAAACTTTACTTACAAGAAAGATAAGTCAGGCAGCAAAACTTTACTTACAAGAAAGTTTAGTTTAGTAGAAATACTGTACATACAAGAAAGTTTAGTCAGACAACAATACTGTACATACAAGAAAGTTTAGTCAGACAACAATACTGTACACACAAGAAAGTTTAGTCAGACAGCAATACTGTACACACAAGAAAGTTTAGTCAGACAACAATACTGTACACACAAGAAAGTTTAGTCAGACAGCAATACTGTACACACAAGAAAGTTTAGTCAGACAACAATACTGTACATACAAGAATGTTATAGTTAGCCAACAATACTGTACGCACAATAAATCTTAGTTAGCCAGCAATACTGTACAAACAAGAAAGTTTAGTCAGACAACAATACTGTACACACAAGAAAGTTTAGTCAGACAACAATACTGTACATACAAGAATGTTATAGTTAGCCAACAATACTGTACGCACAATAAATCTTAGTTAGCCAGCAATACTGTACAAACAAGAAAGTTTAGTCAGACAACAATACTGTACACACAAGAAAGTTTAGTCAGACAACAATACTGTACAAACAAGAAAGTTTAGTCAGACAACAATACTGTACACACAAGAAAGTTTAGTCAGACAGCAATACTGTACACACAAGAAAGTTTAGTCAGACAGCAATACTGTACACACAAGACAGTTTAGTCAGACAACAATACTGTACACACAAGAAAGTTTAGTCAGACAACAATACTGTACATACAAGAAAGTTCAGTTATCCAGCAATACTGTACACACAAGAAAGTTTAGTCAGGCAGTAATGCTGTTACATACAAGAACGTTTATTTACAGTGGGATTAGTTTCAATGAAGCTGTAAAAATTCAACGAATTAAAGAAAACTAAGAGAGTTTCAACTTTGTGCAAACAAAAAAGAAATGCTTATCAGTGTAAATTACCGTGGTAGACAATTGACATTGCTGTGCGAATATGTTTTGTATGATTCGGCTTGAAGAATTTATCATATTGCCTTAGTTTTTGCTATTGTTTGTGTCTTCATTTATCAAAATAATGAATCAGTTTTACATGCCAATACGCATACATGAATTCTGATAGCATGTGACAATGGTGGTAATAGGGAAAGCTAATACACAAGCACAAATCAGTACAATGCACCAGAAGTAGTGGAATGTGTATTGTCTAAGCTTGAGGTGAAAGCGAGAGAACGAAAAAAATATGTGGATTTGGAAAACAAGGGAAACATCTACATTACATTCCAAAGAATACTCTACATTACGTTCTGAAGAATACAGTACATTACTTTCCGAATAATAATCTACATTACTTTCCGAAGAATACTCTACATTACTTTCCAAAGAATACTATACATTTCTTTCCAAAGAATACTCTACATTACTTTCCAAAGAATACTATACATTACTTTCCGAAGAATACTCTACATTACTTTCCAAAGAATACTATACATTACTTTCCTAAGAATACTCTACATTACTTTCCAAAGAATACTATACATTACTTTCCGAAGAATACTCTACATTACTTACCAAAGAATACTATACATTACTTTCCGAAGAATACTCTACATTACTTTCCAAAGAATACTATACATTACTTTCGAAATCTAGATTTATTCTTGAGTGACATGTTTAAAAACAACTCTATTTCAGTCTTCGGATGGAATAACCAGACATGATAAGAATTTATGGTGAGTAATAGATACAGGCAGCACCGTGGTGAAGGCATTACGAATGCAGTTCGTAACCCCGAGTACCGCGTTCGAAACGCAGCTGCTGGAGATTTTCGAAGTAGACCGTCTTGCGCTGGTGCCTATACAACGGTAAGAGTGCTGATTGTTCCGAAAGGAATGGCAAACTACTTACCGTAAACTTACCAAGACATCACAAACAGCTAAAAATGCGGGGGTTGACTGCGACGTCTTGTAGAGGGATATGCAACTAACGTTTTATTATATACAGAGAAAGCTCACCTGTGTTGAGATGGAGTTCTCTGGACCCATCCATCGAAGTCGCAAAAGGCACAGGGGAAACATTTGAAGATCCTGCAAAGACATACTATTTGTTTACGTTTAGATTATCTTTTGTTTAGTTAAAAACTGTGCAGGCATTAACGTTTAAATATGAGTGAGATAGACATGGAGTAAGCCATTAGGGTAAGCAGATACATGAAGATATTTTGAAAGAAGTTATTTCACAAAGAGAACTGATCACTCGTAACATAAGAAGACAGTCCAAATTCTTCGGACTTGTCATGAGGAGAGGAAATCTGGAGTGTTTCTTCACAGGTTGGAGGGAAAAAGAGGCAGGGGGAGATCAAGACTGAAGATGCTGGACAGTTTGACAGCATGACATGGAGAAACGTCGGTATCAGACAAATGGTTGTCGACAGACATGATCTCTTACTCCGCACACCATGGGCCAGAAGAAGAAAAAGAAGATAAAGAAGAAGAGAGAAGCTGCAGCAAATAGACAGGCGAACAGACGAACCGAATTAACATGAAATAAATAGGTTATGTGTGCATCCTGTGAAAGTGGGACAATAAAGACAGACAGTGTACATACTTTACAGCAAACGCATGACAGATGAACATACATCATAGTGCGCGAACTGAGCTATAGTAATAATTATAATAATAATAATAATAATAATAATAATAATAATAATAATAACCTCAATCAAATACGTCATAAAAAAGCTAAACCACAGCACATATATCCGGCGTTTCGGACCTAGTGACCTTCTTCATGAACAGCACAAACGGAGCTAAGGAAACAAAATAGATTTGTAAACAAAAACACATTATCCACTCACTCATATATCCACCCATCCATTTATCCACCAACTCATATATCCAACCACTCATATATCCACCCATCCATTTATCCACCCACTCATATAACCACCCATCCATTTATCCACCCACTTATATAACCACCCATCCATTTATCCACCCACTTATATAACCACCCATCCATTCATATATCTACCCATCTATTTATCCACAAACTCATATATCCACCCACTTATATATCCACCTATCCATTTATCCACCCAATCATATATCCACCCATTCAATTATCCACCTGTGCAACCACACAGCAAACACCTGCCAACTCTGCCCTAACCCACCTGTTGATGATGGTGAGTTTCGGCGTGAAGGCACTTCAGGTGATAATGCAGGACTGGTGATAGGGACGTCCTTAAGTGAACTAGTATTCCAGCTGGCAGCCTTGTCTGCCACATCCTGGGCTCTGTGATACGGCAGGGGAGAACTATTCTCATCGTGTTCTTCTAAATTATACCAGTGTGGCTGAAAAGTACAATTCTGTCCAGTTATTCATGCGACTAATATAAAAAGTTTGTTAAGTAATGTAGAATCATTATTATGTGCCATGCCGATAAAGCCTGGGCAGTTATGTTTCGTCATCTCATACGACCACCAGAGTCGTGGATCAGATCTGTGTTCTTGTCTGTTCACCAGAGTCGTGGATCAGATCTGTGTTCTTGTCTGGACCATGTCACATGGTCAAGTCATCCAGATATTACTTCTCGGTCTTCCCCTTATTTGTAATTCTGTACACGAGCGCATTTCTTTTCCGACCTCTAGAGTGGGGTCTTAAACAGAGCTACAGACTTCGTGCACTATGCGACGCTTTCGGTGGGCGTTAGCTGGTCTACAGAGATAGACAATTCTATTTGGACACAAATCTCAGTGCAAAGACCATTTTTCTTTTTAAACCATTGTTGTTTGTCCATCAAGAATGATGATGACCATTCATTTCATCCAGTGGGGTTGAAGGTATGGAGCCGTGGGTTCTAAGATGGCTGATAAGGCCTACTTTGGCTCGAAGTGTTCTTTGACAATGTGGGCAAAGAATACTCGACGTTTCTGGAAGAGGGTTTCCTGCAGTGGTTAGATTATTATTCTATTATTCCATTATTCTACACTAGATGACTTGGCCACATGGCGTAATCGTGACAAAAACGCAGAGCTGATCCACGACTCTGGTGAACAGACAAGAACACAGAGCTAATCAACGGGTCTGGTGAACAGACAAATAGACAGAGCTGATCCACGACTCTGGTGAACAGACAAAAACACAGAGCTAATCCACGACTCTGGTGAACAGACAAAAACACAGAGCTAATCAACGGCTCTGGTGAACAGACAAAGACACAGAGTTAATCCACGACTCTGGTGAACAGACAAGAACACTGAGCTGATCCACGGCTCTGATGATCGAGTGAAATAGCGAGTCATAACCGCCCTCACTTACCGGCATGGCACATGATGGATGGATGGACTGAATGACGAAGTTCGACAGCTAACACAAGACCTTCTGAACCACGAGGCAGGCGGTTTAACCACTTCGACACGGAGACCTCCGTCCCACACTTTAGTGTAGTAAAGTAAGGTAACCTTTCACAGGCCCTGATGTATAGTGGGTATATGGTGCCCGCCCTGTATTTCTATAGAGGAATAGTTGACTCGCAGCAGGACGTGACCAATATCACGGCGGTGGCCTTTACTTCCCAGACCGTTTCCTATTACCCATACTAGCCTGGGTCAACCTGGGTGGGAGTCCATGTCACTGCCTCGATTCGAACACATGACCACAGGATCGACAGGGAGGGTGCTAGCCACTACGTTACCTCGACTGCTAGTGTAGTGGTTGGTTATAAATTGTCATCTAACAAGGATATCACAGCTCGCCGGACATGCCCATCTGTACCCCGTCTGAAAAGATGTCGAAAAATGTAGGTGTTCATACGACGTAGTTCCAGGAGCAGGTTAAATGGAACCAGAAGAAGAGGCCGACCATGTAAACGATGGTTCATGGGAATCTCGTTGCGTGAAGCCCATTAACGGGCATACTCCCGCTGTGTATGCTTCACCTCGACACCGCTAGGTACAAGAGAACAAGTTACAAGAGAACAAGATGAGGTAAGATGAGATGAGATGACGAGATGAGATGAGCTGATTAGATAAGATGAGATGAGATGATGAGATAATATGAGATCGGATGATGAGATGAGATGATGACATGCGATGGTGAGATGATGAAATGAGATGATGAGATGAGATGGTCAGATGAGATGAGATGATGAATGAGATGAGATGATGAGTGACATCAGATTACATGAGATAGTTCCAGACACCATCTGGTTACATACGCCGCTGCTCCGTTATTTACCACCTCCCTTCTAGTGAATATGTCGTATTTCACGGAGACAAAAACAATGAAATAAAGAGGTTCTAGAAAAACTGGGAGTGAAAAAGGGTTGATGAAAGAGATAAAAAGGAGGCAGGAGAAATATTTCGGCCGCGTTAACAGATATAAAACTCTCAAAACGTGACCAACAAATTATGACTGTCTACATCTAATTTCTCTAATCAGTTTACGGTTTTCATTTGTTTCTTGTAGGAGTTGGTCATTGTTATTTTCTTTTTCTATCTGTCCTTGTATTTTTTGCATTCTCCTCAGAAATCGCATTTCACAGCAATCAGATGTTTTTCAGCTTGACTGCTCATTGTCCACGCTTTACATCCATACAAAAGCACATCAACACTCTTTTTCTCGTATCAGTTGACATGTTTTTATTGGTCAGTATGTTTTTCATCTTGCAAAAGGCTGCCTTCGCGATGGCGATTCTTGTTTTAATCTCTTCAAGGCATCTCCCATCAGATGTTATGACTGTTCCGAGATAATTGTACCGATTCACTTGTTTAAGAATATTCCCATTTACTTGTATATTACATTATGGTACGCAAAACATAATTTTCTTGGCATCTGTAAAGAAGGTGGTTTGCCAATGCTTTCCTTCTTAGCAGTGACCATACTGGCCAATGAATGTACGCATTGTCTCTCTCTCTCCCCAAACCCCCTTTGAAGCTGGAGACCATAACCTACAACTATCTGTCGGCTGCTTTTCAACCGCATCCACCACTTGTACCCATAGCTTCACGTAACCCTGATCGGTAGGCTAAACGGGTACTCCACCGTTGCCCAAGAGTGTCCCGTAAGCTAGCGGAGGGAAGGAGGCACCTTACGTCTCCTTTGATAGGGGATACCCTACGCCGCTACCCAATTGCATTTATACGTAGACATTTATGGCTTGAATATGGTGTATTTTTAATGACTGTGCAGCGTTTACAAATATTGCCGCTCCAAGTTTTATATTCACACTCTGTAAAGTTCATGCAACATAAAAAGTAAATACAAAACTTGGACTGGCAATATTTTCAAACACTGCACACTCATTAAAACTTACATCCATACAGTATTGGTACTTCCGCTTTTGTATGTGTGATGATTTCGTGTGTGTGTGTGTGTGCGTGTGTGCGTGTCTGTGTGCGCGACAAGGTGTGTGTGCGTGTGTATGCGTGCGTGCTCCTTCATTCATGTGCGAAAAAGGACTGAACCATTCGGGACATTGACTGAGTGTCAGGTATTGACGTCAGTGGTCGGTCTTCTTGCCCGCCAGCACAGTGCCATGGTGATTGAGTTTAGTAATGATTATAAATATATGGTCAGGGGAGAGACAGTTTCATACATTGATCATCAGCACGTGTCTTGCCAAGTGGCTCAATCGTCCACGTCTCTGTACAAATCTTGGTTTTTCGTGTTTTGTATTAACTCTATTGGTGATATTCCTCTATCCCACTGTTTTAGACAGTCGCTGTAATCACAACTCGTCATAAATATTCTCGATCCTTCGCCTTGTGTGTTTTCATGCCTGTTTTAGTGTTGTATGTCCTTTGCCGGCCGTTGCGATTGACCCCAAGTTGATATTGTTAACAATTTTAAAAGGGGTAAATTAACGAAACAGAGAAATAGAATCGGTAAGTTTCACCAGGTCGGTCTCCCTGGCTTAGGGAGTTTAACGTCTTTCTCCGTAATCCCGTATACTGTCATGAGTAAAGGGACGTGTGCGAGAATCGGTAGTGGTTCTCTCCCCGTCGGTAACTTACAGGGTATGTGAGCCGGTCGCTCAGAAAGCAATGGCAAAATACTGAGCGTAATCTTGCCAAGAAATCAACAATTAACTGAAAGATGCTGATGTTGACAGCGATGTCCTGTAAAGGATATGCGAACAAAAAAAAAGTTTTACTAGACGACAATCATGAGAGCAACGTTCTGATATCATAATGGTGCTCGGAATATTTTCGATACTCGGACAGTACCCAAGAGGCATCTTATTCAGAAAGCAATGGCAAACTACAAAAAAATAAAATTGCCTAGAAACAGTCGTTAATTCCTCGACAGCATTACTTTCCCAACACAACTCTGTTACTAGGCAATTTCATGTTTTGTAGTTTGCCATTGCTTTCTGAATAAGAAATCCGCGTCCATGGTTGTCATAATGTCGATTGTCCACCGTCGAGACGATTCGACCACTGCGTCTTCTTCCAGGGATCATGATTTTCATTATTTCTTTATCCCTACGAAATTATCGTGATTCTCACGATGTTCTTAATGATAACCGAGTGAGATGATCGTTGTCTAGGTTACAATGCTCCTTGTATGTCACTACGGAGTGTAAGTTGAGCTAGCCACCTGTCTCACAATACAACTCACCCCCGCAGTACACATCCACCAGTCAGTGAACAAGATTGAGTTGGCGCACATAATCTTTTAATGCAGAATGAACACGGACACACGGAGCATATTTCCATATCCAGAAAACAATATAATCCACAGAATAAATATATCCTCCTCACAACTTAACACGCACACATCACTGCCTTCTCAGGGCCTTTTTAATCTCAAATTTACATGACAGTTATCCAGCTACTATCCACGGCCGGATCTCACACAATACAACCCACACACTGGGTCTAGGCCTCCACTAACTATCCAACCCCCTCTGGGTTTAGGCCTCCATTCAAAACTGGGAGAACAACACAGGACGGAGATCTCTATCTAACTCCGCTCCTCTCCTTAGACCACCGACCAGCTCGGAATCCAAACATCAACTGTCCATCCGATCCTCTCGGGATCTCGACTTCAACTGCCCCCAAAACAATCCGACCCTCAGTCGGTCTCACCTTCAACTGTCCATCCGATCCTCTCGGGATCTCGACTTCAACTGTAACCCGTCAATGTTTTTCACTGTCTTTTTAACCCTTCTTGCAGCCCCTCCCCAGGCTTCACACAACACTACTCCCCAGCCTAACAACTGTCTCTCTCCCCCATCCATACTAGCGAGCTGAAAACCCCTTCACACCCCTTAACTCACTGTCTCCAACTTTCGTCTATTCTTTCTCATGCTCGGTCACTTGTTTATGTACTAGCAAGGTCACTCTCCTTAATGTCAGTGAACCCAGGCATATGTCAGTGATGTTATTTCTTACGAAATTACCTTGATTTTATTTCTTACGAAATTAACGTGCTGTTATTTCTTACGAAATTACCGTGATGTTATTTCTGACGAAATTATCGTGATGTTATTTCTGACGAAATTACCGTGATATTAAATGCTGCCAGACTATGTCAGTGTCCATATGACACGTTGGTGAAATCATTATGGGGAGACGTTGATAATATCATGAACACGGTTTGACGAGACTTGGATGCGAGGACTCACCGTTTGCTAAGAGAGGGAAGGATTGGCCACATATTCCTCCAGCATTAAGACCTCCAAAATGTAATTGTCCGAACACCTCACAGGTCAATAGCAGCTTTCTGTTTAATGAGTTTTATGTCAGTTTTCTATAAATGACTCATGCAACGTGTAGAATGTATCATCATCATCTTCCGCTTTAGCCGTCAAGCGTCCTGGGGAGGAATAGATGATGTTCCAGAGCCCGATGGGTGGCGCTAGATAGTGTCATTCCATGTGACTTTACAATCTCTTTAATGTCGCCAGTTTAGTTTCTTCTCGGGCGTCCTCTCGCTCTCGTAGCAGATCTTCCTTGGTGTAGGACCAGTGCTGGTAGTTGATGGTGTTGCATTCTACCGAGATGGCCAAACCAATTGATCTTCTGTCTTTCAATAAATGTGGCACAACGTGTTGATCCCACTGTATGCATGATAACATAATTATTTATTCGGTCTCGGATTGTTAATTTTACAGCTCTACACAAGCAACTCATCTCACAGGTGTTGATTTTGCGTAATGTCTAGGTTTGACATTGGTAGCATAGGGTTGGTGTGAATATGTTATTTATTATCTGTCTTTTTGCGTACATGTCATTATTGGATGTTTTATTACGGGTGATAGTTGCCCACTTGTAGAACGAACGAAAGAGCAAACTTTATTTCCAAAGGGTTACAAATTGGGCAGCATAAGTCTGTATTACATTCAGCCCTTCCAATCACTCATCTGTCGCACACCAATTTTTCTAACATTAATGTTACATTGAAAACATTGCAAACATTTTAAAATGATTGCTGTAAGCATGCACTGAACATAAAGCATGCATGCATTATACATCGAATGCATGAGATTAAAACGTCAGTAACAACAATACTGACCTGACTATCCAGCTGTGCTTCTGTGAGATCAATTAAAACCTCACCAATAAAATGATCGTAACTTGGCTCTTGACTCCAGACTGTGAGTTGTAAGCATTGATTCACCATCTGCAGTAACATTCACAAAATGTTTGGATTAGGCAATAAGTTGAGCTGAGTTTAATTTAGTTGAGTTTAGTTATTTAATTGAGTCAAGACGCGATATCACAGCACTCGGGACATTCCCATACGTACGCCGTCCTCATTTTCAACACCCAGCGAAGAGTCCCAATGCTAATGGAACCAGTAACAGTCTGATTATACGTCTGTCTGGCCTTTACTCGGAGTCTTGAGTGTCGGTCAGATCCTCTAGTCACTCCCTGCAACACCATTCTCTCCAGGCAGTAATGTTTTATCTGTACTTCCACAATATGCACACCATCCAAAAGGACCCCGACCACGTCTGCCTTACCATGCACCAATGCCCTACCGAGCGGTGCAGACCCAGCCAATCTGTTCTCCTGCTCGTTTCCTCCATGTCCTGTCGGAAAACTCAACGTATGCTCTTTATTTTTGATTGCTGAATTGAAACCTGCCGCTCTGCACGAAACATACCTCATTATTTAGTGATGTGTTCATCTGTTGCATGTGTCCTACCATCGCTAATATCGGTGCAACGAATAGTGTCACTGTAACCAACCACACCGACTGTGTGTGGCCTCGGCCCCAAAAGGCAAGTAAAGAATACTAATATTGTAGACACCTGTGCATGCTGGAAAAGGTGGTTAATGAGGGTTGGTCGAGACTGGCTATCTCACACTGAAGGTGGAAAAAAGTTAGCATCTACCAAACCATGAACTGTCATAGAATCATTCATAGGTTCATACCAGAATACGATCAGCGTTGCCAGCAGTGGGTTGTGCTCAATATTTACATCTCAAATCCCGAAACAACCAAATAAATCAATGGCATAGAATAGTTATAAATTTTTAATGACAGCCTATAGTTTGCCTTGCGCTGTTTTTCACACAATAGTATGAGTGCTTGTCATTCAGAAAGCAATAGCAAACTACTGAACTTAAACACACCAACAAATCACAAAGAACCAACACATGCTGGTGTTGATTGCAACGTCCTGCAAGGATATGTAACTAACTTAACTGTAGTTTGCGATATATGTCCTTTATAAGTGTAAGGTCTTTCCCATCAATTTGGAGATCTTGTCGACGTGTGTTACTATAGTGAAAGCCTGCGTCTACTCAATGAAGCCAACGGTACACTGCGTATACATAAACAATCATTCTGCCGGTATTGCAAATAACATTGGCATTTATTAAGACTCGGATTATGTGATACTTGTCTGGAGAGACAATTTAATTCTTTTGAATGTCCTCTATGGATATACATGGACCGTGGTAGTGTAGTGGCAAGATGCATGTCTGTCAAGCGGGTGGCTATGGGTTCGAAACCGCATCGAGGCGGAGTTTTAAAATTAAACAGGGCTCCAAGGTTGTCCCAGAATAAAATTAGTAACAGAAACTATTTTGGGATGTAAAGATAATCGCGTGATATTCACCACATCAGTCCTCCAATGCCGTTTGGTCAATACATGTTGGTTTAGTATGACACACCCTATAGTATCCAGGGCATGTACACGGGCCCTTTAGGTTTTGTTTTATCTCATCATCAAGTGCATTGCCTACTGGCCTGTCGATAATTCTTCACCTCATCTTGCGATCTCCAACGACATGTGCGTATCAATTCATTTGATGACTCCATTCCGTGCCATGACACAAGATTGTCAAGGGTATTCTATCGCTGTCTTCCTCTCTCTTCCCATTTGTCACAACATATTTCAGCTTTTGTCCTCCCGTAATGTGCTCAAAAAATGAAGTCTGTCTCTTTAAGATGTTTGTGATAAGTTATCTTTGCGATTTAGACTCTCTTAAAATGTTCGGATAACTTATTGTGTCTGCCCGATGAGTTGTCAGCTTTCTTGATAAAACTACATCTCCAAAATTCTCAGGGATTCTTTCACTTATTTATTAATTGTACAGAATTCGCAGCTTAATGCTTGAACTGGTTCTTTGTAACATGCAAGAATTCTTTTTGTAACTTCAAGCTTAACTTTTGTATTTAATTTCTCGCCGTCTTAATATACTATAGTTTGTAAAATGGAGTTATCCCTCTCAAGAGCACTAAGCTGTAGAAGCTACCAGATCATAAAGCAGTGATCTAACTGTCCGTCGTTGGCACAATGTGGGGTGTCGGGTTTGGTGAGTGCCGCTCAACATTCGGCGCTAACACAAAGCAGGTAGTACCGTCTACTGTCACACGGTAGCTCAATCAAATCTGACTAACACATGACTTTATGTATTTACTAAAGATAAACAATATAGATGGCATATAACAACATATTATACGACTGATACCTCAGTCAAGGTGACTCCTTCAAGAAGCAATGTCTGGTTCCACTCCTGCTTTGTACCGGAGACATGCAGTTCCGATTTGATACAAGGTCGGCCACTAGAAACAACAGAGAATGAGAGATAAAGTACACAAGCACGTAATTCATTTCATACTGCAGATACTGAATGGTAACAGTAATTCAAACATCGAAACTGATGTTTTGGCGGTCAACAGTGAACATAGCCTGCCTGCCTGCTTTGCTCCATTTCTCCCCTCCCCCTCCCCTCCCCTTCCTCCTCCCCTCCCTCCCTCCTTCCCTCCCCTTCCTCCTTCCTTCCTTCCTTCCTTCCTTCCTTTCTTCCTTCCTTCCTTCCTTCCCTCCCTCCAAAGTCGGAGAGTGCCTGTCTGTACGGCGAGGAACCACCAGTCTGCACACCAATAAGACAGACATGGAACACGGATACTCACGCAAACCTGAGGTCCTGTATGACATCACACTGATGTTAGACAACAGGATGCCTCCATCCGACATAGAGGACATCGCGTTGGAGCTCAAGCCAATGAACACAAGCAAGCAAGCAACTTCCTTCCTTCCTGGGAGTCTCCGTGGCGAAGTGGTCAAGCGGTTTGACTCGGGCTCCAAAGGTTGTGGGTTCGATTCCGGCCGAGTCCTTTGTTTCACGAGTCAAATTTTTTCGGAGAATCCTGTGGGTCGTCGCTAGAGCTACGGAGTTCGTGCTTTGTGCGACGCTTTCCGCACCGCAGAAAGAGACCGAGCCATATGAGATAAAACTCGGTGCAATGAATAATTCCTTCCTTCCTTCCTTCCTTCCTTCCTTCCTTCCTTCCTGGGAGTCTCCGTGGCGAAGTGGTCAAGCCGTTTGACTCGGGCTCCAAAGGTTGTGGGTTCGATTCCGGGCAGAGTCCTTTGGTTCACGAGTCAAATTTTTTCGGAGAATCCTGTGGGTCGTTGCTAGAGCTACGGAGTTCGTGCTTTGTGCGACGCTTTCCGCGCCGCGGAAAAAGACCGAGCCATATGGGATAAAACTCGGTGCAATGAAGTCGACCCTGTCAACTTTTTATCGACTTCCTTCCTTCCTTCCTTCCTTCCTTCCTTCCTTCCTTCCTTCCTTCCTTCCTTCCTTCCTTCCTGGGAGTCTCCGTGGCGAAGTGTTCCAGCCGTTTGACTCGGGCTCCAAAGGTTGTGGGTTCGGTTCCGTGCAGAGTCCCTTTGGTTTCACGAGTCCAAATTTTTTTCAGGAGAATCCTGTGGGTCGTCCGCTAGAGCTACGGAGTTCGTGCTTTCGTGCGACCGGCATTTCCTCCGCGCCGCGGAAAAAGACCGAGCCGATATGTATAAAACTCGGTGCAATGAAGTCGCCCTGTCAACTTTTTACTTCGAGCTTCCTTCCCTTCTTTCCGATCCTTCCTCTTCCTTCCTTCCTCCTTCCTTCCTTTCCTTCCTTCCTTCCTTCTTCCTTCCTTCTTCCTTCCTTCCTTCCCGCCTTCCTTCCTTCCTTCCTTCCTTCCTCCCTCCCTCCCTCCGTCCCTCCATTCCACCCCTTCCTCCCTTCCTCCTTCTCTCTCTTCCTCCTTTCCTCCCTCCCTTCTTTCCTTCCTTTCTTTCCTCCCTCCCCCCTTCATCCCTCCCTTTCTCCCTCCCTTCCTCCCTCCCATAATCCCTACCTTCCTCCCTCCCTTCCTTCCTTCCTTCCGTCCCTCTGTCCGTCCGTCTGTCCGTCCGTTCTTCTTTATCTGCAAGAGCCAGCGAAGAGTCCCAATACTAATGGTCCCTGTAGCAGTCTGATTAGGTGTCTGTCTGGCCTCTCCTTGGGTCTAAAGTGTCGGCCAAATCGTCAGGTAACTCCATTCTGCACCATTCCCACCAAGACGTTATGATCTATCTGTTCTTATGCACTATAAACACGATCCCATAGAACCCCGATACATCTGCCTTATCATGTCTTGCTGTCATTTCTTATTGTCGTATCTTGCTGTCATTTCACATTGTCATATTATGCCGTCATTTCACTTGTCAATGTCATATTATGCCGTCATTTCACTTGTCACATCCTGCTGTCATTCATTTCACATTGTCATATTCTCACAGCATTTCACTTGTCACATCCTGCTGCTATTTTATATTGTCATATTATGCCGTCATTTCCCTTGTCACATCCTGCTATCATTTCATATTGTCACATCCTGCCGTTATTTCACAATGTCACATCCTGCCGCAGACATGATTCCGTTTAGCTGATATAATCTTCGACATGTTTGCCGGCTTCTCAATGTCGTCCACAATGGTACCGCTGATAGTTTGATAGCTAGCTTCAGTCATTACCGCCAGTCTTCCATATGGACATGGCGTTTGATGACGATAATAAGATTTTCTATTGTGAGTGCGTTTTATGATTTTTAACATTTTTACCAGGGCAGTTATTGCCTAAGCCTGACGATGTAAAATTGGCGCACTGTACGCAAGAGCTCCGAATTTGTCACCGTTATCCAACAAGGCTGTAAGGGATCTACAGTCCTCGTTACAGGGGGAAGTAGAACTGCGATCCTATGATCAATACATTCGCAAGTATTGATAGACGCTCAAAGAAATAATTTAAAGAAAAAGCGATAAGAAGTCACTTGGTAACATAATAATTGATAGCTACAGCGAGACAGAGATTTGAACCTGCAGTCTCCAAATGAAATCAGTCTTACTGAAGGAGCAAGCGAACTTCAACGCACGGTCAACTAGATGCCCTAAAAATTAAAAAAAAAAAACGCGTCATTCATCCGCCTGTACCCACAACTATGGAATATGTACAGAATTCGTCCAAACGAACCTATTCATAGTGCAGACCTTTGCTTCATTGAGTAAACAGAGACTTTCGAGAGAGTAAGACACGTCGACAAGAGAACGATCTTTGCATTTGGGTCTGAGAAGAGGTTGGAAGGAGCCTTGATGTGGTTTCTAAAAAGAATGTTGCGAAAACCGTGGACGACAAGGGTAACTAATAACGATTACCTGGAAGAGGCTAATGAAAGTAGGACAGTATACGAGGGGGGTCTTCAAATGAAAACCGTAAAAGTTTGATATCAATTACAATATCCATGCCATTGTCTTGTAACCTGTCAATATTGTTGTTAAAAATGTCAAGAGTGTTAAGTATATGATATCACGGCGCAGACAAACACGGTGACGCCATGTTATGTACCAAAGAGGTGCAGCCTTCTGTTATCCGTTTTTTTTTTGTGTTTTTTGTTTTAATCAGTGAAGTGATGAAACCTATAGAAATTCAATGTCAGTCCAGCAAGTGTATGAGTGGAGTAGGAATTTTAAATATTGCGTGACTTCTGTGGAAAGGAACAGCAGGTGGTGCATGAGTGGTTACACACGCGACGAAGAGAATTATTTTTACAGGAATCCAAGCATTTTATCGGCGCTGGAGGACTTGCATTGAACGCAGTGGTGATTGCATCGAAATATGATATATTTGTTCTTTACTTTTGCAGAATACATTCATCCCCCCCCCCACCCCCCCCCCCCCCCCCCCCCCCCCCCCCCCCAAAAAAAAAAATAATTACTGTTATCATTTGAATCCCCCTCGTACACATCTATATGAAAGAGGCACCCATTATGTTTTGCTAATATAAGAGATGAGAGGCACTGGTCTACGACTTCACAGATCTAAGAAAGAAGAGTTAGTTAGTTGCATATCCTTTACGTGACATAGCAGTCAACCCCAGCATTGTTTGGCTGATCGTGATTCCTGGGCATGTTTAAGTTCAGTAGTTTGTCATTGTTTTCTAAACAACCGGCACCCATGCCATTTCATATACAACCCAAGGTAAGCCGGTAAGCTGCAAATGTCCCCCAGCGTCCGCTGCCACTTCGTCAATGAGCCGGCAGGTAGAACAGGCAAAGGCAGAATGAGAGAAATGGTTCTAGATGCTCCAATACGGTGGCACGGAGGAATATTATTAGTAGAATTGATATAGAGCACCAAGGACCGAGATTTGTGGGGAGACAACACCTACACCATGTGGTAAATAGCATGATGATAATGATGATGCTGATGATAATAACGTGTCTTACTCTAATGATAATATAGCCGTATAATTGTATACTAACTAAAAATAGATCAGATAACAAACAAATGGATACTTTCATGAACACATGACATGTTGCATAATACAGAATAAACACAGATTACCGATTCCAAGGCACCAGCTGAACAACGATGAACGTCTTTGATCCCACGGCCTCTGGCGTGCTGACAGATACCATGTGTCTGGCTTTCTGGACCGTCACAGAGAAGGATGATCTATCTGGATTGTATCGGAGCATCATCTGTATTTCACCTTTGATATGACAACTGTCAAGTTCTATCTGAAACAAAGAAGAAGACATTCAAATATACTGACCATTGATTAGTGGTATAGAATACAAGCTGACACGTTTTAAAAACGCATCATAAAGCAAACGCAATGAATGAATCGCCGTGATAGCTAGTGGCTAGTCTCTCGAAAGCCAACCCGCAGATCTACAGCTGAGCAATTTCGGATTCCCCCCCCCCCCCCACCCCCCCCCCCCCCCCATTGACCTGGGCTCCATATCGATCCAGCCTAAATTGGGTGCTAATATTGTCTTGGGAAATAAAGGCAGCAGGTGTGATACAGATCTCATAATCCTCCGTGTGCCCATTGCTTTCTGAACGAGCCGCACTCACTTTTGTATTGGTGTTACCTTTTCTCTGGAGTAAACTACACCGGCCGAG
Source organism: Cepaea nemoralis (assembly GCA_014155875.1). Taxonomy (NCBI): domain Eukaryota; kingdom Metazoa; phylum Mollusca; class Gastropoda; order Stylommatophora; family Helicidae; genus Cepaea; species Cepaea nemoralis. The sequence goes on from JACEFZ010009314.1 coordinate 32,189, forward strand.
AGAGGTATCACGATGTATGGGCAACACTTCGTTTCTACAATTGGGCTCAGGCTTAGATTTATATCATTTACAAGACGTGGCAGTCAGCTCCAGCATATTTTGGCTGTTCGTGATTACTTGGCAAGTGTACGTTGACTAGTTTGCCATTGCTTCTGAACGACAGGCATTCATACCTTTGTATGGGAAACCACTCCAAATCGCTCGCAGCTGTATTTCGAACGCGGTATGGAGGAGTACGAATTGCGACAGTAACCCCTTCACCACAGAGACATCTTCATTAATATGTCAATCTGTCCAAGTTGTTTTCAACGTTCTTCAATAAATCCCAACTCATGTCATTACCGCTTGTTTCAGATATGGCTAGACATGGACTGACAAACAGAAACAGTATTGCTTTGATTAACAAAATTAGTACTGACTGGTGTCTTAGGCAGGATTCTCATTTTGGCTCCTTTCCGCTGTAAATCTGGACTTTGAATTGACGGCTGATCTGCAACAGAGACAGAAAAACAAATGTTCTTTAACATCATAACGCTCATATAATACATTAGATGTCTAATGAATAAACTGTGTAGAAGATTATTTTATAATATATGCCTTACTGGGCTGCAATCATGTCCGTCTACAAATGTAGTCATCATCATATTCTTTTTCTTTTTCTACTTCCTTTTCTTCTACTTCTTCTTCTTTTCTTCTTCTCCTTCTACATTTCAAGTTTTCCTTCTTCTCTTTTTCTCATCTTCTCTCCTTCTCTCACCCTCTTCCTCATCCCCTCCCTTCCTCATCCTTTTTTCACTCTTCTCCTCCTGTTTCGCCTAACCTCCTCGTTTACCTCAGTGAAGTGTTTGAGAGGGAGGGGTGGCGGAGGAGGGGGAAATGTGAAGAACTTTTATGCGCTCTTCTAATACTCTTAGTAAGGTGGTATTACTTTTTCCAATGTTGCTCTTTATACCATCACTCCATCTTTTACGTAGTCTTTCCCTTGCTCTGTATTCATTTTATTTCTTCAACGCTGCACTTTAGGACAGATGGTACCAGGGCATTCTTGTTAGGTGGCCCAGCCATTTAATCTGCTGTTGTTTAATGAGGTGCACGTAATAGCAAAGCTATTACAGTAAATACCATAATGTAATATACAAGTAAATGGGAATATTCTTAAACAAGTGAATCGGTACAATTATCTCGGAACAGTCATAACATCTGATAGGAGATGCCTTTAAGAGATTAGAACAAGAATCGCTATGGCGAAGGTAGTCTTTTGCAAGATGAAAAACATACTGACCAATAAAAAGATGTCAACTGCTTCGAGAAAAAGAGTGTTGATGTGCTACATAGAACCTATACTTTTGTATGGATGTGAAACTTGGACAATGAGCAAACAAGCTGAAAAACATCTGATGGGTGTGGAAATGTGGTTTCCGAGGAGCATGCAAAGAATACTATGGACAGACAGAAAAAGCAATGACCAAGTCCTACAAGAAAGAAATGAACATCGTAAACTGATTAGAGACATTAGACGTAGACAGTCAAAATGTTTAGGGCATGTTATGGGAAGAGAAAAATTGGATAACTGGGTGACAACTGGCAAGATCGAAGGAAAGAGATCAAGAGGAAGACAGAGAAGTAAATACCTGGATGGTTTAACTGCGTGGCATGATTGAGACAAGGACACTGAGCTGATTCACGACTCTGGTGATCGAGTAAAATGGCGAATCATGATCGTCCACGCTTACCGGTATGCCACACGATGGATGGACGGATTACAATACGTGACGCATTCCATGATTGTGATTATTATAACCCTTCTTTTTTTTACAGCAAATACAACATAACTGGCAGCAAATACAACATAATTGCCAGCAAATATGCCACATAACGGCACACGCGCCACCAAATATAAAGAAGAGACCTTATTGGATTTTCCCAGACAGTCACAAAACTGGACGACAAATATGAGAAACCAAGGGAATAAAAACAACGTCATTGAACGGCAACGGGAGACGCTGTGAATTCGTGGATTCGAAAGGATGTGTTTATAAAAGGCTCCGTGTGAAGGTGACACCTGGAGGCGGTGATTTCGTGATGAGGCAGCTGGGAGTCCGGAGAGGAATTTGTTGAAGACAACACAACGGTAGAAAGACCGGGTGTAGATACCTAGACTTTTATTCAAGCGGTTGAACTGAGGATTTGGATAATTAGGCCTCAAGCGCAGCGAGCTGGACTTGGAGCTCGTAGGTAGATGTTATTTAAGTGAGCGCCGATCCAGCGTATAGGGATCAGCTCACGTTTCTACAAGAGTTATATCCTGGTGTCCTGCGGCGGAATAAACGTCTTAAATCGTCTGCTCGACTTGAGTCTGCCATATGTTCATGATCCTGTTCACGTAAGGTAGAACATGTTTTGTTGGTCTAATCTGTTCGTGACGAGTTCAGTTTGAGTTGCTTTGAGTGTCCGGTCCCGTTGGAATTGGAGGACAGGCACTTCGAGACACGTGGGGGTCGTTACCGGACTGTTTGTTTGTCAACACAGGTTCCCGCCAGTTTCCATAGCTGAACATAAAAGAAATTACGCACCAGCGGCACATTCCACACCGTGCTACACAGAAAGAAAGAAAGAGCACATGAAAATCCGCGTCACCAAAATGCCGGAATAACAGCCAGAATAACTAAAGTGAAAGAGCATTTTCTGATAAAGTAATAACAACAAGTGAAGTTAACGTCATAAAAACTGTAAGTACGTACAAAATTAATACATAAAAACTCCATCATGTTCAAGAAGTGCGATCTATTAATCATATCAAGTTTGCACCAGATGCGCAAAAGTACACCACCTTATTGAACACTACAGCGCTATGGGAAATTATTGAACAACTGTCATTAGAAAGTGTAACATATTTAACAACATTAGTAGTTAGTTGAAGAAAGAACTGTTACAAATACAAGTATATGTGAGAAACGAAGATAGTGGTTAGATATGAGATGTACCAAAAGATCGACACCATGGTCGATATGAAAAGTAATGATGTTAATCTAAGTAGGCAGTAAGGAACACTGCTCTGCTACACGTTACCCACAGTAACCTAGTATTAGATAACAACGATTTTATATTCAAGAATTTATGATCTATTGAAACTGCTCAAAAGTGTTACATGATGATGAGCAATCTGCTAAACGTATGAAGCTCCGTACAGTGATCAGACATTCGTCATGAATGAAAATTTTATCACGATTGTCATTCGACTGATGTATACAGGATGGAGTATGCTAACGAGTCGCAGTTATAGTATACTCTATTGTAAAGACATTTATTGATACCGTGAACAGTACAGAAATTTTTGGCTTGCCGATCCAGAACGCCAAAGCATTTTAGCCATTTACGTTTGTAGGACATTGGTACGTTCAACATCGCTACTTGCCGACACTAGTTCATGGCTGAATTATCGGCACACTAACGGACTTAGTGAATATTACGACATTTATACGCATACTTCGTCATATGTCAGGATGGATAGTGCATACTCCACAGACACCCTCCTCTACCATTATTGACAAGGAAGATGTCACGTTACTTGGACATTGCGTATGTTTGAACAGATTTACAGCTGGACTTACGTCAACACTCTGACGTCAGGACATACCAACACGGTCACTCGGATTGAGAACAGTACTACACTATCCTTTTCCCATCGTGACACAGCCTGGTCACTCATTGGACTTTACTTACCAGAAGTTAAATTACGTCATTCAACTTTACGTACTTCACTGTGGGAATCATTCACTCAAGTACCTACAGCGCACATTCAGCCTAAAGTATCAATACTAAGGCTGAAATAAACTCAAGTTTCGTCGATACACCAAAGCCGACTACGTGTTCTTATGAGTCGGTGACGGACCGCGTTGGTCCAGGGTGCGAGTACAAGTTAATTGTACTATCGTCTCAAGACAGGAGCAACAATCGTTACACAGCTTCTCACATATTTTCATTCAACCAGGATACCACTGATCGATTGCCGATTACGGATCAGTATAGTTGGAACTTATCAACACTTAATTGAGAATCTCAAATTATATCAGTTCTCGAGCGATTCAAGTATTACTCGACTTTCGGGAGATGCACCAAAGGCCAGTAGCAATTGTATTGTTGATGTATTATAGCATTGATCTTAGTAATAAGGCACTAGTTATCAAAGATTTTTGCGGGTGGTTGGTATCATGTCAAGTCTAAGTGAATCATGTGAACGTCTTAGTGTTGTTGTTCTTATCGGAAATATGTTCTCACGTCACTTGTCAATCGTCGTTTGTGATTGTTAATTGTTTTGTGGCGTTTTGTGCATTGCTGCAATGCCGTATGTTTGGTAAATGTGTACCAGAAGTAAGACAAGTAACCATCAGTGCGTGTAACTTTTGGTCTCTTTTTTGAATGTTTCAAAAAAATGTCATTTAAAGACAAATAATCTCGTTTGTTTTGTTTCTGATCATCATTTATGTTCTCGGACGTAGAATCATTTGATGAAGAATGTTTGCATTACAGAAGATATACAAGACTGAAAAAAATAACATTGTTCCAATCAACAAAGTTACAATGTACAAATATTGGCATGAGTGCAGATGAGAGATTTTACAGGTTTGAAACAAAGAAAGCGAGAACGAAATAGAATGAAAGGAAGAATAAAAGAGAAGAATAAAAGAAAAAGAAAATGGGATGAAAGTATTAGGTTTATATTAACACAGAATACGTTACAGACACATTAGGGTCTTAGGTCTTATTACTTAATTATGACAGGTGTCACTGATATAAATATATACTTTTTACAGATGTTCATACTATCTAATATCTCTACACTCAGTTGGATAATATTTCGTATCGCTATTCTTCGGATAATTGTTCGTAACTATATATTTCTTAGAGAACTTAATAAATTATTTGGTTTAAATATTTATTCTTGTTGAATCATAATATTATATTATATTGCTGATTTAGTTTCTTAGAAGTCTTGAATATTGCAATGTCTCATTCTTCACAAGTCTATATCTATATTGAAGATCTACAAGATTTTATTAGGCCAATCACATTCTGTGAGACATTCTCAGTCGATTATAATTAATAGAGGAACAGATCTTTGTTATAAGTTAATTAGTTATATGTTAATGTTCTGTTCTTTCATAAGTTATTAAGAAATTTGATAAAGATATATTCAGATAGCGCCGAATTGAGGGAACAATGCTATAAGAATCAACTAAATATTAATATATTATTATTGCAAATAGAATTTATTCAATTGGGTACATATGTTACCGATTTTCCATTGACAGAGTGAGTGAAGGGAATATTCGGAATAAGAACTTCACAAGAGATGCGTGATTGAAACATTCATTGTGCATTCAATGGCCAAGCCAAGTATTTTGTTTTGTATTGTCACACTAACTTTGAACAGTATATGATTGTGTTAATAATAGTTAGTCATTAGTTGATTGTTGAATCCAAAGAATTAGAATTATTAATAAGTAATTGTAAATTAGTATAGTATTGGTATAGTATTAATATAGTATTGGTATTATTTAAATAGTTAATTCTATGATAGTAATTATTTACTTGCATTAACAATGTTGTTAGATTAATTAATATTATATTAAGCTGCGAATCAACCGTAAAGAAGGAGCAAAAGAATAGATACAATCAAGCGACATTCTTGGAGTATCCACGGGAAAAGGATCAATAGATTCTTTAGGCGGAAAGCGTATAAGTCACCCAACCCATGGAAATAAATTTCAGGAAAAGAAATAGATGTATGATACGAAACAAGGACAACAAGGATCAACTACAACAAAAATGGTTACTTGGAAAACCTCATTATTACCCTAGTCCTAAACTCATGGTAATACCTAGAGTTAGGACACACTTGTCTATTATGACAAGGTAGGGACTAATATGTTTATTAGTTGGTCTTCTTCTTCTTCTTCGTTCATCCGGAGTTTTTTTTCGGACGTGATTGGGTTGTGCCTGTTTACAGCAGAGCTGCGTTCTTGCGCCGTTAGGCCGACACATCCGACTTCTGCGGGCATTTGTTGACCCGGTTAACCTTCCCGGAGATTAGTTGGTCTGATTGCCCATGATTAGCCACACGACGTCCAACGGAGGGTTTGGACAGGTGGGCGTGCCCGTTATGTAGCTTTATTTTTTTTAAGGGTAGATAAGGGGGTAAAACCAAGTGCTATTCAGTTGTGCTTAAAAATTGTTGTGATAGTTGTACAGATATACAGATAAAAAGGGAAAACATTATAAATAATTTTTTTTTTATCTGGGAGGGGCATTATGCCACATAACGGCACACGCGCCACCAAATATAAAGAAGAGACCTTATTGGATTTTCCCAGACAGTCACAAAACTGGACGACAAATATGAGAAACCAAGGGAATAAAAACAACGTCATTGAACGGCAACGGGAGACGCTGTGAATTCGTGGATTCGAAAGGATGTGTTTATAAAAGGCTCCGTGTGAAGGTGACACCTGGAGGCGGTGGTTTCGTGATGAGGCAGCTGGGAGTCCGGAGAGGAATTTGTTGAAGACAACACAACGGTAGAAAGACCGGGTGTAGATACCTAGACTTTTATTCAAGCGGTTGAACTGAGGATTTGGATAATTAGGCCTCAAGCGCAGCGAGCTGGACTTGGAGCTCGTATATGTTATTTAAGTGAGCGCCGATCCTGCGTATAGGGATCAGCTCACGTTTCTACAAGAGTTATATCCTGGTGTCCTGCGGCGGAATAAACGTCTTAAATCGTCTGCTCGACTTGAGTCTGCCATATGTTCATAATCCTGTTCATATAAGGTAGAACATGTTTTGTTGTTCTGATCTGTTCGTGACGAGTTCAATTTGAGTTGCTTTGAGTGTCCGGTCCCGGTGGAATTGGAGGACAGGCACTTTGAGACAAAATACAACATAATTTCCAGCAAATACAATATAATGTTACCTTGTAAGATTGCTGGGGATGCATCACACGAAGCTTGACGTCCTTCACTGAAATAAGTAATTAGATATCTAATGAAAGTCCTAACACGAAAGTAACATACGAAAACAAAAATAATTACAAAAGATAAAAATGTAAACATGATAGCAATAGTGACAGCATCCGTAGTTTATGATAGAAAGCACAGTCTAAAGACTTACGGGCGAGAAGTTCTCCACATGGCATGCCAATGAATGAATGAAAAAAATAATTTAGTAGAAACACATTTTCATTCTAAAAGTTAGCATCTGGGAGTATGTTTGTAAACCATGTTGTCTATGTTTCAGCTTGAATAACACAGGCTGCTATAATAAGACCTAACATTTGTTTGATAATATAGTTCATAGCTATGATGTAACATATATGTTTCTGAAAGTGTAGCATTTATAATAAGTTTATTGTTTGTTGCATTAAACCATACTACAAGAACTGAATATTGAAGAAGGTTGGCTAATAATGACGATAAATCAAAGAAAATTGAAATAATGTGGTCACTTGAAACGCCATGAAAGTGTGGAGAAAACAATTAAGGAGGAGTATATGCCCGGGAAAAAAAGGAAGAGGAAGGCCACAGATAGGATGGGTGCAAGATGTGGCAGATTATCTCCACATGGGTGTATCTAACGCGGGATATATTGCTTATGACCGAGAATTTTTCCGGACGGTTGCTATGGGAGCGAAGTTCTGTAGAGGACATACTACTGAATGAATGATTGAATTAATGAACGAGTGAATGAATGAATGAATGAATGAATGAATGAAATCATGTAGATTAATTAAAATGCTTAACTATGTGTTCGAAAACTAATTCTGAAATATGCCCACAACAAGCACATAAAGCTGCAGAAGTTTCTTTTATACGAGTTGATACGTGTTGGTATATATTGCGAGCCCCATATTTTATAGACGATACGGCACTGAATGCGAGATATGGTCAGTATCACACAGGTTTATCTTTACTTCCCGGAGCATTTTCTTGTAGCCATTGTAGGCTATGTCGACCTGGGAGTCCGGGACTGTTTGGAAACCAAAAAAAATTCCTAACTTTGTGGGAGATTCGAACACATGCACACAAGGCCGCCAGGCTCGAGGTAAAATGGATAGCTTGCAGTAAGCAGTAATTTATCCGTTTTCTCTCTCTCTCTCTCTCTCTCTCTCTCTCTCTCTCTCCCCCTCTCTCTCGCTCTATCCCTCTCTCTCTATCGTTCTTTCTATGTCTCTCTCTTTCTCTCGCTCTTTCTCTCTCTCCTCTATCTTTCTTTCTTTATTTCCATCCTCTCTCCTTTTCTCTCTCTTTTCTCTCTACCCTTTCTCTCTCTCTCATCTCTCTTTTCCTCTGCCTATTTCTCTCTCCCTCTCTCTCTCTATCTCTCTCTCTTCTCTCTCTCTGTCTCTCTGTGCTCTATTATTCTTTCTCTCTCTCTCTTCTCTCTTACGCCTTCTCTCCTTTTCTCTCTTCTCCCTCTCTTTCTCATACTCTCTCTTTTCCTCCTTCGTCTCACTCTTTCTCTCTTTCTCTCTCTCTCTGCATCTTTCTCTCTCTCTCTATCTCTCTCCTCTCTCTTTCTCTCTCTCGTCTCTCTCATTCTCTTTCTCTCTCTTCTTCTTCTCAATTCTCTCTCTGTTTCTTTCTTTCTCTATCTCTCCTTCCCATCACTCACTCTTTCTTTCTTTCCTCTCTTTTTGTTTTTCTAACCCTCTCTCTCTTTCTCTGTTTTTCTCTCTTTCTCTTTGTTTCTCTCTCTTTGTTTCTATCCCTCTCTCTTTCTCTCTGTCTCTGTTTCTCTCTCTCTCTCTCTCTCTCTCTCTCTCTCTCTCACACACACACACACACACACACACACACACACACACACACACACACACAAATATGCCCTTAAAAATTACATTTTAACTGTAACTATAATTAACCCCTTTTCACCACCCAACATCACGTGAACGCCACACCTACCTTTTCGCCAAGGGATTGACTACAAGAACCACCCGGGGACACATCTGTGAAGTTATTGCCACCACGGTGTCATAGCTTTGCCCTCTCAGAGTTTTATCATTCCACGCCAGCACTTCCTCACCTGGGAACACCCAACAAAACATCAGCCCTACCTTTTACGTTCACATTACACATTTACACGATGCAACTACTGTAATTTACACGAAGGCTGTTACCGCAAAGTCAAGTTTGTTACGTGTAACTGTGTTCTAGTAAAGTTGACCGATTCCTCTTCTTGTCTATGGGTCTATACAAAATCTCCCAATGGTATCTTCTTATTTTACGCTCAATCGTGGTTGCGGCTTTGTGGGAGCACGTGCACACCTCGGAGGAGCAGATGGATCACCATAGTCTGGTAAGAATGAGACAACGAGGCGTGACGAGAGGATCTGGCCGACGCTCGACGCTCAGAGGAAAGGCGAGACGGACATATAATCAGATTGCTACTGGAACTATTAGTATTGGAACTCTTCGCTGGCTGCTGAGGAAGGGGACGGAGCGCTTATGGGAATGCCCCGAATGCCGTGATGTCGGTTTCTAAATCAATAAATCAATCAATCATTTACGCTCAATCATCCATCGGGGCATGATCCTTAAAACAAACACATAAAAACTCACTTCAAGCTCTCCTATCCTTAGCTACCCTATGCAGCTGCGTCCATGTTTTTCTCATATTGTTCACTTCTGTTTCTACTTCTCTTCTCCGTGAGTGTTTAGTTCTTCCTCTATTTCTTGTGCCCCGTGGGTTCCAGTTATTTCTTGTTTTACAATTGTCGACTTTTCTCATTGTATGTCCTATCCAGGGACAGCGTCGTTTCTTCACCTCTATGTTCACTGGTATTTATCAGGGTTCTCCACGAGCTCTATATTGGTGAGTATGTCATACCATTTTATCCCTTCTATTTTGTACAGTCACCAGTTAGTGAATATCTGTAGTTTATCAGTAATCGTTTTCGTTGTTCTTCGTTTTTCTCATCCATGTAACTTTTTTTTTTTCCATATTCCTCACAGGACGTTGCAGTCAACACCAGCATTTTTCAGATGCTGTTGATGTACTAGGCAAGATTACGCTCAGTAGTTTGCCACTGCTTTCTTAGCGACCGGCAGACATACCCCTAAGTTACCAACGCGGCGAGAACCGCTACCGATCCTCGCGCAGGTTAGTTACTCACGAGAATATACGGGATTACGGAGAAAGACGTTACCTCCTAGGCCAGGGATACGGGCGATCCGTGTAGTAGTCCTGCTTTAACTTTAGCTCAATATTCTGCTCAGTTTAATTTCTTTTGTCTTTAACATTTCCTAGTGTTATAAGAGCTACTATAGATAAAAACTATTATACATAAAAGCTCCTATAAATAAAAGCTCCTATAGATAAAAGCTCCTATAGATAAAAGCTCCTAAAGATAAAAGTTCCTATAGATAAAAGCTCCAATAGAAAAAAAGCTTCTATAGATAAACGCTCCTATAGATAAAAGCTTCTATATATAAAAGTTCCTATAGATAAAAGCCCCTATAGATAAAAGCTCCTATAGTTAAAACTCCTATATATATAAAAGCTCCTATAAATAAAAGCTCCAATATATAAAAGCTCCTATAGATAAAAGCTCCTATAGATAAAAGCTTCTATAGATCTGGTGTAGTAAAACACCTTAAAGAGCAACCGATATAGATGCTAGACCCATATTGTTTAGAACATTCGGCACTGGGTGGATGACGTCATCAGTACCACGGCCACCGCCTTTACTTTCCAAGACATTTCTTCCTGCCCACTTTAGACTGGTTCTATCTGGGTGTCCAGATCACTTACACAATTCCGAATCCGCCCGAATGCGAATGGAAAAAATAATCGCCAGGCCGGCAGGCGAGCGTTTAACCACTACGCTACCGTGTCTCTTGTGTGGTACAGAAAAGGGATTATTTGCTTTTCGTCGTAATTATGTACCATGCCGATAAGCGTGGACGGTCATGTTTCGGCATCTCACGTGATCACCAGAGTCGTGGATCAGCTCTGTGTTCTTGTCTCGACCATACAACATGGCCAACCCATCCAGGTATTTACTTCTATGCCCTTCCCCTTGTTCTGTTCCAAAAATAGTAAACCGTGAGCGTCTAATTTCTCTAATCAGTTTACGATTTACATTTGTTTCTTGTAGGACTTGTTCATTAGTTCTTCTATCTGTTCGTGGTATTCTTTGCATTTTCCTTAGAACCCACATTTCCACTGCCATAAGATGTTTATCATGGTGTCTGCTCATTGTCCACGTTTCACAACCATACAGAAGAACAGGCTCTATGTTCTCTATCTTGTTCTCGTTGCAATTGACATCTTTTTTTTAATTGTGTTTCACATTTAGCTTTAGCAGATATCACATGGTTCTGTTTTCGTAGAACATTTTCTAGTCTTAAAATTCCCAAGGCAGCATATTAGGGGGTTTCCGTGCCAAAGTGGTTAAGCGCTCTCCGAAGTTTGTTGCTTTGATACAAAACTTCGTCATCCCGTTCAAGAGTACAATTTTCTCGGAGACTGCTGGTGCTCGTCGCTGGAAATATGGAATTCGTGCTTTATGCGACGCTTTCGGCAGTCCGCACCGCGAATAGAGACTGATCAATATAGGGTAAAACCCGGTACACTGAATCCGATTCTCTCGCTCTTATGCCTTCCTTTTGTATTAAACATTAAAAAAAAAAACCTTAGCAGCAGTAGCCGTATACAACTAAAACACGTAAGGAAATAACTGTTTTGAGCTGGGCACGGAAACAGGCACAACAAGAACCACTTACCCACACGAATATTGCCTGTCACATTCGAGGACACCCAAGAGATTAAGGCTTTTGTGACTTGTGCTCGATCCTCAACGCCACCAGTTACTTTGATGCCAAAGGGACAGTCTGCGGTAAAGAGAGATTCACATGGCAGTTACTGTAGTGGGTGTTCAACGCGTTAGGTTGTGAACTTGTATCTATCAATTATTACATCAGTCGGGTGCCATCTCCACTGTGAAAGTTGGCTGCTATGGATCTCCAACACTGTTTGTCTCTCACCTTGATTATACATTCTGTCAGACTGATATTCGTCCATCTCTTGATGTTGTTTCCCCACTTGTATCATTGTCTACGGTGAAGTTTTTTTTAAAAATTTTTTAAAAATATAATAAGGGTTTGATATGACGAGTTGTCTAGGGGCATCCCGGATGGGAATCTGCTCCCTCTTCAATAGACGTTGACTGTGTGTTGTCTGCCATCCTCATCATGATCTCCCAATTAAATTTATACACAGTGACATATGTCAACCGGACTCAACAACAATTTAACACAACATCCACAATGAAATGTGCTCAACAACAGTTGAACAAACCATTCCTAATGAACTGTCCTCAACAACAGTTGAACACAACATTCACCATGAACTGTTCTCAACAACGGTTGAACAAACCACTCCCAATGAACTGTATTCAACAACTGTTGAACAAAACATTCACCATGAACTGTAATCAACAGCAATGTTTAACGCCACCCTTTTATTGAGAAAACTGGAGGGGTCTAATGAAGATCTAGGTTCCTCTGGTGATATCATATTCACTTCACACATTGCATATGCATAGATAATACAATCAGTAGGGGGGGGGGAGGGAGGGGAACTCAGATACTTCACCCAAACCAACCAACAGCCTCCCAACCTATTAAATTGATAAATCTCCAATCATCAACACAATAACAACATCACTAAAACTCCTCTCTCAACAATTCTAAAATAGTGTACTCCTATATAGCCCATGCCGGTCTCTCTGGTCGAGGGGTCAGCAGTTATCCCCGTAACCCCAGATACTCTCGTGGTTGACGTGAGCGCACGAGAATTGGAAGAGGTTCGAGTCGCGCCAGTGACTTATGAGAGAATGGAGCCGATCGCTCAGAAAGCAATGGCAAACTACTGAGCGTAATCTTGCCATGAAATCAACAATCAGCTGAAAGATGCTGATGTTGACAGCGATGTCCTGTAAAGGATATGCAAAACATATAACCCATGGAAAAGTAATCCATTAATCATGGGAATGTGTACGTTTAATCGATCCCGGTATTTTAACAACCCAGTGTCCATTGTATTAATATAGTAGTTCATGATACAAATTGAGAGTGCGATAACATTCACCAAACATACCGCAGAATACTCATAGCAGACGAAACGATAGACATGATAAAATATTCAGTGTGTTAGACATGTCAGATTAGCAGAAGCGAACATTTAGGTTAACTTTTCAATGAAGCTCTGATCTCACACTTTCACAGTTCTCATACAAATACACCGATACCCGTCTCTTTCTTATCACTACGCACAGTCACAACATTTAAAATGATTTTATAGTCGCACCTGAGACACAGAGAGAGCGAAATTAGGAGATACATTTCACCACATTTCGAAAGCGACCAGCCCAGATGAAATGTACATGGCTAATGCTATGCTTTGTTTTGGCCGGGATCAGATGGAATCTCCCGGCAGGCTTTGCGAATCAGCCAATCAAATGACTGTATGCGCCCTTCCAAACCGAGTTAACCTAGTGCGACTCCTTCCCGAATCTTCGATCCCTGTGTAACCCTGATGTGCTACTATCAGTAGGGACACCGTTCTATGTCGTATAGATTTGGCAAATCCCCTATTCACTGAAAAACTTGGATGAATGACAACGACATGTCACATCAACCTCCTGCTCGCTTGCCTTCACCCCTGCCCGTCGGTATCATTTTAAAAAGTGTTATATCGTTTAACGTGGCTGAAATATTTCATTTACCTCTTTTTTAAAAATGTATTTCATCAACTCTCTTTTCATTCCCAGTTTTTCTAGAATCTCTGTATTTGTTTTCTTTTCCGTGAAATACGACATATTCTTTTGTATATCCTCATATTCAGGGCATCCTTTCGGCTTTCTAATTGCTTGCTCATTGCCCAGGCGTGCACGCCATATAATAGTGTTGAATATACATAAAATGTGACAATTCCCATTGTTAATGCATTCTTAATCTCTCTTGATGTTAATACAGATTTTCTTTTGAAACATATTGTGGATATCCCTTTTTGCTTTTGATTTATGTTTCACTTCTGGCATCATCTGCTATTACAAGAACACTGAGCTGATCAACGACTCTGGTGATCAAGAAGAACAAAAATAACAACAGCAGAAACAGCAACTACAACAATAGGAAAACCAAGAAGAAGAAAAACAACAACAACAACAACAACAACAACAACAACAACAAGACACATGTGCATACAAACCTCTAGGTCGAGAATGTAATGTGATGAGGTAGACTGCAGGAAATCCAGACTGACGCCATTTATCTAGGATTTCACTGGTGTCTTTTGACGTCTGCATGTCCAGGCTTCTCGTTAACCGTGTCTGGGGGGGGGGGGATTTAAAGAAAATAATAATATTGATACTGAATACGAACATTTCTGGCACCTTGCCGTTTTGGCTGGCGATAGTTTGTTACATTCACCAGTTCTAAAAAGACATAACAGGTACAACCCACGACGATATCGAATGTGAATGATCAGATTAATTCGCGCGGTGAATGTTCGTCCACAATGGTCGCATGTGAACATACGGTCATTTCCACCATCAAACACCATCTGACGTTTCACATGCTTGGCTTGTGACCTTTCTGTAATCATTGTATCCTTTATATCTTTATTCCATTTCTGTTCTTTGCACCCCGCGCAACACGATCAGTAACGACTTTCTCCCAAGGTGAAATACCAATGCTTGTATCAGTCATATCCCGCTTACGCACACCCTTGCACCGTAGTAGAGGTCGACCCTGAGATCTTTTACCCAACTGTAATTCGCTAAAAAAAAATGTGTTTTTAGTATTCGACCGTCAGTCATTCTCCTTATGTGTCCTATCCATCAAAGTCTACGAAGACTGAGCATGGAACAAACCGTTACACAACTCAATCCTTTCAATACTTCAATTTTGTGATTTCATCTTGCTAAGTAATACCATGTATTCGTGGCAGACAGCGCATATGAAAGCTCTTTAAACATTTCTCCTGGTGTAAATAAGTTGACCAGGCTCCACTGTCATACAGAACAGTATTAAGGACATATGTTTGATAGACCAGGACTTTTGTTTTGGAGTAGACTTCTTGTTCTTCCAGACACCTTTTGTTAATCTGCTGCCTTACCACTCCTGAGGTTGATATCCTGATCTAGGAATACGTTTTGTTGACATCAGATCCTAGATATTTGCAATGTCCACTTCTTCGTCGTGGATAAAGATTGATGGTAACCCATGGGCACCTTGTGTTATAATCTGTGTCTTTTATTTGCTAATTGTTAAACCAAATTCATTACAAGCAATGGAGAATGCAGATACTAGACGTCGTAATCCTACTCCAGTGCAGGTCGTAGCTGCAGCATCGAGTGCAAAAACGAACTCTCTGATCAGTACCCTCCTAATTTTGGTCTTGGTCTTCAATCTGCGAGTGTTGTAGAGACAACCATCTGATCGTAAGTGAATATATATACCACCATCCTGATCACAAAAGATATATTTCAGTAAAAGTGAAAAGTATTTTTCAAAGGGGGCTGGAACAAGTACACCGCCTTGCGTAACTCCACTCTTGATTTCATTATACTCTTCTGAAGATGCACAATCAAATTTCATTATAACCTTCATGATTGTTTGGAACGGTTCCACAATAGACAGAAGAGTTGACGATCGGCTGTCTACTTTAGCACCTCACGCCTGACCAAATCAAATGTCTTTGTGAGATCGATGAAGGCAATAAACAGTGGCTGCTTCTGCTCACGATATGGTTTATGATTTCCTTTTTTGTTTGCAGCTGTCGCAATGAGACTATCATATCAATGGAAGACCAGTTCCGTCGAAAGTCACACTGTTATTCTGGGTAGACTTATTGTCCCAAGACTTGTAGTCTGTGCAGAACAATTATGGCAAATATTTTTGAACGATACCCCTACAATGGCAAAAAGAAAATCCTAACCTGCACAGTTCGCGGCGACTGCACTAGCCAGGCGGCCTTTATTCCTCAGGCTCAAAGACCCCTCTGCCATACACCGCAAGGTACTATATTGGCAGTAAATGACAGTTTTTTTTTTTTTGACCCCTACAATCACTCCGATGTTTTTCTTGTACAATGTTGTTATGATGCTTGAATCTTTGTAATCTTGTAGGTCTTTTCCTCGCCAGCATAGCTCTAGAAGCTGGTGGATCTGTAGAGTTAATATCTCTTGTCAACTCCTGACAACTTCTATTGGAATCGCATCTTTATCCTGAGCTTTGCCAGAATCAAGTTCATTTATAGCAAACTTAACTTCTTTTATGGTGGGAAGAGTGTTCAGGTGGTCAAGAGTTGGCAGGGCCTCTATAGCTTGAGAGTGCAGCATCCGCAAGTTTTTTCCTCTCTTGAGCAAATCTCCAAATAGTTTTCTACAATCTATCCATCTGCTGTTTCTTCTCAGACAAAAATTAGAACTCATGTTTTATATATATCTCATCTCGTCTCATCAGGTTCCTCTTTTACCTTGCGGGGTCGAGATGAAGCATAAACATCGGGAGAGTGCCCGTGTATGGGCTTCATATATCGAGGTTCCTGTGGTCTCTGTAATTCCCTCTATCCATCGTTTACGTGGCCGGCCTCTTTCTTTGTTTCCGTCTGGTCTATACATCATTGCTTGTTGAGGTATTCGGTTAGTTGGTAATCTATGGCCAAACCATTTAACCTGCAGTTTTCTGATAAAATCTAGCTCTGCTTTAACCCTAAATTTAGTCCTGATTTATCATTTCTGATTTTCTCTCTTCTTGATAAATTTAGTATTCTTCTCAGGAATCTCATTTCTGTTGTAATGTTTCTTTTATCTTTTTCTGTCATAGTACATGTTTGGTATTGATAGCAAAGAGGTGGTAGGAAGATTGTGTTGTACAGTGCTTTCTTAGTGGCTAGTGACACATGTTTGTTCTTTAGAATTGGCGCTATTTATCCAGCGAGTAGGTTTGCCCTATTGCATCTATTTTCGAACTCGTCTACTGATTTGCCATGTGATGATATAATGCTTCCTAGGTAATTGAAGCTCTTAACTTGATGCAGGGCGTAATCTTCTAGACCAGAGGTTCCAATACACGGCCCGCTAAAAAATTGTTAAATGAACTTTTGATTTTAAACCAAAAAGTTACCGCAGTGTAGTACTGACACTGACTGTCTTTAAAGTTTTAGAATTTTGTTGATGAAAGTTAAGAAAGGTAAGAATGATATTGCACGACTTTTATAATTTTATAACGTTGTGGCCAGTTTAACTACCGAAAATAGTAGATATGGCACTCTGCATAAAAAGCTTGGGAACCACTGATCTAGACGAATGTGTGTTGTGCTTTCTTCTTTGGTTATAGTCATTACCTCTGTTTTACTTGTACTAATTTTAATGTTTTGTTCCATACACACTTCGTTCAGACTATTTATGCAGTCTTGAAATTTTGATTCTAATTTTGCTAATAATGCTTGATCGTCACCAAATAAGAGTTCTTTAATGTTGTGATTTGCCGCTGATTCTTCATCTGTGTTCTGTTCTTCGTGCGATGTTGTTATGGTCTCTCTTTGGCTGCATTCTTTTATATATGCTGTCTATATAGGTTATGAACAAGAGGGGGCACATGACACAATCTTGTCGTGCTCCGGATCTTACGGTGAAGGGTTCTGAGTATACTCAATTCGTTCTTACTGTGCATTCACTGTTGGTGTTTAAGCTTCTATGTAAGTTTGTTATGTTTACTCACTCCATATCTTTTAAGGATTTCTCATAGTGTGTTTCTATCTACTCCGTCAATTGCCTTTTCTTGGCCGACAAAGGCTAAGTAGAGTATCTCATTAAATTCAATTGATTTTTCTATTAGTTGTCTAAGAGCAAAAATGGCACATGTGCATCCTTTGTTTTTCGTAAGTCCAAGTCATGTTTCGCGTAGCTGGAGTTCTATTATAATTCGTAGTCTTTTCTCTAGAAGTGTGCAGAATATTTTTCATGTATGACTCAAAAGGAAAATGCTTATGTATCGCGTACGGTCTCTTTTACTGCCTTTGTTTTTTTCCAAATTGGATTATTATGGCGCTTCCCCTGTCTTGTGGTGTCTGTTGTTCTACCCAAACATGGTTAAATAGTCTATGTAGCCATACTGTTCCTACTTTTCTTGCTGTTTTAATTAGTTCACACACACACACACACACACACACACACACACACACACACTGACATGACCCTAATGTCGCCACTAATACAGAATATGACGTGGGTTCTTCTTAATCCTAAATCAGTTATTTAAGACCTAGGGAGTTTCCGTAGCGAATGGGTTATGCCGAATGTCTCGCGTCCCGAAGGTTGTGGGTTCAAATCTGGGACACGTCTCCCGGTGCATGAATGCAATTTTCTCGGAGACTCATGTCGCTCGACGCTTTCGGCAGGTTGCCCTGCGGAAAGAGACCGAGCCATATGGGATAAAATCCCCAGGCAGTGAAGTCGATCATGTTGCCTGTAAAACCATTTTAGGTTTGTTTCTCACATGAACAAGAGGGAATTTTCGACGTAACCTACAGCTGCTGTTGGGAGGTGGAGAGAGGTGGAGATGGAGAGAGGTGGAGATGGAGAGAGAGAGAGAGAGAGAGAGAGAGAGAGAGAGAGAGAGAGAGAGAGAGAGAGAGAGTAGGAAAGAAAGAGAGAACCTAACTGTGCACCACTTCTAGAGCCATGCAGTTTGCTAATAGTTACAGACACTACACCCTGACATCTCTCTCTCTCTCTCTCTCTCTCTCTCTCTCTCTCTCTCTCTCTCTCTCTCTCTCTCTCTGTACCTGTTGATTAATTGCTGGCGAGGCCCTCGTGGATTTCAGTGCTTTATCCACTGAGCTAGAGGAAGGCACATTTCTGCTGCTCTTGTCTCCGAACCTCCTGTCTTTGGTAGTCACCGGACTCATGCAGCTGTTGCCCCGGCTCATGGCATCCTGGCGGCGAATTCTGTGGAATAAGATCAACTGTAGAATCGAAGATACGTTAAGCAATAACATATCAGAAAATGTGAAACGCTAGAACGAAAGAACAAACCTTGTTTTCAAAGGATTAAGAATTGGGCCCACAGGCCCGCCTAACATTCTGCCCTTCTTATCTCTCTCACTTTTGAGGCTAATCGAGAACATCAACATCAACAATATTAAGATTAACCACATGCGATGTATATGCAGAGTTGCTGTAAACTGAGGAACTGGGTGGCGCAGTGGTTAGGACGCTTGTCTGCCGGCCCGGTGATCAATTTTTCGAATTCTCTTCGAATCGCGGTCGGCGTTGTGACGAAGGGGTTACGAACACAATTCGTATCCCTGCATACCACGATCGAAATACAGCTGCGTTCGATTTGGAAGCAGATTTCCTTGCGCTGATTGTCTTATAATGGTATGAGTGCCGTCGTTCAGAAAGTAATGGCAAAGTACTGAACGTAAACTTCCCCAGAAGTCACACAGTCAAAAATGCTTTGGTTGACTGCGACTTCATGTAATGGATATGCAACTTAATTTTTAATAGATACAGACAAAACTCACCTTTTGAACTAAACCTTTTCTAGTTGGGGATTGTTTTCCATTGACCTAGGCTTTCACGGCGGCATAGCCTAAAATGTTAAGTATACGGTAGTAGGCGGAATAATTCATAATTCGTAATGGAAGACGTAATATTAACGAAAAGGATTTGAAACATTTAGTAGATGCGATTATTGTATACAGTGAACAGCTAGGGTTATAATTAAATTGTAAGAAGAAAAAGACTATGGTCGTCTCTAAAAAGAAAGAATATCACAGTGTAATGTAAGGGTAAATGTGAATATTCTTAAACAAGTGAATAAGTGCAACTATCTCGAAACAGAGAATTCTTCTGATGGGAGGTGCCCTGTAGAGATTACAACACGAATCACGACGGTAAAAGTTACTGTTTGTAAAATGGAAAACATACTGACCAATAAAACGATGTTATTTGCAATGACAAAAAGAGTGTTGAGGTGCTATATAGGAGCTGTATTTTTATATGGATGTAAAATGTGGACAATAAGCAGATATGCTGAAAAACATCTAAAGGTAGTGAACATATGGATTCTGGGGTAGGGGGGGGGGGTGGGTGCGAAGAATACTACGGACAGACAGTAAAAATAATAACCGATTCCTGAAAGAAATGAAAACCGTCAACTGTTTAAACAAATTAGATGTAGGCAGTCTACGTCAAGATTATTTGGGTACGTTATGAGAAGAAATAAACTGGAGAACTTGGTGACAACTGGTAAGATTGAGGGGAAATGAACAGGGAGAAGGCAATGATGGAAACATCTGGATGGCTTGGCCACATGGCAATGTCGGGACAGGAACACAGAGCTGTTCCACGACTGGTTATCGCGTGAGATCGAAAAATATCACCGTCCACGCTCATCGGCATGGAAATGAAGATAATGATGATGGCTACTGATGCCACAGCCGAGGATTGAATCTTGACAACAGTCTACGCAGATAATAGCACTACCAACTATGCTACAGGGAAACGTGGTTATCTTACTTACTTCAATGACAGGGGTGATGCCGATATACAGCGAGCGATACGAAATGAATTTTAAATTTGGGTATCCTGTTACTTCAAAGATAAGAGGGGTGTCGATGAACAGCTATACGTAGAGAATTTAGAACTTATTGTTTCTTCTTTTACAGCAACCTACAGCTATGGATATATTTGGACATGGTTCACTGGTTTCTCAAAGTTTATCTCGAAAGGTCACACACTTTGAGCAAGATCTCATTTTTTTCCTCTCTCTCTCTGCCGGTGAAATCAATGCACTCTTGAAGGGAACAGACAGGGATTTTCTTTGGTGCATCAGATATTCGCAGGTGGCAGAGTCAATAAGGCTCATTTACTGGATGTGTGTTATGAGTCCGCAATGGCATGTTCTGTGTCGGAATATCCTATGTGAGCGTTACTGGCAAGCTCATTTAAGCGGATGAAGATAGAAGCGAGTAGAATTTAGAACTAAGGTCTTCTACTTACTTCAAACATAAACACGGTGTCAATGAACGTCGACACAAATAGAATTTAGAACATCGATGAAAAACTGATTTAAAATACAATGGTTGCATTGAAGAACAGTTAGATGAACAGTTAGATGAACAGTTGGATGAACAATTAGATGAACAGTTAGATGAACAGTTAGATGAACAATTAGATGAAAAGTTAGATGAACAGTTAGATGAACAGTTAGAAGAAAAAATAGATGAACAGTTAGATGAACAGTTGGATGAACAATAAGATGAACAGTTAGATGAACAGTTAGATGAACAATTAGATGAAAAGTTAGATGAACAGTTAGATGAACAGTTAGAAGAACAAATAGATGAACAGTTAGATGAACAGTTAAATGAACAGTTAGATGAAAAGTTAGATGAACAGTTAGATGAAAAGTTAGATGAACAGTTAGATGAACAGTTAGAAGAACAAATAGATGAACAGTTAGATGAACAGTTAAATGAACAGTTAGATGAACAGTTAGATGAACAGTTAGATGAACAGTTAGATGAATAGTTAGATGAACAGTTAGAAGAATAAATAGATGAACAGTTAGATGAACAGTTAGATGAACAGTTAGATGAACAGTTAGATGAACAATTAGATGAACAGTTAGATGAACAGTTAGATGAACAGTTAGATGAACAGTTAGATGAACAGTTAGAAGAACAGTTAGATGAACAGTTAGAAGAACAGTTAGATGAACAGTTAGATGAACAAATAGATGAACAGTTAGATGAACAAATAGATGAATAGTTAGATGAACAGTTAGATGAACAGTTAGATGAACAGGTAGATGAACAGTTGGATGAACAATTAGATGAACAGTTAGATGAACAGTTAGATGAACAGTTAAATCAACAGTTAGATGAACAGTTAGAAGAACAGTTAGATGAACAGTTAGAAGAACAGTTAGATGAACAGTTAGAAGAACAGTTAGATGAACAGTTAGATGAACAAATAGATGAACAGTTAGATGAACAATTAGATGAACACATAGATGAACAATTAGATGAACAGTTAGATGAACAATTAGATGAACAGTTAGATGAACAATTAGATGAAAAAATAGATGAACAATTAGATGAACAATTAGACGAACAGTTAGATGAACAGGTAGATGAATAGTTAGATGTACAGTTAGATGAACAATTAGATGAACAAATAGATGAACAGTTAGATGAACAGTTAGATGAACAGTTAGATGAACAGTTAGATGAACAAATAGATGAACAAATAGATGAACAGTTAGATGAACAAATAGATGAACAGTTAGATGAACAGTTAGATGAACAGTTAGATGAACAGTTAGATGAACAAATAGATGAACAAATAGATGAACAAATAGATGAACAGTTAGATGAACAAATAGATGAACAAATAGATGAACAAATAGATGAACAAATAGATGAACAGTTAGATGAACAGTTGGATGAACAGTTAGATGAACAATTAGATGAGCAGTTAGATGAACAGTTAGGTGAACAGACTTTACAACTTGGTTCCCTTACTTACTTCAACGACAACGGTGATACAGATGAACAGTTAGATAAACAGACTTTACAACTTGTTCCCTTATTTATTTCAAAGATAATGATGATACAGATAAGCAATTAGATGAACAGACTTTACAACTTGGTTTCCTTACTTATGTCAAAGTCCGATACAGATAAACACCTAGGTAAACAGACTTTACAACTTGGTTCCCTTACTTATTTCAATAACAATGGTGATACAGATGAACAGTTAGTTGAACAGTCATTACAACTTGGTTCCTGTACTTACTTCAAAGACAAAGATGGTGGAGTTGAGCATGCGGTGGCTTGCTCTGGCCCTCTGGTGTCTGAAAAAGAGGAGCAGGTGCTGGTGTTGGTGTCGGAGTAATCAGCGCTGTCGCCTTTAGTTTCATCAACTCTGTGGACCTTTCTCAATCCTGCAGGCACTGTGAATAAGTCAACAGTTCGAATCTGATATTGAAATGAGGACATAAAACCAATATTACTTATATTATTTCTAATTGCATGTTATACGTATGTTTTGATTATTTTGTACGTATGTTTTGGTTATGTTATAAGTATGATTTGATAATTTTATATGTATGGTGTGATTATGTTATACGTATGGTTTCATTATGTTCTACATATGTTTTGATTATGTTATAAGTGTAGCGAAACGCCAGTGGCCCATGTCCTTATGCATTCTTTTATTTTGGGTAAACAGGGGGAAACGGCTTTCGGAAGCTCTCAGTTCTCTTGTTCGCTCAAATCTCCATGAAAGATAGTTCTTTGAGTTATCTTCATACCACAATCTTTACATGGAGCGAGTAGATATATGTCTTTCCCTTCGGGTAGACCCGATGGAGCGCCTTGCGCCAAATGTGCACTGGTGCGGCTGCTGGTCAATTCATGGCTGTGCCAACACCTACCGTTTGCTAGTTGCAGCATGTCAAGTTGATTTAAAGATTAAGACAGAGGTGCAACATACTACTGAGGCAATTGGAAAGGTAATACTTGGGTTGTGGGTAGTTCAGCCAGACCTGGACTTATAAATGTATTTTGTCTCGGGTATCGTATATAATACATTGGGTAGAGATCCTATATGTCAAATGTAGGAACTGAGACCCTATTGGTCCTCAGGATTGTGTGATGCATGAGTCAACCCAGTCGCTCAATATTGTTTGTCATCTCCAGGGTCCTCTTCTGTTGGACGTGACTAAATCGGACAGTATCGACCGTGCTTCTATGCTAGAGCCAAATACGTCTGATGAAGCCAGGTCAAGGTATTGGCCATACCACACATGGTGTGCCTAAATCTGAGAGGCAAGGTGCATATCATGAGCAAAATGACAATTTGCATTAATGGCGCATCTCAGGTCCTTTCAGCGACATAAGCCCGAGAGCAGTTGATTTCTGGGCTGAGTCTACGCATGATTATCCTGCATACCATGAGAAAATGACAATTTGCAGTAATGGTGCCTCTCGGGTCCTTTCAGTGACATAGGCCCGAGAGCAGTTGATTTCTAGGCTGAGTCTACGCATGATTATCCGGCATACCCATTTTGTACCGGACATTGAAAGACACCTATCTATGTTAATTCCATGAACAATTCCCATTATGGGAAACCATAATTCAATGGAAGTCCTCAAAAACCAGTGGATTTGATTCTACAGAAGCCTGTTGAACTTACACCCAAGTACCGGGAAGGAAGGAGATTCTGGCACACGTGGTGAGATGTATGTGGACAGATCGGACAGTATATGAAGCTGGGTCTGTGACTATGGCAACCTGAGGCTCTGTGCCTGAACTTTATCTGTGTTGTGTCTGTTTAGAACTTTCTGGGTTAACTGCCTTGATGTTTTTCTGTGCTGTCCTGTATTGATTTAATAAATCAAGTTTTAGTTTATTCCAACGAGCACTGTGTTATATATATGGATCAGCCAGAAGAACACGGCAGGAAATAGGTCCTTAGGTCGAAAGAAAGAGTGACAGTGAGTCCGGGGAAAACGGAGGAGGGTTGGCAGGTAAAGACCTATCCCAGCCAGGGCTATAAAGAGAATAATTTTGAAATATTGTGATAGGGCTATTTGGGACCCTCCACGTAGCTTGTTACAATTTCTGGGGGCACGTCGCGGGATATTTGAAATCCTGGTGGAGTTCTGGCTGATTTAGTGATAGGGGACAGATATCCTTGTCTACTATCAATAGGTTCTGCCTACCGTGCCTGGCTATTGTCTATACTCTTCCTGACACAGACTGACCGACATACGACGTGTTGTGGTCGTGTAATGTAACTTGTTGTGTACTTGTGAGTGCAATTTAATAGACAATTACCTCTTCCCTTACCCTCTGAGTTTCGGATGGCATCAGCTGGGTTTAATGTAGCTGACGTACAGGCTACAGGGCGTGAGATGGGCTATGATGGAGCGGAGTTACAGAAATATGTGCAGGAAGTGGAAAGAGACTTCAGACAGGCTGTGCGCGAAGCCAAGAAAAGGGAGGCCGAGCAGGCAGTCAGAGATCATGAGTTCCGTATGAGGGAGTTGGAGCTGAAAGCTCAAACTGCCAAGGAAAGAGAGGGTGCAGTGGGAGGCGCAGTTCTTCCTGACTCAACAACTTCTAGTGGCGGTCCATACCAGGCAATGAAGTTCACATTGCTCCCGTTCGATGAACACAAAGAGAAGATCGACCAGTATCTTCAAAAATTCCAGTCGATGGCTTTGGCTATGGGATTGGAACGTGGGAAATGGAACTTGAAACTCTCACAGGGCCTGAGGGGGACAGCGTACGAGGTCTACTCAAGGTTGCCACCTGGTATGGAGAATGACTATGAAGCCCTGGAAAAAGCATTATTGAAAAGGTTCCAGATGACAGCCCATACATACCGACAGCAGTTCAGAAAGTCGAAGAGAGAGCCAGGAGAGATGTTCGCAGCCTACAGTGTCAGACTGAAGTCTTACCTTTTGAAGTGGATGTCATTAGCTGGATTTGCTAACGACTATGAAAGTTTAGAAGAATTAGTGGTCGTGGACCAAATGAAGAGGATGATGCCTAAGCCATTGCAAACCTTCTTGCTTGAAAATGGGGCAGAAAGGTTAGACATAGTCAACACATTAGCGGAAAGGTATGTGCTAGCTCATGGAGATAATGGGGAATTGTCACAACCCAATCCCCGACCACCAGACACATGGTCTGGAAAGAAGAAGAACCCTAAAACAGCTCACACCAAGAAGGAGGATCCTTTCGATAAAGTTCCTATTAAGAAACCCTCTGGTAAGAGTCCACCTGGATCTCCTAAAAGAAAGTGGAGTGAAAAGTGGTGCGCCTATTGCAAATCTCCCACACACAATACGGTTGATTGCCGGCGTAAACAGAAAGACTCTCACTATGCTGCTTGTCTTGTAGAAACCGGGGAAGGGTCTCACAAGGAGGTAGAAGGGAGGGATCTAGGGAACAAAGATTCAGAAAAACCACCAGTAGTAGAAACGGTACTTGTGAACGGACAACCAGTCGAGTGTCTCTATGACACGGGTCTGCAGTTTGAGGCTGTAATTTCATCACACTTAGTGAGCCCGGAGCAGCTAACCGGGGAATCTATTGAGATTCAAACGGCGACAAAGAGTGCGGTAGCGATGTCTCTTCCAATTGCGAAGGTGGACATCAAATCAAAATATGTTACCGGCACTATACAGGCAGCCGTTCTGCTAGATCCTATCTTCCCAATGATCTTGGGTTGTCGCTACGTCTTTCTAGGGATTCCAACCGAACCCATGTACGTAGGGGCGATGCAAACCAGATCTCAGTCGGAGGATGAGCAGACGCCGGCCTTGATCGTGAATCCCTTGCCTGGGGAGTTACGAGCTGCTCAAAGCCAGGATGCTACTTTGCAACCTTGCTTCAACCAGTTGCCAAAAAGTTCTGACCCACCAAGACGGGGTCAGTATTATATGAAGAATCGGTTACTGTACCGGAGAGCCGGAGTGGAGGATCGCCAGCATGGACAGCTGGTAGTTCCTAAGGCTTATCGGGAACAGCTTCTTCATATGGGACACACCATTTCTTTCAGTGGACATATGGGTGTCGGGGCAACTCTCCAGCGCATTTCCTGCCATTACTACTGGCCAGGGATGACTAGAGACATGCGTAGGTACGTCAAGTCGTGCCCAGAGTGCCAGCGTGTGGCACCAAAACACTGGACGGCTCCGGTAGTCTTGGGTGACATGCCCATTATGAACTCTCCTTTCGAGAGAGTTGCCATCGATCTTGTTGGTCCTCTTCCTAGGACTAGGAAGAGGAATAAGTACATTCTCACGATGGTGGATTGCTGTTCCATGTGGGGTGAGGCGATACCTTTGGCCACAATCGACTCTAAGCGAGTGGCTGATGCACTGATGGAGACCTTTACTCGGTTGGGATTTCCCAACCAGATCCTAACGGACAATGGGTCTCAGTTCTGTGGTAAGCTGATGGAAGAAGTCTTTCGTATCTTCCAGACCAACCACATTCACACAAGCCCGTATCACCCTCAGTCTAATGGGCAAGTAGAGAGGTTTAATGGTACCTTGATGACCATGCTTCGGAAGCTGGCTCAAGAGAAACCAGACAGATGGGATGAGTATATCTCAGCCGCCTTGTTCGCCTATCGGGAGGTTCCCCATGGGTCGACCGGGTTGCCACCAGCCACTCTACTATTCGGGAGGCCAATCAAGGGTCCCTTAGAAGCCTTTTTGAGATGTTGGACAGAGGAAGAAACTTCCGAAGAAGTTGTATCCTCATATAAATACGTCGAAGAGTTAAAGAAGAAACTGCAGACTGGTTGGGCTTTGGCAGCTCAGAATCTGAGGGCGGCCAGAAAGAGACACGCGGCCTACTACAATAGAAGGACGAAAGATAGGTCTCTTAAGGTGGGGGATCGGGTTCTGTTGTTACTTCCAGTAGGTTCCAATAAACTCGAAATTGGGTGGCAGGGGCCTTTCCCGGTGGAAAGGGTTGTGTCCCGCACCAACTATGCCATCCGAATCAGGGGGAAATCCAAAATCTTCCACATTAACCTCCTCAAAAAGTATGAAGAACGATCTGATGGTACTTCTCTCCCACTCATGACTATGGCGGTCGCGATGGAAACTGAATCGGGCGAAGACGCGGATAGGGGGTATCCATTACACCCTGGGGAAACCTATAGGGATGTACCTATTAATCCTGATCTGTCGGCTGACGAAACAGACAGACTCATCCGTTTGTTGGAGTCCCATCAGCAGATTCTTACCGATCGGCCAGGGCGGACAGGGTTGGTCGAATTTGATATGACTCTGACTACCCAAGACCCCGTTCGCCAAAAAATATATCCAGTGCCCTTTTCGAAAGAGAAGGCCCTGGAAGCTGAAATCCAGAAGCTTCTGGACGATGACATCATCACTCCTTCGACTTCTCCTTATAATGCCGGAGTTGTCTTGTTGAGGAAGTCTAGTGTGGGCGGTACAGAAAATTCAAACTTATCTGTATGGAGTCCCGTTCAAAGGGCAGTCCGACCATCAACCTCTGACCTTTTTGGCAACTTCAAAGAAACTGAACGCGAGGTTAATGAGATGGTCATTACTCCTACAACCTTATCAGTTCACTGTCGAATACATCCCCGGAAGGGAGAATGTGGGAGCAGATTTCCTATCACGGCATCCTATGGTTGAATGTGAGGGTGGGGTCATTCGAACAGAACCACTGACAGTAGAAAGTTCGTAGGGTTCGACTTTCTTAAGAGGAGGCCTATGTAGCGAAACGCCAGTGGCCCATGTCCTTATGCATTCTTTTATTTTGGGTAAACAGGGGGAAACGGCTTTCGGAAGCTCTCAGTTCTCTTGTTCGCTCAAATCTCCATGAAAGATAGTTCTTTGGGTTATCTTCATACCACAATCTTTACATGGAGCGAGTAGATATATGTCTTTCCCTTCGGGTAGACCCGATGGAGCGCCTTGCGCCAAATGTGCACTGGTGCGGCTGCTGGTCAATTCATGGCTGTGCCAACACCTACCGTTTGCTAGTTGCAGCATGTCAAGTTGATTTAAAGATTAAGACAGAGGTGCAACATACTACTGAGGCAATTGGAAAGGTAATACTTGGGTTGTGGGTAGTTCAGCCAGACCTGGACTTATAAATGTATTTTGTCTCGAAGGGGAAGATGAATTGGCGAAAAGCCAATCATAACAAATGAAGAGTTGGTTGACCGTTGGCAATCTAACTAGGCGTCTTGTTCTTGGCATAGCCGGGGAAGTGAATTTGAACAATATATCTCCCCAGAGGATTTCATTTGTTCTTGGCGTCAGATGAGCTGTTGCTATCTTTCTTTCTACGGCTTGAATTGGGCATATTGTCATCTTTCTGTAGAATATAATCATTGGATAGCTATGGTATGACGGAAGGAGGGAAGGGCTCCTTGGGGATGAGGTCCACCAATCTATGATCTATCTTCTTGAGCCAGAAAAGGCTATCCACAGGACTATCTCTTTAGTCTGTTACTCGATAGGATGATGTCGGGAAGATAATGGACTTTTCTATCTCACTAAGAGAACCTGAACTCATCTACACTATGGCTTGTGCAGGGCAATGCCGGTACATTGGGGCGACAGCTCAGTCGAGAGCGGCGGCCGGAGGGGGTGGTATCTTCTTTCTTATTCTTGCTGGCAATAGGGAACGAAACTTCTTTACATACATAAATGTACCCACACCACACCACAAGATCTTGGTTGTGAGAAAGGCATGGTTTGCAAGTGAGAGGAAAGCATGGAAATGAATGTGCCCAATAATAATAAAGGCTTGGTATGAGTGTAGAGGGTGTGTCTTGTAGACAAAACGTTCCTAGGGTGGACAACCGGACATCTCCAAGCTGGAGGTCTACTCAAGCCCGGACGTAGCCAATCCAGGGGCTACCTGACAGGTCAGGCCCATTCATTCGGGTATCGTATATAATACATTGGGTAGAGATCCTATATGTCAAATGTAGGAACTGAGACCCTATTGGTCCTCAGGATTGTGTGATGCATGAGTCAACCCAGTCGCTCAATATTGTTTGTCATCTCCAGGGTCCTCTTCTGTTGGACGTGACTAAATCGGACAGTATCGACCGTGCTTCTATGCTAGAGCCAAATACGTCTGATGAAGCCAGGTCAAGGTATTGGCCATACCACACATGGTGTGCCTAAATCTGAGAGGCAAGGTGCATATCATGAGCAAAATGACAATTTGCATTAATGGCGCATCTCAGGTCCTTTCAGCGACATAAGCCCGAGAGCAGTTGATTTCTGGGCTGAGTCTACGCATGATTATCCTGCATACCATGAGAAAATGACAATTTGCAGTAATGGTGCATCTCGGGTCCTTTCAGTGACATAGGCCCGAGAGCAGTTGATTTCTAGGCTGAGTCTACGCATGATTATCCGGCATACCCATTTTGTACCGGACATTGAAAGACACCTATCTATGTTAATTCCATGAACAATTCCCATTATGGGAAACCATAATTCAATGGAAGTCCTCAAAAACCAGTGGATTTGATTCTACAGAAGCCTGTTGAACTTACACCCAAGTACCGGGAAGGAAGGAGATTCTGGCACACGTGGTGAGATGTATGTGGACAGATCGGACAGTATATGAAGCTGGGTCTGTGACTATGGCAACCTGAGGCTCTGTGCCTGAACTTTATCTGTGTTGTGTCTGTTTAGAACTTTCTGGGTTAACTGCCTTGATGTTTTTCTGTGCTGTCCTGTATTGATTTAATAAATCAAGTTTTAGTTTATTCCAACGAGCACTGTGTTATATATATGGATCAGCCAGAAGAACACGGCAGGAAATAGGTCCTTAGGTCGAAGGAAAGAGTGACAGTGAGTCCGGGGAAAACGGAGGAGGGTTGGCAGGTAAAGACCTATCCCAGCCAGGGCTATAAAGAGAATAATTTTGAAATATTGTGATAGGGCTATTTGGGACCCTCCACGTAGCTTGTTACAATAAGTATGATTTGATTATGTTATACGCTTGGTTTCGTTATGTTATGGTACGGTTTGATAATGTTTCAATACAGATACAGTTTAGGACCCTCGAATACGCTCTAAATCACACTAGACATGTGCAGCTAGGCTTGTATATGAGGGCGAGTCAATTAGTAAGTCACAGTTCTGTGGGATGACAAGTAAATGTTGGTGTTTTCTAAAGGTGTCATTCGCCCGTGTGTTGCCGGGCCCATACGGGGGAGCAAAGAATAGTAATACTGTTGCCTACCATGCACGTCGTAAGAAGCGACTAAGGGGGCTATGGTTCCGTCACCATGCTACTGAGTGAGTGCGTGGCGCAACACTGTGAGCTGTGAATTTCACATGGAATGCTTTTACATCTGTTCGCAGTTTGTAGCGTGAACTGCATGTTCGGAACGATGGCGGATGTTGCTGGATTGACTGGTTTGCCTTTTCGGTTCACGAATGCATTTTTCAGGAGACTCCTGGGAGTCGTCACTGGAGCTACGGAGTTCGTGCTTTGTGCGGCGCTTTCGGTGGGTTGCCCTGCGGAAAGAGACCGAGCCATATGGGATAAAACCCGGGTCAATGGAGTCTTACTGGTGACTGCCGTTTCCATCGACGATGAACTGTATTTTTCATGGAGGACTTTTGTGTTGGCATTCTGGCGGCGGCATTATGCACAGTGTACCTGTGCGGGGTGTTGGCTTGCCGATACTCCTGTCTATTCTATTGTTCACATACGGCAGTGAGGAGCATTTTGTGTGATATTCACTGGCATAGGAACGGAGCATAATGGGGACGACCCGTTGCCGTGAAGTTGGAACCGCGACTAACTAACTAACTAACTAACCAACCAACCAACCAACCAACCAACCAACTAACCAACCAACCAACTAACTAACTAACTAACTAACTTACTAACTAACTAACTATAGGTGTCATTAAGTGACAGCAACATCGAACTTTATATTCCCGTTCGTCAGGTGGTGCTAGGTGTCTCGTGCGAATGCGCAGCGAATAAACAAAATGGCGACTGTACTACGGTGTGTACAACCAAAGAGCAACGTGCTGTTGTGCGTTTTTGTGTGGGAAAAAGACTGCCTGTAAAGGACATTCATAAGAAAATGCTTCCTGTTTATGCTGACAAATGTTTGTCCCGTAAAGCGTTGCATAGCTGGGTAGAAAAAGTTTCTCAAGGACGCTCTAAAATTGTTGACGAAATGCGATCAAGGTTACGCCATCAGCAGGGAAGGTTATGCTGACAGTGTTTTGAGAGTGTCAAGGAGTGCTTTTAACCAAGTTCAAGAAGAAAGATGACAATGTGAATTCTGAATCGTACTGTGACGTTCTATCGACGCCTCATGATGCACTTCGAAGAAAACATCCAGGCTGCTGACTAGAGGAGTGTTACTTCTTCATGACAATGTCAGACCACATACGGCTCGATTAACTCAGGAGAAAATTAACCAACTAAGGTGGGAAGTTCTGGAACATCCACCAATTAACCAGCTAAGATGTGAAGTTCTAGAACATCCACCTTAAGCCCCGAATTATCCCCTAGCGATTTACACTATTTTGGTCCACTGAAAACCTACCTTGGCGGGAGACATTTCGCGAGTGACGCCGAAGTTGAATGTGAATTGAAAACGTGGTTTAGAAAACAGAGCATGCCGTTCTATGCAGCTGGTTTGGGAGGACTGATAAAATGATGGGATAAGTGCATCAATGTTGGTGGAAATCATGTTGAGAAATAAAGGGACAATGTATGTATACAAATAAACTGGTTTCAAGTTCTTATCATATTTAGTTATTTTTCTGCAGCTATTTGTGACATACTTATTGACTTCCCCCGTATACAAATCTGCGCTCATTAGGTGATGTGGTCAATGTGTCAATGTAAGACCTGATGTATTTACTTCCGAGTTCATATCGACCTGGAAGATCATGTCCATTTTACAGTTCCACGCCGATGCGGATTCGAACCCATGGCCACCGGACCGGGCGTCGAGCGTCTAGCCTTTACGTCACCGCGGCTCTCCGAGGCAGCAGTCACAATTTGGTGTTTATGCTCACTGCTCCCTTGAGGAGTTGGTTGTATCAACCCACCTGATCTCGCCACAGCTAAGGTGTTCGTGCTCCCGTGCTGAGTTCGCATGTAGCAACAACAACAAATAGTGATGCTGTCTGTAGTCCTATTTAGTCTTAGTATAGTGTGAACAATGAAACAACACAAACATACATACAAACAAAACACGCACACAATATGACGAAGAAGTTAGACAAAAGGTAAAACACACAGATGCACGCATCGAGTGTTTATTCGTATGTTGTGTTTTGCTTAATTTTTTTTTTTTCGCATATCCTTTACAGGACATCGCTGTCAACAGCAGCATCTTTCAGCTGTCTGTTGATTCTTGGCAAGATTACGCTCAGTAGTTTGCCATTACTTTCTGAGCGGCCGGCTCAGTGTCCCGCGAGTCACCAGCGGGGGACCGAACCGCTCCCAGCTCGCTCCCGCTACGAGACTCTGCGTGACAAACGGGATTACGGAGAAAGTGTTGTAACCCCTCAGCCAGAGAGACCGGCTTTTGCTTAATTACTACCGTAAATAAAGAGCATATGTTGGAATGGTTCCCCAGGACATGCTGGTGTGTTGGAAAACGAGCTGGCAGACAGATTGCCTGGGTCTGCACAGCTCTGTGGGATATTGGTGCATTATAAGGCAGTCGTGGTTTGGACCCTATGAAATCGTGAGTATAGTGCAGAATAAGAGATTGATCATCACGACTCGAGACCTGGTTTATGGTGTTGCAAGGAGTGACCAGAGGATCTGGCTGACAGTCAGTGCTTCGAGGAAAGTCCAGCTGACACATAATCAGACTGCTACTGGTACTTTTAGTATTAGGACTCTTCGCCGGCTGGTGAAGATTAGAACGGAGTATGGGAATGTTCAGAGTGCTGTGGTGTCTCGTCTTAACTAAAAACACTCAACGACCGTTTAAGCTCGGCAGCAGCATCCCCCTGTTCTGGATATCAGTTTAGTCCAGCATAGTTTACTACATCCTGGGCGTATCTTCCAGGCGTTTATTTACTGCTGTCGTCTTTCGCTGTCTGGGTTATGCACATAAACAAGTCTTTTGGAAATCCCTGTGACAGAGAGGCGGTGTTGCTTTATTGTATTCTTGCTGTGGATTTCAGGGTGTGGTGTGCGAATATCAGCCCAATGACATCAGAGTGTCTATCTTGATTTGTTGGTCTCTTTAGGTTTGTGCTGTCATCTGTCTTCTCTCTTTCTCTCTTTCTCTCTCTCTCTATATATCTCTCTCCTTCTCTCTCCTCACTCACCCCCTCTCTCTCTCTCCTTCTCTCTCCTCACTCAATCTCTCTCTCCCTCTCTCCCCCCTCTCTCCCTCACTCGCGTCATCTCTCTCCCCCTTCGTTCCCTTTTTATCTTCCGCCCCTGTCCCCTGTCTCTCTCTATCTCTCTCCCTCTCTCTCCTCACTCACTCCCTCTCTCTATCTCTTTCTCTCTCCTCACTCAATCTCTCTCCTTCTCTCCCCCTCTCTCTCTCCATCACTCGCTACATCTCTCTCCCCCTTCGCTCCCTCTTTATCTTCCGCCCCTCTCCCCTGTCTCTCCCCCTCTCTCTGCCTCTCTCTTTTTTCTCTCCATTCTTTCCTTCCCTCTCTCAATCTCTCTCCCTCCCTCTCTTCCTCTCTCAATCTCTCTCCCTGTATCTCCCCCCCCCCTCACCTCCACTCAATCAATCTTTCCATTAGAATATCATCCTCTACCCAGTATTTTCCATCTCCCGTAAAACGTTTCACATCATTGATTGGAATCACTTTAAACACTTAAATGTATTTATCAACCGACAAAACGAGGTTTAGATTTTGGCAACTGAGATATTTCTATACAAAGATTAATTTTAAATTCCCATGAAGATGTCCAATTGATTTTTATTAAATATGTTACAGAATAAATATTAAGGAAGGATAGTGTGAAACATGCTAAGTGTGGCGCGCCTCTCTAAGGATTTATATTTAAAAAGAAAAACATGTGACCCTCAATAACCAAACATAAAAGACCTCCAACTGAGACTGTCCAACGATAATGTTCAACATAGCAGTCACGGAGCGATCCATCGGCTAGGCTTCAAACTAAGACATTTATTGAACATACATGATGACCCAACAGATGAGTGCTGAAGTCCGTCTGTTATTCAACTATACAATCGTAGATATTCATTAATATTCAAGCTCCTAGTGATAATGATTATTCCAACTGTACATATCTCCTGCGGCCATTCATAGCATGATATAATCATCAATTAGCCATTGTACGTTTACACGTATCTGTGTAATCTAGCCACAAACTTACAGTTAGAGTTATCTCGTTTCTGGAGTATGACTTCTCTTAATCTCTACGCACAGCAGCATATGCATAACTTAACCCCGCATATAGCCGATATCAAGTGGCTACCTGAACAAATATACCAGACCGTTCGGTCCCTCCAGCGAACCGCCGCCTTATTCCTTCAGAAACTTTGCTGCATTCCATTATATAGGGTGTATTTGTAATGACTGTGCAGTGTTTGAAAATATTGCCGCTCCACGGTTTGTATTCACCCTCTGTAAAGTTCATGCAACATAATAGGTAAATACAAAACTTGGACCGGCAATATTTAGAAACACTGCACAGTCATTAGAACAGACCCTTCACTAGGACGGCCGGTTCCTCCACGAACCACCGCCTACATCCTGAGGTGTATCCAGCCCGACTAATGTCCGCTACAATAACACGCCAGTAGGTAAACAAACGTCACGCAAGGAAAATATTGGTTCGGTATAGTGCAACAACAAATCCAGACGTTGCCAACATTGAGACAGCAGAAAAAGAATTAATGCACTTATAAAGTAATGTGTCTGGATAAGTCTGTTTGTTCAGCGAGTACGATGGCCGAACGGTTAGGAAATTGCACTAATTGGGGCATGAGCGGGGTCGGACGAGAGTTCGGTACCGGGGTTCGCTGCTTGCTACGGAAGGGAACCAATGTGCTGGTTTTCCGTGCACTCCTGCCTAAATAATATGATGGGCCTAACACATCACATACCTATAACACGTTCCTGCTACATAACTTGCTACTACATAAATTTTTGCTACATAACTTGCTGCTACATAACTTGTGGCTACATAATTTGTTGCTATATAACTTGCTGCTACAAAACTTGCTGCTACATAACTTGCTGCTACATAACTTGTTGCTACATCACTTGTTGCTATATAAATTGTTATTAAATAACTTTTTGCTACATAACTTGTTGCTACATCACTTGTTGCTATATAAATTGTTGCTATAAACTTGCTGCTACACAACTTTCTGCTACATAACTTGCTGCTACCTAACTTGTTGCTACATAACTTGCTGCCACATAACTTGTTGCTACATAACTTGCTGCTACATAACTTGCTACTACATAACTTGCTACTACATAACTTGTTGCTACATCACTTGTTGCTATATAACTTGTTATTACATAACTTTTTGCTACATAACTTGTTGCTACATCACTTGTTGCTATATAAATTGTTGCTATACAACTTTCTGCTACATAACTTGCTGCTACATAACTTGTTGTTACATAGCTTGCTGCTACATAACTTGCTACTACATAAATTGTTGCTACTAAACTTGCTGCTATATAACTTGCTGCTACATAACTAGCTGCTACATAACTTGCTACTACATAACTTGCTACTACATAACTTGTTGCTACAAAACTTGCTGCTACATAACTTGTGGCTACATAACTTGTTGCTACATAACTTGCTGCTACATAACTTGCTGCCACATAACTTGTTGCTACATAACTTGCTGCTACATAACTTGCTACTACATAACTTGCTACTACATAACTTGTTGCTACATCACTTGTTGCTATATAACTTGTTATTACATAACTTTTTGATACATAACTTGCTACTACATAACTTGTTGCTACATAACTTGCTGCTATGTAACTTGCTGCTACATAACTTGCTACTACATAACTTGTTGCTACATCACTTGTTGCTATATAACTTGTTATTATATAACTTTTTGCTACATAACTTGCTACTACATAACTTGTTGCTACATAACTTGCTGCTATGTAACTTTCTGCTACATAACTTGCTGCCACATAACTTGTTGCTACATAACTTGCTGCTACATAACTTGCTGCTACATAACTTGCTGCCACATAACTTGTTGCTACATAACTTGCTGCAACATAACTTGCTGCTACATAACTTGCTGCTACATAACTTGTTGCTACATAACTTGCTGCTACATAACTTGCTGCTACATAACTTGCTGCTACATAACTTGCTGCTACATAACTTGTTGCTACATCACTTGTTGCTACATAACTTGCTGCCACATAACTTGTTGCTACATAACTTGCTGCCACATAACTTGTTGCTACATAACTTGCTGCTACATAATTTGCTGTCACATAACTTGTTGCTACATAACTTGCTGCCACATAACTTGTTGCTACATAACTTGCTGCTACATAACTTGCTGCTACATAACTTGTTGCTACATAACTTGCTGCTACATAACTTGCTGCTACATAACTTTGTGCTACATAACTTGCTGCTACATAACTTGATGCTACATAATTTGTTGCTACATAACTTGTTGCTACATAACTTGCTGCTACATAACTTGCTGCTACATAACTTGCTGCTACATAACTTGTTGCTACATAACTTGCTGCTACATAACTTGTTGCTACATAACTTGCTGCCACATAACTTGTTGCTACATAACTTGTTGCTACATAACTTGCTGCTACATAACTTGCTGCTACATAACTTGTTGCTACATAACTTGCTGCTACATAACTTGTTGCTACATAACTTGCTGCCACATAACTTGTTGATACATAACTTGTTGCTACATAACTTGTTGCTACATAACTTGTTGCTACATAACTTGCTGCTACATAACTTGCTACTACATAACTTGTTGCTACATAACTTGTTGCTACATAACTTGCTGCCACATAACTTGCTGCTACATAACTTGTTGCTACATATCTTG
Organism: Cepaea nemoralis; assembly: GCA_014155875.1. Taxonomy (NCBI): domain Eukaryota; kingdom Metazoa; phylum Mollusca; class Gastropoda; order Stylommatophora; family Helicidae; genus Cepaea; species Cepaea nemoralis. Next base: position 69,868 of record JACEFZ010009314.1, read on the forward strand.
CTGCAACATAACTTGCTGCTACATAACTTGCTGCTACATAACTTGTTGCTACATAACTTGCTGCTACATAACTTGCTGCTACATAACTTGCTGCTACATAACTTGCTGCTACATAACTTGTTGCTACATAACTTGCTGCTACATAACTTGCTGCTACATAACTTGTTGCTACATAACTTGCTGCCACATAACTTGTTGCTACATAACTTGCAGCCACATAACTTGTTGCTACATAACTTGTTGCTACATAACTTGCTGCTACATAACTTGTTGCTACATAACTTGTTGCTACATAACTTGCTGCTACATAACTTGTTGCTACATAACTTGCTGCCACATAACTTGTTGCTACATAACTTGTTGCTACATAACTTGTTGCTACATAACTTGTTGCTACATAACTTGTTGCTACATAACTTGCTGCTACATAACTTGCTACTACATAACTTGTTGCTACCTAACTTGTTGCTACATAACTTGTTGCTACATAACTTGTTGCTGCATAACTTGTTGCTACATAACTTGCTGCTACATAACTTGTTGCTACATAACTTGTTGCTACATAATTTTTTGCTACATAACTTGTTGCTACATAACTTGCTGCTACATAACTTGTTGCTACATAACTTGCTGCCACATAACTTGCTGCTACATAACTTGTTGCTACATAACTTGCTGCTACATAACTTGTTGCTACATAACTTGTTGCACATAACTTGTTGCTACATAACTTGCTGCCACATAACTTGCTGCTACATAACTTGCTGCTACATAACTTGCTGCCTGCATAACTTGTTGCTACATAACTTGTTGCTACCTAACTTGTTGCTACCTAACTTGCTGCTACATAACTTGTTGCTACATAACTTGTTGCTACATAACTTGTTGCTACCTAACTTGTTGCTACATAACTTGCTGCTACATAACTTGCTGCCACATAACTTGTTGCTACCTAACTTGCTGCTACATAACTTGCTGCTACATAACTTGTTGCTACATAACTTGCTGCTACATAACTTGTTGCTACATAACTTGCTGCCACATAACTTGCTGCTACATAACTTGTTGCTACATAACTTGCTGCTACATAACTTGTTGCTACATAACTTGTTGCCACATAACTTGTTGCTACATAACTTGCTGCCACATAACTTGCTGCTACATAACTTGCTGCTACATAACTTGCTGCTGCATAACTTGTTGCTACATAACTTGTTGCTACCTAACTTGTTGCTACCTAACTTGCTGCTACATAACTTGTTGCTACATAACTTGTTGCTACATAACTTGTTGCTACCTAACTTGTTGCTACATAACTTGCTGCTACATAACTTGCTGCCACATAACTTGTTGCTACATAACTTGCTGCTACATAACTTGCTGCTACATAACTTGTTGCTACATGACTTGTTGCTACATAACTTGTTGCTACCTAACTTGTTGCTACATAACTTGCTGCTACATAACTTGCTGCCACATAACTTGTTGCTACCTAACTTGCTGCTACATAACTTGCTGCTACATAATTTGTTGCTACATAACGTGTTGCTACATAACTTGTTGCTACCTAACTTGTTGCTACATAACTTGCTGCTACATAACTTGCTTTATTTTGTGTTGATTACGAAATTGTCCATGATTCAAATCAACATTATGCCACAGGAAATAATGCCAGCGCTATAACGAATTACTATAGATTCTTTGGAAACCTATTACAGTTATTTTGAAACAGACATGCATAGAATGTAATATCCCTCATGTACAACGGGCAATTGGTTAACGGGCACATAACACAGGATGAATACAGCGCTTAATGAGCCAATAAACATTGTGGAAGAAAACCCAGATAACAGGGCTCGTTGCAGATCTTTCTTTATATTTTGACTTCGAGATCATGCATCATGAGGGGGGGGGGGGGGGGGAGTCCTTGTGATATAGCATTGCCACCTGATATCGTTGATGTATGTTATTTGAATCCCCATACAGTATATTTGTCTTGTGCTTGTCATCTCCGAGTTAAGCATTTGCAACCAAACAACTCACATCAAGTCCTTATTATACTTGTTCATAAGTGATTGGACTTTACAAGAACAGTCTTCACCAGGAATACGGCACCAGTCTCACGCCAACCTTCCTTAGTTAAGTCTTACGGCACGCACGATAGGTTACAGATTTGGTGCTCTTTACTTTTCTTATGGGCTCTGGTGACACACGGGGCCACACAAGATTTTACTCACATTTATTTGGTAGTAAGTATATTATCACAAGTGTTCATGCATGTTACAAAGAACCCGTTTTAACACACGGCTTCGTATCCTGGATAAATAGTAAACAGGCAAAAAAATCCATAGAAGCCCTGGAAATATGGTCCTATATAAGAATGCTGAAAATTAATTGGACAGCCAACATGAACATTCTGGACATTTTCAGGGATGCAGAGTTGCAAAGACAACATATCACAAACATCAGAAAGAGGCATTCATCATTTGCTTGTTTGCCACATGAGAAGACAAAAGTGAGAACATGTTGTAAAAACTGTGACGATTGGTGGCGAAAGAGATAGAGGAAGACAACGTGAGAAAATTATTGACAGTCTTGTGTCATGTCACAGAAGGGAATCTGCACTTGAATTGATCCATGCCGGTGGCATGGATAAGCATGATCTCTCACCCAGCCGGCAAGGCACTTGATGATGATGTCATGCCATCTTCTTTCATATCATCATTCAAGTACCCATTCCTCCCAAGAATCAGAACGCGTAAACGAATGCACAACAGCAACATTCCATATCAAAGGCGTAACTTACCAGGCTTTAATTTCTGTCGCTGTCTTTTTTCTTGTCGTCTTCGCCGTGACAGTTGCCGCTCCAGCAGAATCTTTTTCAAACTATCCTTATCCTCATCGTCATCAGTTTTGTCGTCAGCACTTTTGCCTGCCCCGACCAGATCGGGAAGCAAGGATAAGCGACGTGTCTGCTTCTTAAGACAAGCTGTTCGTTGATTTGGGTGACCACTGGCGAAATGAAGAAGTTCGGGATCGGTTCTGTTGCCCGAGGTATATCGTTGAATATCTCTCCTTGTTTTGTCTCTGTGAAACTGTTAACGTTATTGAAATATTTACTTTCATAATAACACGAGGAAGAAAATTACTGACAAATACTGGAAAGTGAAGTTAACAGGTTAATAAACAAGATCGTGTATTAAAAACGTGGCATATTTTGGTCATATCAAGTTTTGAAAACGTTAAAGATATTGGTAATATCGTGTTTCACAAATGTGTCATATTTTGGTCATATTATTTATAAAAAATGTGACACATTTTAGTCATATTGTGTATCTAAAAAGTGACATATTTTGGTCATATTGTGTATCGAAAACGTGACACATTTCGGCCATATCGAGTATTGAAAACGTGACATATTTTGGTCACACTGTTTACGGAAAATGTGAAATAATTTGGTTATATTGTGTACAGAAAACGTGACATATTTTGGTCATATTGTGTATCGAAAACTTGACATATTTGGGTAATACTGTGTACCGAAAACGTGACATATTTTAGTCTTATTAAAAGCCACGGCTAACTTAACACAACACTAGCAAATAATTAAAGTAAACTGCCTGAGAACATGCATCTTTACTGTAGTGTTGAATATACAAACGTTGTGTATATTCAACACTACTAAAAGGAGCGAAACCTGGACAATGAACAAACAATTAGAAATTCGAAAAGAGGCCCTGGAGATGTGGATATACAGAAGAATATATCGTATTTCACGGAAACAAAAACAATCAAATTCAGCGGTTCTAGAAAAAAAATGGGAATGAAAATAAGAGCTCATGAAAGAAATAAACAAAAAAAGAAAAAGAGGCGAGTGAAAAATTTCGGCCACGTTAAAAGATAGCCATCCATCATGTGCCACGCCGCTAAGCGTGGGCGGTCATGACTCGCCATTTCACTCGATCACCAGAGTCGTTGATCAGCTCAGTGTTCCTGTCTCGACCATGCCACGTGGTCAACCCATCCAGGTTTTTACTTCTCCGTCTTCCACTTGTTCTCTTCCCCTCGATCTTGCCAGTTGTCACCAAGTTCTCTAATTTATTTCTTGTCATAACATGTCCAACAATTTTTGACTGTCTACGTCTAATTTCTCTAATCAATTTACGGTGCTCATTTGTTTCTTGTAGTACTTGGTCATTAGTTTTTCTGTCTGTTCGTGGTTTTCTTTGCATTCTCCTCAGAAACCACATTTCCACAGCTATCAGATGTTTGTCAGCTTGACTGCTCATTGTCCACGCTTCACATCCATACAAAAGTATAGGTTCTATGAAGCACCTTAACACTCTTTTTCTCGTTTCATTGACATCTTTTTATTGGTCAGTATGTTTGAAAGATATAACACTCTAATAAAAAGAATACTGGACGATGAGGTTGAAGGCCAGCGAACAAGAGGTAGACAACGATACAAGTGGGAAGATTACATTAAGAGATGGGCGAACAGCAGTCTGAAAGACTGTACAATCACGGCGAGAGACAGACAGTCTTGGAGATTCATTGCAGCCAAACTTCATTGTGGAGACGGCACTTGATTGATTGATCTTTCTTGTGGCAGCATACACACGTGAGTCATGGACACAGATTTCAATCACTAACTAAGATAATAGGGGCTTTGGAACTAACATGTCATAGAAAGTTTGTTAGAATCCGAGAACCAAGATGTAGAAACAGACTGACATTCAGACTGACATCTCAACACAGAGGAAAGCTAGCTCACAAATATAATCATGTTTCAGAAACTGAAATACTTTGGTCATACTAAACGCCACAGTGGGTTTGCAAAGAACAGTAAAGGAAAGCATAGTCCTGGAAGGAGAGACAAGTGTTGACCAGCGTTAAGATGGACACCCGATACAGCAGACACCTTGAGCATGGAGATACACGAGTCAGGAGAACTCACAAAGACTTGGGTGTCTTTGCGGATGAGAGCGATGTTTTGCAAAATAATCTGCTCCTTGATGTTCTTTTGCTGTGCGATCTCCACCTTTGAAATCAAATATATTCCATACGTTTGCTATTACTTCTAGTGCATTGGGCAGCTTTTTGCACGTTTTTGCACAAGCTTTCCGTGTTAGCAATGTTCCTCACCATCAGGCCAAACTATTCCAATCTCTGAGCAACTTGTAATTTACATCCGCATGTCAAGGACGAAATTAAAAGACAATTACCTATTGCTCTTCATAAAATAAAACAACTGAATAAACTGTGGATTGTGACAGATAAAAGTACAAAAATTGTATTTTTAGAGCATGCATCTTTCACATTGCAATATACGCCAGCGAAACCTGGACACTTACTAAACTATCAGAGCAGCGCATACATGCTTTTAAATAAAAATTATATAGACGGGTTCTAAGAATATCTTGGGCGCTTTTGCCTTGACCACACGCAGCCTGACTATGGAAGTCATGGCAGTAAGTAAAGCAATAACATGGCTCGAGACACAGACATTGAATCGGGTGAATCATGTGTCCTTAGTGTCTCAATGATTATGCTCAGTATGATAGAGATGGGGTGGGCCGAAGAGAGTGGCTGCTGTCCCTGGAGCGGTCTCGGCTGGCAAAGATTAGTTTCATCTTTGTGCCAGGGCATTCGGGTGTACTAGGGAATGAGCAGGCTGAGAGGCTTGCAGGTAGGGCTGTCGTGGAAGGCGGACGAGCCATGGACCAGACAGACACTCTGAATGCTCTACGACAGTGGTTCTCAACCGGTGGGGAATTCCCCCCCCCCCCCCCCAGGTGGGAATTTTAGGGTTTCCGGGGGGGGGGGGGGGAATTAAGATTATTTCTAGATTGCGTTAATGCAAGAACCGATTACTTGATATTGTTTATCCCTTCATACTTTACGGTTCTGTACGTATCACCCTTCTGAAATTCATTTTATAACGTAAGTAGATCCGCAAATCACGTTTTATGTAGATGTCTAGACTTGTTTTAGTATGTGCTATTAAATTTAGCTTCAATTATTACATACACCGTGTAGAGGCAGGAGGAAATTTTTAGGGAGAAAATACGAAAGGGGTAGGGGGGGGGATGACGTTCTAAAAATATGGGGAAGGGGGACACGGGCCAAAAAAGGTTGATAACCACTGCTCTACGAGAAGTCGTTTATGAGAACCAAGCGATGACTTGGAATCTACAACTATGGTCAGGCTGCGAGAACAGCAAGTTAAAAGAGGCGTGGCCAAATATGAACACTACGCAGGAAGCCAAAAAAGAGTAATACAGCAACACAGAACTGGCGTCGTTAGCCGCTACACGCTGCGGGATTTGCTGAGGAGGGGATCCGAGCACTTATGGACTGAATGGTTCGATGTGCAATGAGGATGATCTGTCGACTAACTAACTGACATCTTGGATGCAGAAAAGAACAAAAGCACCCATACGACAGTAGTGAAGAAGGTTGGCTACTAAGCACGATAAAGCAAAGACAATTGAAATATTTTGGTCTCTTAAAACGTCATGAAGGTTTGGATAGAACAATAATTGAGTGCTATATGCCCGGGAAGAGAGGAAGAGGAAAGCCAAAGAGAAACTATGTTCAGGATGTGACAGATGATCTCCAGATGGGTATATCGGAAGCGGGACATCTTGCTTATGACCGAGAAGGTTGTTATGAGAGCGAGGTTCTGCAAAGAACATGCTACTAAATTAACGACTGAGTCAAGGACAAGAAGCCAATATTTTAGTCCAACTGACCTGTGCAGCGGTTGAACCCGCTACCTCAGCATCAGCGCACCGGATGTTTTAAGAACGTGCTCTCTTATGTATTCGGCCATGCTGACTTCCATACATGATGATGATGAACCACGTTTCGGATATTACAAATTGCACTTCTTTCTTTGTTGTTTCTTTGCTAAACCACAGATTGTGTGGACAATAATCCAGCTGATAAATCCTGTAAACAGTAACAAGAATCCCAAAGTCAACCCGCGGTAGGCTTGCGAAGTGTTAACAACCTCGTTACATATCCTTCATTGGAACATCGCATTCAACCCTAACATTTGTGGGCTGGTAATGATTTCATGACAAGTTTTCGTTAAGTAGTTTGCCATTGCTCTCTGAACAAACAGCACTCATGCTACTAAATGAAAACCAGCGTAATGCGGCCTGCTACCAAATCGCCCGCACCGTGTGTTACTTCCACAAGCGCAAGACATACCAGCCCCACACCGCAAGCTACTAAGGGCAGTAAATGACAGTGACAGACAGTTCTTACCTCTGTTTCTCCATCAGGATTCGACACCACCGACAGCTTCTTCTTGAGCTCGTCCACGGATGCGGCAGGAGTGCCGTGGTACCAGCCACCAGTGCGACAGAGGATCTCTCGGCGCGATATACACAACTTACAGCACCATTTCCCATCGCCCTGGTAGATAAACACAACTGGTTAAAAATTAAAGAGATTTACATGAGCAATCAATAGATGTAAATTGCATTTTAAACTACCTTCTGTGGAAAAGAAGTGTTTTACAAAATTAACACTGTGAAGCAATGCAGAGTTAAGGAAATAGACAACTGCGGGAGGCACAGGGACTGAAAAGTTAACAAGACATACATTCTGAGTTATTTAATAGCTTTCATAAATGACTAGGAGGCATATATATATATATATATATATATATATATATATATATATATATATATATATATATATATATATTATATATATATATATATATATATATATATACTTCTTAGTTTTTCTACGAGCAGTATGAAGATCCCCTGCCGGCTTGCTAGGCCAGTCGCAGGTTTAGGACACGTAAACGTTGGACGGAGGGAATAACAGAATCCATGGGAATGTCGATATACGAAGCCCATAACCGGGCACTCTCACGAAGTTTATACTTCACCTCGACACCGCAAGGTACAAGAGGAACATGATGAGATGAGATGAGATGAGATATATATATAATATATATATATATATATATAATATATATATATATATATATATATATATGCTTAGTTTAGTTTAGTTTAGTCGACGGATCAACATTACGGCACACGGGTGTAATCCATAAGTGCTTCCGTTCTACTCCTAACTCAAGCCTGAGTCCGGAGAGTCTCAGCTCAGTGCACGAACTCCGTAGCACCGGCGAGGATCCTGAAATACTTTGGTTAGATTTTTACCTCGAAATTTTGCCCGGGCAGCGCCGTTAGGCTACTCTTGTTAGATTTCCAACTGCCAAGGGATGTTTTTCGTGCGCAACAAGACACACGGGCGATCTAACTACTCAGAGACCGGGGGAGATTTTGTTCACGTGAAAAAATCGCTGTTCTCACCTAGGCTTGAACCCGGAACCTCAAGCACTCGAGGCGGATACCATACCTCGAGACCACTCAGCCCCCTCCCCCTATATATATATATATATAATACAATATATTAAACACAGAAGCCTCAAACAATAGGTTGTACGATTTATTGCCTGGCATATTTCTTTGCATCGCTTCAGGTGCATCATCGCCGTCTTGTGTCTTGCCAGATGGCATTGGCGTTCATGTCGTTGCACAGATCTCGGTCTTTTATCTTCTGAATTAACTTTGTTGATGTCCCCGTCTCAGTTCATCCAGCATTATTTCTCTTGGTCTGCCTCTGACACTTTTCCCATTGGTCTTTTCAGTTGTCACGATGTTCTCCAACGAGTCTCATCTTATCACATGACCAAAGAAAACTGTTTGTATCTTTCTTATAGGTGTATATAATGTTCTGGTTTCATTAGCCTTTTCCGGGCAATCGTTGTTAGTTGCTCTGGTAGTCCAAGATATCCGCAATATTTCTCCCAGGAACCACATCTTCGTTGCTCCCAAGCTGTTCCTAATTTGTTCATTAACGTGCCATGATTCGCTGATCAGGTACATACGTCAGATGCTTACTGGAGGTTTACATATCATATGATGTGAGCCACTAGTTCGTTGAGATGTTCTGGCTAGACATACAAATTTGGATTATCCAATGCAGACAGTAGTCGACGACATCTTTAGGCACATAAATAGTCCTTTAAGGCAACCTGACAGCTATTGTCAGTAGTATACCTTGGACAGATTCTTGCCCATGTAGACAAAATCTACGTTGCATTCTTGGAAGACCTATGGGAAACCTTGGAAAGACATTAGTCTATGGGACACCTTGGGCAGACATTAGTCTATAGGAAATCTTGGGCAGATAAAAGTCTAAGGGACACTCTGGGCAGACACTAGTCCGTGTGACATCCTGTGCAGACACTAGTCTGTGTGACATCCTGTGCAGACACTAGTCCGTGGGACATTCTGGAGAGACCATAGGTTGTCCGACAACCTAGGCATATACTAGCCAATGTGACACCTTGGGGCCGGACTCTAGTTTATGGGACATCCTAGGAGGACATTAGTCTATGAGATATCCTGGGCATACATTAGTATATGGGACATCTTGGGCAAGACACTGGTCAACCTGTAGTTAGTGGTGTCTGTGTTTAAATAATGAAGTTTTCCTTTAGGTGGATGCTAGATGTGTCTGGTGGTGATACATTGGTGGAATGTCTAGAAGTTCTAGACTCAGCGTACACCAGGTTAAGGTTAGAATCTAGGGCGCCTATATATTTCAATGTTTCTATTGTTATTACTATGTTTATTACTTTCGAAATATATAACTTTTCAGTAGTCGTGTATGCAAGTAAAGTAAAGTAAAGTAAAGTTAGTTGCGGTTCCAACTTCAAGGCAACGTGTCGTCCCATTATGCACCTTTCCTGTGCCAGTGAATATCACAAAAAATCCTCCTCACTGCCGAATGTGAAAAGTGGAACAGACATGAGTCTTGACAAGCCAACAACCTGCACAGGTAGACCGTGCATAGTACCACCGCCAGAATGCCAACACAGAAATCCTCCAAGTAAAATACAGTTCATAGTCGCTGGAATCGGCAGTCACCAGAAAAAAACTTTATTGACCCGGGTTTTATCCCATATGGCTCGGTCTCTTTCCGCAAGGCGATCCACCAAAAGCGCCGCATAGAGCACGAACTCAGTAGCTCCAGCGACGACTACCAGGAGTCTCCGAGAAAAATGCACTCGTAAGCCGAAAAGGCAAACCAGTCAATTCTGCAACAATCGGCCGCCATCGTTCCGAACATGCAGTTCACGCTACAAGCAACCGTGGACAGATGTAAAAGCATTCCACACGAAATTCACAGCTCACTGTGTCGCGCCACGCACTCACTCAGCGGAATGATGCACTACCAGTCCAACATGAGGAAAATGCGAATGCAAACAGTAGCCACAAGCATAAACACTCCACGGGCCTTAACGGTGTAAATGCCTATCCGCCATATTGGTGACCGGAAGTGTAAAGTAAAGTAAAGTAAAGTAAAGTATGGACATTGAAAAGTGTAAACGCATTGATTCTCACTGGATACATGGAGATACTCGCATACGTTTATAAACGAATCGTCTCTCTTGGAGATGTGGTCAATATAATGCCGACCGATTTTACCTCCCAGAATATTTCCCGATGACTGGGTAGACCTGGGAGACAAGGCTATGTTAAACATAATCCCTCTTATTGGGACGCAGAGGTGTTTCAAAGGCACCATGGTCAGGTTTTACAACTGTCCAAGATCTACTAACACGCCCTAGCCGTGCGTCCGGGGCAACAGGTCCCTATGGGATCCTGGCTAACGTAGTAGGATCGCCGATTCTTCCGAAGTTTGAGAGTATCTCTGCCCGCACGGCGAGGAACCACCAGTCTGCCACACAATAAGCCAGACATGGGACAACGGATACTCACGCAAACCTCAGGTCCGGTATGACATCACACTGATGTTGGACAACAGAATGTTTTCATCCGACATACAGGACAGGACACTCATGCTGGGAGTTCACAGCCAGCGAACGCAAGCAAGCAAGCAAGCAATCCGTCTTATTTCGATATAAGTGTGGTAACAGCAGGAAGCGGTCATGAAGTGGCTCGGAAGAAATTAGTTTAATGATGACACCACATCACCGAGAAAGGTAGAAATCAGTTATTAACAATGACTTTTCGCTGAAACGGTTCTGTGGTTATGTGTTTGAATCGCGTTCAGGAAGGGATGTTTTTTTTAAATACATAAAATATTAATAATCAAGTCCTACAAGAAACAAACGAAAATCGTAAACTGATTAAAGAAATTAGACGTAGACAGTCACAGATTTTTGTTCACGTTATGAGAAGAAATAAATTGGAGACCTTGGTGACATCTGGACAAGGGGAAGACAGAGACGTAAATACCTAGATAGCTTGATTATGTAATATGGTCGAGACAAGAACACAGAGCTGATCCACGACTCTGGTGATCCTATGAGACGGCGAAACATGACCGCTCATGCTTATCGACATGGTACATGATGATGATGAACGTAAAATGGGTAGAATTTTCTGGGTAGTAAAATCGGCCGGCGTGGTATTGACCACATAGCCCATCGAGTGCTGGTTCATCTAAACATGTGTGGTTAGCATCATATAGCCAGTAAGCTCTACAGCATGCGAAGAGAGTCTTCACTTTTATCTCAGCAATGAAGGATGTGTGAGGGAGACAAATCTGATAAGTTTATAACCAGCTAATTTATGGAGCTATCAGCATTAAGGTATTCATTAAGGGAGACAGAGTGTCCGTGGACTTGCCCGGAGGGCTATGATGTCGATTCTTGAAACCAAGAACTAATAATCCTAATGATTTCATTGTATCAGCGGTTCTCTGTTGTTCTACACTTCTTTATGCGAAGTAACGTTCTGGTTCAATACACAACTAGGGCATCGATTTGTGAGGGCGGACAGACAGATGTTGAAGTATTATTGGATGTTGGCGTATTACACATAAATGTCAATTCTAATCCCTGCTTCTGTCCTTTACTTCTGCGAGTGCAATACAGCAATAGATGTGTGTTTGTTAAAAACTACTATATGGCACGGAAGCTTGGACATTAAACAAGCAATTACAAAGACGAATAGTGCCCCAAGAGATGTGGATATACAGAAGAATTGTTAATTAAGTTGCATGTCCTTAACAGGACGTAGCAGTCATTTTCACTGTTCGTGATTCCTGGGCAAATTTTACATTAAGTAGTTTGCCATTGATTTCTGAACGATCGGCTCCTATACCTTTTTCGGAAAAAACCAGCACCGCTGTGTTCCTAACCCGGGTATACGGGCTCACAAACCGTGTTCGCAAGCCCTTAGCCACATAAACCGGCATAGAGACAGAAGAATATTTCGTATTTAATAGAAAAACAGTCAATCAAATACAGAGGTTTTCGAAAAATTGGGAATGAAAAGATAGTTGATGAAAGAAGTAAAAAAGAGGAAAGTGAAATATTTCGGCCACCTTCAAAGACATAACACTCATATAAAAACCATACTAGAGGGTAAGGATGAAGGCAAGCGAGCAAGAGTTAGACAACGATATAAGTGGGAAGATAACATCAAGAGATGGACGAACAGCAATCTGAAGCGAGAGACAGACGGTGTTGGATAACGATAGCAGCCAACCTTCATTGTGAAGACGCTACCTGCTTGCTTGATTGATTGATTTAATAACTGCCGGATGTTCAGAACGATTAATAATCATCTTAAGATAACGATGTTTGTTATCCTGTAGCTTAGGAGATGCTGAAACACAATTTCACAGTGTCCCGAAACACAAAGTCTGGGACTCGAAATCAGCTTCGATGTGATTTGAAAGCAGACAGCTTTGCGTTGAATTCGATGGCATAAGATAACGGCCGTTCAGAAAGCAATGGCAAACTACTGAACTAAAATTGCTAAATAAATCTCAAATATCCAATAAGTGCTGGGTATTATTGCAACGTTCTGTAAAGGACATGCCACTAACTTGCAACTTGTTATGGTAAGTGTCCGCCTCGAGTGCTGGAGGCCCTGGGTTCAAGCCCCGGTGAGGACCTGGATTTTTTTCACGTGGACATCTAGTAATAAATTTTTCCCCGGTCTCTGGGTAGTAAGATCGGACGCCCGTGTGTATTGTTGCGCACGAAAAAAATCCCTTGGCAGTTGAAAATCGAAAAAAAGAGTAGACTAACGGCTCTGCCCGGACAAAATTTCGAGTTAAAAATCTACCCAAAGTATTTCAGTATCCTCGCCTGTGCTACGGAGTTCGTGCACTGAGCTGAGTTTCTCCAGATTCATGTTTGAGTTAGGAGGAGAACGGAGCACTTATGGGTCATACCCGTGTGCCGTGATATTTATCCATCGACTAAACTAAACTAAACTATGTTATGGTCGGCTACTCATTCGAGCACTAGCTTGCCCAGACTGTTGTCTGCAGGCCACAGTCTGCTAGTTGCAGGAAATGTTTGCAACCATTAGTGCATTTGGGCTAGATTCGGTCTAATAACTTTGGCGCCGGACATTTTCCATGGGCCTGTACCAGACCCACGTAAACCACAGTTTCAAGTCGTGGACTCTGGGAGCACATCACTTTTATTAAGTGTCAGAAAGGACGTTAAAGTAAAGTAAAGTAAAGTAAAGTAAAGTACAGTAAAGTAAAGTAAAGTAAAGTAAAGTAAAGTAAAGTAAAGTAAAGAACTCTTCTCGCGCCTTAAGACGCGTTGCTAGACCGAATTTGCATTGACCAATCGGCACTCGGTGGGTAATAAGTTCATCCGCATAGACCAATCGGCACTCGGTGGGTAATAAGGTCATCCGCATGGCGGCCACCTTTAATTCCCAAGAAATTATGGGTACCCATTTTAGGCTAGGTCGATCTGTGTACCCAGGTCACTTTTGAACAATTCGAATACTCCCATCTGAGGATCGAACCCACGATTTTCTGGTCGGCTGGCAAGTGTCTAGCTATTACGTTACCGAGGTTCCCATAGGCGGTAGTGGCATGTTATATGGAACTTGGTTTGTTGTATGGTGGTGAATGAGAGCGAACAGGTTAGGGCAAGATTGGAAGAAGCGGAGATGTGGTTCTCGAGAAGAATGTTGCAGTACCTTGAATGTATATAGTAATTAATAAAAATTTTAATTAGAGTAGACCATTTAAAAACAGAGACGATAGTGTTCATTTGTCCATAAAATGAGAAGAGAGGCGTTGGAGAACAACGGGACAATTGGAACGATCAGAGACAGGAGATGCAGACCAAGAGAGAGAGAGAGAGAGAGCGAGGAGAGAGAGAGAGAGAGAGAGAGGAGGGGGGAGGGTGAGTGAGAGAGAGAGGGAGACAGAGAAAGGGAGACAGAGTGAGAGAGAGAGAGGAGATTGAGGAGAGAGATAGATGAGAGAGGGAGAGAGAGGAAGAATGAGGGAGAGAGACAGAGTGAGAGAGTGGAGAGAGAGAGAGGGAGAGAGAGAGGGTAAGAGAGAGAGAGGGAATACTTTGTAATCTAAGACAATGGCGTGGAGGAATATCATCAATAGAATTAAAGCAGAATACTGGGATAAGTATGGTCAAATAGATAGGAGCGGTCACTCTTAAAAACTGCCTATGTTTTGATGCAGGGTTCAACTCCTACACCGGTCGGTTGGAATAAAATGTTGACTTCTCGTCCTTGACTCGGGGACGTATATTACAAGTACCTCAGAAGTCGGAGTGGGGTCGCCTGAAGGCGAGGGATACTAGTAATAGAGAAAGCTAATCCACACTTAAAACTCGAGTCCAGTGCACCGGAGGCAGTAACACGTGTACAGACTACACTTGACTACAAAGCGAGCGAAAGGAAAAAAAAAAAAAAGAAGAATTAAAATGATCGACACCCGTGGAGAGACTTGAACGCCTAAGCTACTTTACAGGGCACGTGATGCTGATGATAACACTGGAAACTAATCCAGGTCATGTCTCAAATTATTGTCTCTCTAACTGGTCAGGTTGAACAACATCCTTGGTGTGAAGTTTCTCTTGGAGTCTGGCAAGACGGCACTGGTTCCGTTCTGGGTTAACTGTGAGTAATTATCGTCGGACAAAGGAATCACCTGAACTGTACAATTTTGTTGTTGTTGTTCGCATTCCTTTACAGGACATCGCTGTCAACATCAGCATCTTTCAGCTGATTGTTGATTTCTTGGCAAGATTACGTTCAGTAGTTTGCCATTGCTTTCTGAGCGACCGGCTCACATACCCCGTACGTTACCAACGCGGCGAGAACCACTACCAATTCTCGTGCAGGTTATGTTCCTCAAGTGGATATACGAGATTACCGAGAAAGACGTTAAACCCTAGGGCCAGGGAGACCAGCAACTGTACAAATACTAAGTAAATAAAACCGTCTGTTTTAAAAGGTCATTGTCGGAAGACAATGTCTGATCACGGGGAAGACAAAAGGAGAAGGAGGAGACAGACGACGACGACGACGAAGAAGAACAAGAAGAAGAAGAAGAAGAAGAAGAAGAAGAAGAAGACAGTACTGATGATAATAATGATTTAAAACCGTCTTGTTCATGAGGTTATTATTGCGTTTCATTGTAGGATCATAAAGAAATTGAAGAAAGTGATAAGGCGAAGAAGAAAAAAGAAGAAGAATGAGATGACGATGATGATGATGATGATGATGATGATGATGATGATAATGATCAGGAAAAGAACAGAAGAACAATACTAATCTGGCATAACATAACAATAAATGACAGAATTACGTAATAACTGTAGAAATCACCTTGTATTGTCTAGTGTTTCCCCTGGACTTGGACAAGGCACCACACTGACAGCAGACCCGTTGTTGGCAGTCATCACACACTCTGCCCACGCCATCATCAAAGTGTGACTTCAAACAGATCCGACAAATTGGCACCTCTACGGTCTTCCTGTCCTGGTTGTCAGCTGTCCCCTTGTGCGCTAACTGTTGATGAATACTGTCTAGTTCTTCTCGTAACTTCCTAGTAATATGTTTAAAACATTTATTTGCAAACGCAATCATCCCAAATATGGAGAAAGAAATGTATGTCAATGAGGAAACATTGGAGGCAGTGGAAAATGTCGAATATCTTTGGTCATTAATTACCATCAATGATGACACAATGAAGGAAATTAAAATGCGAATATCTATTGCTCTTCAAAAACTAAAACAATTGAATAAATTGTGGCGTGGGTCAGATAGATCTATAAAAATCACATTTTTAAGAGCATGCATCTGTCCCATTGCATCATACGAACTTGAGACCTGGACAGCTGGAAACTTACTAAACAAGCTTAACAGCGCATAAATGCCTTTTATTATAAGTGCTATAGGCGGGTTCTAAGAATTTTTGGATACAGAAAAGAACAAATTCATCCATAGGAAAATATATGAATACTAAAGAACGTTGGCTGCTGGGGACCATAAGCAAAAAAATTGAAATATTTGATCTCTTGAAACGTCATGAAAGTTTGGGGAGAACAATTA
>JACEFZ010009315.1:0-32252 GCA_014155875.1 Cepaea nemoralis
GGGGTTTGAGGAGTGATTAGTGAATGAGTGAGTGAGTGAGTGAGTGGAGGGTGAGTGATGATGATGGGTGGGTGGGGGGGGGTGAGTGAAGGGGTGGGGATTTTAGTGAGTGGGTTGGTGGGTGGGTGTTTGGAGGGGTTGGCTAAGTTATTGAGTGGGTGGGTGAGTGGTGAATGAGTTTGGGTGGATTGTGAGGATGAGGGAGGGGGAGGGAGTGAGTGAGTGGGTGGGTGGGTGTATGGGTCGGCGAGAGAGTGAGTGAATGAGTAAGTGGGTAGATGGGTGAGTGAGTGGGCAGATGGGTGAGTGAGTGAGTGCGTGAGTGAGTGAGTGCGTGAGTGAGTGAGTGAGTGAGTGAGTCGGTGGGTGGGTGGGTGATTGAGTGAGGGAGTGAGTGGATGGGTGCATGGGTGGGTGTGTGAGTAAGTGGGTGAGTGAGTCAATGGGTCAGTGAGTGAGTGGGTGGGTGGGTGAGTATGTGGGTGGGTGGGTGTGTGAGTGAGTAAGTGAGTGAGTGAGTTAGTGAGTTAGTGAGTGAGTGATTGAGTTAGTGAGTTAGTTGAGTGAGTGTGAGTGAATGTGTGAGTGAATGTGTGAGTGAGCGAATGAGTGAGTCGGTGTGTGGGTGGGTGGGTGTGTGAGTGAGTCAGTGAGTGAATGAGTCTGTGAGTGAGTGAATGCGTGAGATGGTTGGTGGGTGAGTGAGTTAGTGGGTGAGTGAGTGAGTGCGTGCGTGCGTGAGTCGGTGGGTCCGTGAGTCGGTGGGTAGGTGAGTGAGTGAGTGAGTCAGTGAGTGAGTGAGTGAGTGAGTGAGTGAGTGAGTGCGTGAATGCGTGCGTGAGTGCGCATGTGTGCAATTCTAAGCTCCAAAGAGCAGACTAGTCATGCTTAAGGAGCAGCAGCTATTGAGACCTACAACGTGAGTGCAATTAACAGATAAAGCCCATAAACGGGCATGTGTTGCTTTCAATGATCAAGTGCCTGGGATGATTAATCTTCTTGAACGACTTTCCCGTATCTGACAAGGGCTTACATATCGCCGAATTGTTGTCATTGCCTTATAAAACAGCATGCCTGCTACTATATTAACAACTTTTAAGTCACAGCTCTGACACACACCTGCTACTCATTTCCCGCCATCCACGTTTGTGTGATCCCAGACCTACTTTTTGCTAGGCACAGAAACTGCTAATTTTTAAAATGAAAGTCACGGTAGAGTGGAGGGTAGATACTTGCCTTCCGACCTGGTGGTCATGCGTTCGGATCAGAGGTTGATCCTGGTCTCCCAGACCGACCCAGCCTAAAACGGTACTAAGAATCTCTTGAGAAGTAACATTCATTCATTAACAGATAGGTAACTGGTCGCCAACAAGACTTTCAGCAGTTCCAGCTCACTCTACACTGTCACCCTATTATCACCCTCACCCCCGAGTGGTCATGGAAACCAGTCAACTATTAAAGTGAAATGGGGAGAACAACATTGGTGTAGCGAATGGAGAACACGAAATGTGGGGATGGGAGACAGCACTGAGTGGGTGGGTGGGTGGTGGGTGAGTGAGTGAATTAGTGAGTGAGTGGGTGGGTGGGTGAGTGAGTGAGTGGGTGACTGAGTGAGAGGGTGGGTGAGTCGATGGGTGGGTGGATGAGTGGGTGGGTGTGGGTGAGTGAGATAGTGAGTGAGTGACTGACTGAGTGAGTGAGTGAGTGAGTGGCTGAGTGAGTGAGTGCGAGAGTGAGTGAGTGAAGGAGGGAGTGAGTCAGTGGGTGGGATGGTGGATGGGTGAGTGAGTGTGTGGGTGGGAGGGTGAGTGGGTGGGTGTGGGGAGTGGGTGGGTGTGGGTGATTGAGATAGTGAGTGAGTGAGTGAGTGAGAGAGTGAGTGAGTGAGTGAGTGAGTAAACGAGTGAGTGATGGAGGGAGTGAGTGAGTGATTGAGTGGGTGGGTGGGTGAGTTAGTGAGTGAGTGGGTGGGTGGGTGGGTGGGTGGGTAGGTAGGTGGGTGGGTGTTAGAGCGATTGCGTGGGTGGGTGGATGGGTGGATGTGGGTGAGTGCGTGGGTGGGTGTGAGTGAGATAGTTAGTGAGTGAGTGAGTACGTGAGTGAGTAAGTGAGGGAGTGAGTGAGTGGGTAAGTAAGTGAGTGAGTGAGTTATTGAGTAAGGGAGGGAGGAAGTGAGTGAGTGGGAGGGTGAATGGGTGAGTGAGTGGGTGGGTGAGTGAGTGAGTGAGTGAGTGAGTTAGTGAGTGGGTGGGTGAATAAGTGGGTGGGTTGGTGGGTGAGTGAGTGAGTGAATGAGTGAGTGGGTAGATGGGTGAGTGAGTGCGTGAGTTGAGTCGGTGGGCGGATGGGTGAGTGAGTGAGTGAGAGAGTGAGTGAGTGGGTGGGTGGGTGTGTGAGTGAGTAAGTGGGTGAGTCAGTGGGTCAGTGAGTGAGTGGGTGGATGGGTGGGTGAGTGAGTATGTGGGTGGATGGGTGGATGTGTGGATGAGTGAGTGAGTGAGTGAGTGAGTGAGTGAGTGGGTGGGTGAGTGGTGGGTGAGTGAGTGAATTAGTGAGTGAGTGGGTGGGTGGGTGTGAGTGAGTAATTGAGTGAGTGAGTGAGTGAGTGAGTGACTGAGTGAGTGACTGAGTGACTGAGTGAGAGGGTGGGTGAGTGGGTGGGTGAGTGGGTGGGTGAGTGGGTGGGTGTGGGTGAGTGAGATAGTGAGTGAGTGGGAATAGTATGATTGAAGCCTCGTATTTGTAGACCGACCTACTCCGCATGCCCCATGTGGCGTGTCGCTGGAACTATACCTCTCTCTCTCCCTTCCTCCCTCTCTTTCTCTCTCTCTCTCTCTCTCTCTCTCTATCTCTCTCTCTCTCTCTCTCTCCAATCTTGATTCTCTGTGCCTACCTATGCCATGTGTATTGTTGGTGGTCGGATCTTATACAGCCCCAATAACACTAGCACTAGGTGATTTGATCTTAAAATGCGTGGTATAACCATCAACCATACTGACTCTATTTCATAGGGAACAGTATGAGTGAAGCCACGTATTTGTAAACCGACCTACTCCGCATATCTCATGTGGAATGTCGCAGGCACGATTTCAACCTCTCTCTCTCTCTCTCTCTCTCTCTCTCTCTCTCTCTCTCTCTCTCTCTCTCTCTCTCTCTCTCTCTCTTATAATGGTCTGATAATGGTATCTGAGCAATCTCAGTGGATGTACTAACGAAGCATGAGTGGGCGCAAGCATGGTGGTGGTACTAACCAAAACCGCATTATGCACTCATATATGTTTAGTTTGAGGTGACTCCTAAAGTCTGGGTGGACTGATATGTGTGAGCACACACACATACATATACACCGCTCAACCGACATTCATATATATATATATATATACCTTGCACATGCCCATGTACACTAATGTATTAATCTATGTTGAGCGGTGAATCGTCTCGCAGGAGTGCGACTTCTGTCTTGAGAGCATTGTAGTCACTGATTATCTTGTTGTTTGCTTCAATGTTGGTTGAAACAGTGACAATGAGCGCCTTTAGTGATTGTTCTAGTTCCTCAATGCGCTGTTTACAGTCGCACGAATGTCCATTGATAGTTAAGATGCTATTGTTATCTGAGGCAGGTACTTCTTCAACAATGTCAACATTGGGTTCTATGTTGTTTTGGATACGCTCCATTGGGTATTCAATAGCCAAGAGCGCTGGTGGGTTGGCAGGCCTCGTGTTGATGTTGTCATGTACACTCATCGTATGAGTAGATTCGGTGAATGTCTGTGTCGAGTTTTCAAGTTCAACAAAATCTACTTTTAGCCAGGAATTAATGTTTTCATTACTGCCCTGTGTCATGAGTTTATTTTTACTGCGGTACAAATGTATCGTAATCACTGGCGTCGTAATCAGATCCTCAACGTGGGCCCCGTGCTTATCTTGCCTGTGTTCAATTAGTTCAAGCCTGTAGTAGTTGAGTAGGCAAGTTCGGAATGCCTCATAATAGAGTGTGTTGTTGAAGGAAATAGTAACACACTGTCCTGAGTTGGTGTTTTTGACGACTAGGCCGTTGGGATTTATGCACTTGGATAGCTTATTCTTCACGGCCCTCTCTTTGTTTAGTGTGTAAGTTTTATTGACAGCCGATCGTAAACCTGAGCGAGTCCTTTCACCATTCACTTCCAATACGGAGCACTCTCCTTCCCCTGACATTATTGCATAATATTACGACTAACTAAACTTGAAGAACGCAGCAATCGCATTGTTATCTAGCCACGCCGCGGGTAATTTGAGGTCCCGTGGTTGTATCTGACACGCCTCGTGCACTTGATTGGTTGAAATTTAATAGTGTTCAACTATCACTCGAAATGAATATTAGATATAACCCACATTTTTGCGATAATAAACACTTGTATTAATCTAAAAACTATTTCACCACATCCTCAGAATCATAACGAGCACATTGATATAAAAATCCATGATAGGTGATTCAGCTTGCAGTAATAATAATCCGAGAAGTAAGAGATACAAAAACACGTCTTCACTCGAGAGAAGGAACATTAGATGACGTATAGCTCTAATATGTAAACAGTTGTAATGACAAGGTTTGTGATCTGTTATAATTATTATAAGCTACAAATAAGACTTGCTGCGGACCTGGTGGAACAGTCCTAGTAAGTGCTAAACAATAATTATTGGACACGTTAAATCCTTGTATTGCTGAAGAATATATATTAAACGGCAGTTTTTGCTGGACTTACGTCAAAGAATCCAAACTCATCATTTTTGTTCATATTGTTGTTTTGAGTTATTGAAGCGAGCCGAGAATACCTTTTGTTGGAATTCATATCAGTTTATGATTATGGAACAGCCCTGTCAGCAGCAATATGGCAGTCAGGACTAGACATTGGTCCAGAAAACCGACGGCTGACCCTACGGGAGCGTAGGTGTCCTACTGGAGCTTAGGAGAATCCTATTGGAATCGAAGCTGATTTTACCTGTACCCGGCCATATACCCAGACAGGATACAAGTATCTTTAGAGATATTTGCATGTTTCTCGTCACTGTATATATGTGACTGTTGTACTGCATAAACTTCTACAGTTTCACTATCATCGTCCTGATAACTATCATAGTTTGAATGATTAATAATAGACAATTTAATTTTATAGTAGTTGTTTTTAACTCATAGTTCAACCGTTATACTTTTTTTTTTCAGGGGAAGCAATTGCATTGCTTACTTTGGTGGAAACTTAATTACACACCAGGGAGGGGATTTCTGTCAGGCGGAAAACCTGCCCTGTCTAGTAGTCGATTTTCGACGTAAACCTAGGCGTCTAACCTTCCCTTTCTCACTTATTGAGGATACTAAGACCAGCTAATGATACATAATAACGAGCCAGTCTCAGCTGTACTCTTTGGTTATCCAGCTGCTTAATCTTTATTCCAGCAATATAGATTTTGTCCCGAGTTAATTTCTGACAAATTGTGGTCTCAGTCCGGAATTCTGACAATCTGGGTGCACACCCAGGCGCTTTCAGGAAAGTAATTCACACACTTCTGACAAATTGGTTGCCTGACCGGGATCAACAATAGTCACTTCTGACAAGTTGGATTGCTCGCCAGTGATAGTACATAACTTGACGGCAGCACCACCACACTTTTGACAAGTCCTGGTAGAAAAGATTAGAAACCATATTTATTTCACCCTGATTAGCGGAAGGTTTCGAAACGAGTTGAACAATCGCAAACACAGTTTCAAATGCACAATGTTACAGTCATCAGATTGATTACAGGCACAATTTAGGGTAATGTTAAAGAAAGTCAAGTATACACCAAGAAAGACTAAATATGATCTGTGTACATTGAGAAATGGTGTGGAAATACAAGACAATTTTAACATAGAAGTAAGGAACAGATTTAATATATTGTCTGATCTAGAGATCGTATTTCAAGATGTGGATGGTCAAAGGGAAATGTTGAAGAATTCAATCAGTTTGGCTACAGAAACAACTATCTCAAAATTAAAGAAAGTATTTCGTAAGAAATGGATGACTGGGGAAATTTTTACTACTAATGGAAACAAGAAGACACAATAAAAATAATCTTGACAAATATGAAGAGATTTACAGAAAATCAGAATATTATGTAAAAAGAAGCATGGCTTGAGAAAAACTGCTTAGAAATTGAAAAACAAAACAACAGTAAAAATACATAATTAACGTACAAAAGAATTCAGGATCTTACTAATAAAAGAATACATACATCAACAGGCTGCCTGAAAACAAAAGATGAAAAAATCATAATATAAAAAGATCAGATTTTACAAGCATTGTTAGATTATATGAAAAACCGTTATGATGATACCAGAGAAGAGCAGTATGTTATTCAGAATAATAATGAAAGACCATCAATTTTGAAGATGGAAGTTCAGAATGCTCTTAACCATATGCAAACTGGCAGGATCCCGGTTCAGACAACATCACAACCGATACGAGCAATGCCTAAGAATAATATGGAATAGAACAAGTCGCAAGACTGCTGAACACAATATATGACACTAGAGATATAGAACATGAATTATATAATTATATATTTATTGCACTCCCGAAGATGCTTGCAAATCTATAAATTGATAGGAAATCCTTTAGACTTGTAAAAAACATAGACTTGTAAAAAACATATACTGGAACCAACAAGCTGCCATAGAGATTGGCAATGAAGTAGGTCAATATTAGCCTATTAAGAGAGGTGTGCGATGTGGATGTGTAATAATAGTAATATCTCCATATCTTGTTTCCCTATACTACTTTTTTTTTAAGTTTAGGAGATATGAGAATGATCACAGTTGAGGGATGTAATATCAATAACATTAGATATGCGGATGTAATATCAATAAAATTAGATATGCGGGTAATACAGTATTGATTGCAGACACTGAGCAGGATATGCAACATTTAGTAGATGCGGTTGTTGCACACAGTGAACAACAACGGTTAGTATCAAATTGTAAGAAGACACTGATTATGGTCATCACTAGGAAGAATGAAATACCACAATGTAATATACAGGTAAATGGAAATACTCTTAAACATGTGAACTGACACAATTATATCGAAACAGTCATAACATATGATGGGAGATGCCTTCAAGAGATTAGAACATGGTGAAGGTAACCTTTTGCAAGATGGAAAACATACTGACCAATAAAAAGATATCATTTGCAACGAGAAAATGGGTTTTGAAGTGCTACAAAGAACCTGTACTTCTATATGGAAGTAAAGCGTGGACAATAAGCGGTCAAACCGAAAAATCATCCGATGGCTGGTGAAATTGGTTTCTGAGGAAAATGCAAAGAATACCATGGACAGACTGAAAAACCAGTGACTGAGTCCTACGAGAAACAAATGAAAAAGTAACATGAATAGAGAAATTAGACGTACACAGTCACCATTTTATTTTTTTTTTATTTTTTTTTTTAGGGGGGGGGGGGGGGGGGGCAAGTATGAGAAGAAATAATTTGGAGAATTTGGTGACAACTGGCAAGATCGATTGGAATCGAACAAAGGGGAGACAGAGAAGTAAATACTTTGATAGCTAGACCACGTGATGTGGTCGAAACAAGAATACATAATTGATCCACAACTGATCGCTTGAGGTGGCGGAACATGACCGCCCACGTTCAGAGGCATTGTATATGACGATGATGATTTAGAGTGTGTAATGAAACTGAGGACTGCTGTATTCTTTTAGAGTGGCTTAAGCACTTGAGGTGCACTACCAAGAGTGTATGTTGCTAATGGCATTATATCTTAAATTGAACCTCTGAGTTATGACACCTTTATTGTCTAAACTATATATCTCCCACTTCAAAGTAATGGACGACATCCCCATGTTAGAAAGACACGGGAGGGTCGTAGAGACAGGGAGCTGGCTGAGTTAGTTCCTGGCAGACACAAGTAGCATCATCAAAGATATGTCCTGGGGGATGGGGTAACAGAGTTTATATACAATCAGCAAAACTGGGATTCTTACTCAGGTAACTGGATGGAGACGGTGTCTGAATATGGACAGTTTTGCATTAAGTAAAATGCCATATAGTCTGGTGAAGCGAAGAGCTTCCGCGAATGGCATTGTGTGAATGAAGTATGTGTCGTAGTGACAAAGTCTTTGTGCTACATCATCAGTCAACACTTTCTACGCAAACTTCTTCTTGATATAATACTGCGTGTGTAACAAAACGGTCAGTAGGACATGCCCTTAATTCTTCTGGTTCGAGCACAATGCCGTATGAATAACAGCAGAGGGAAACCCTTTTGGGAACCCTCGGTTCGCACATCTTCTTGACTCTTATAGAAGTTAGTTCTCGGGGTTACTTTCGCACCCGGGTCTACTTCTTCTTCTTCAGCTTTCCGAGCCATTGAGGTTCTTTGCTGCAAATACAATCCGTCTCCATTCGTCTCTCTGGTAGACCTTCTCTTGCCAGTCGTTGATTCTAAGTGCTTGTAGGTCCAAGTGCATGTATTATCTCTCCACCGTCTTCTTGGTCTACCTCGGGGTCAATAAAGTTACATTGCACGGGATAAGCTCTTGTTCACTTTTCTCAAGACGGCTCACGAAAGTCGGAAGTTAACTTATCAGTGCAGAGAAGGACAATTTTGATAAATGACAATTGTTGTAACAGCTTTGTGTTTCGGACTCCTGTCTTGAGGAATCTCAAAGGGTTTCGAAAGTGTGAATATGGCCAACTGCGAGCTGTATTTCAGTTTGATAAGATAAGGGAAGTCTATATTATTTCCTCGACGAAGATGACTGGCGAATAACGCTGTGATGCGAGCGGCGCGGTCGGTTCACCTGCAGAGAAAAGGTGGCGATTCGCATAGTGATGAGAGGTTATCGGTGTCGGGTCATGGACCGGTCGGATAAGTAACGGGGTTCTGAAAGTGTGTTACACGTTCCTTGCTGATCACTGCTGGCCCGCTAGCTTCTACCGAAGGTCTATAATAACCACTCTATACGATCCTCTGTAATTTGAGTATATGTATGGCATATCCACCTGACATAAATGGTTACGGGAACTGTTCCGTGGCGAGGGACACACAGAATATTCGTCCTAACAGCACATACTGTGTATGTAATCATATACTGATTCTACTGTTCTTCCTCGGGGAAATCTGAGGCGATGGTCGACATAAAAAGTCGTGTTTTGATGATTATCACAGGGAGGTAAAGAAAGGCTTTAACATCATTAGGAAAAGCTGAGAATAATCAAGTATCGGTCGCTTACGCGAGGCTCGGAAAGGGATATCAGGCTTTAGCTCAGACGAGAGCATCGGCCGAGGTTGTCTATCTTCTTTGATATCTTTCAATAAGGAACAGGGACTGAATAAATTCCAAGGAGACCATCTACACTGCTTATCTTTACGCTGGTTAAAGGCGAATACTTTAGTGAGCACTATATGTAAACCACATAGGAGTATCTGGATCAAAGACCCACAGGGAGTAAGTCAGCTAAATAAAGGGACAGCTGACAGACGAGAGTCCAGTTCAGTCAGGTGACTTCTCCCTGAAGAACAGGATCAGGGGTTTATGTGTAAAGTACTGCCTGATGCTGAGGATTGTGGGCCTTATCAGGTTATTGTATGTCAATGGATTGATGCCTCTGGCTTTCACAAGCTCTTGTACTTACAGGATCCTCCTCCGGGTTGTAAACCATTAAGTAGCTGTGAAGGTTCTGAGAAGGCGGGTCCAGGTTACAAGGCTAATCATATGCTCACCTCGTGTTGGATGAGAACACCAAGATCCGGCCAGTTGCAGTACCCTGTCCAGAAGTAAACCACAGAGAAAGTCCACACCACCACTGTTTACGTATTGCATCCCCACTCTACCACCAATGTATGTGAACCGTAAGTGCCAGATGCAACGTGCTTCACTGATGCCCCTGAAGCTAGAGGGAGAACAGTTTGTCTCAATCACCTACGCCGCTAGTCAGAAAGTTGGACAGTGACGGTGCATACTATTTGGTTGGAATAGACATTGTTAACCATTGAACAAGCTGGGATAAGAACAATTCAACAGAGTGTGAGAGCCCGTCTACATCCTGCCCATCTGTCCAGCCACTGCCAGTGGGAGGATTTCAGTACATCCAGTGAGCCAACAGCAACGACCAGACACATAGACAGGAACAAGGTCTTCTCCGATGATGATCTGGCGGTGCTGGCTGCCTGACTGCTAAACTCTTGAAGCCTGTCTTGATCTAGATGCTATATCCACTGCCTCTTACTAACCCTGTTCTCTCCTATATTATTTTGTTTCATTACAATTTCAAAGCTACCATTACGGTCTTAGAGTTGAATAGTGTCAGCTGGAGAGAGTCCCCAGAAGAATAGCTCCACTGGTAAAAAGAGAGAGTGACAGCAGAGTCCAGGGACCTGATGGGTGTCGACAGAGTATACCCAACCTGGTTTCGGCCATAGCTTTTCCCGAAATATAATTGTGCCCACATATTGCATGCAGCCTATCCCAACGAATATTGGTACAGCGTGATTGTTTAACTATATATATGACCTAGTGTCATCTTACTAGTCAGGTCTTAGTCAGATATGACTGAGCTAAAGTATGACAGTAAACGATACTACTGGTTTCTGTTAGCGCCGAATGTTGGGCCGCGCTTACCAAACCTGACACCCCACATTGTGCCAACGGCTTCGGGCGGAGGAGCGCAATTAGGAGGGTACAAGTCTTACCCTCGCGCGAGGAAATGCAATCTAAAGACAAAATTGCATGGCAGGGCAGACCAAGCCTTAAGCCTTGATTGGCAGCTGGTCTAGAATCGAAGCTCTGACATGCGGACAGTTAGAGCATTGCTTTCCTGATCCGGCAGCTTCTGAATTTGTCTGGTTCCAGATGTATTGGTGTTCCCTTTCCTCTGGAGGGAACCAGGCAAGCCGAAAGGGGGATCATGCTGCATGGGCAACACATGGTCTATATATTTCAGTCCAAGCTTTGTGCTATGGAGAGGTATAACTCCATCTCTTGTCTTAAGTGTCATCTATGAGTTAAGGTTAGCGGGATAGTGTTATCCCTATCAAAGGAGTTGTAAGATGCCTCATTTCCTCC
This sequence comes from Cepaea nemoralis, assembly GCA_014155875.1. NCBI lineage: Eukaryota > Metazoa > Mollusca > Gastropoda > Stylommatophora > Helicidae > Cepaea > Cepaea nemoralis. The sequence continues at coordinate 11,104 of JACEFZ010009315.1, forward strand.
GTTAGTCTACGGGACACCCTTGGACAAGGTTAAGCACCCGTTTAGTTCCACCCCCCCCCCCCCCAACCCTCCCCACCCCAACCAAGGTTACTTGAAACCATGGAAGCAGGTGGTAAATGTAGTGTGAGAGCAGCCGACAGATTGTTGTTGGTTATGGTCTGCACTCTGCGGCGATAGGCACATGATCCCTTTAGTTGAGACAATGGCTATGGCCACCGAGTAGTACAGTCACTGCCCAGAGGGAAAGAAACGGCAAACTACCTTCTGCAAAACTTGCCAAGAAATCGTAACAACCATGAAAGGTTATCTATGTAAGCAACAGAAGGAGGAATGTTGTTTGTGCGTAAACTTTAACAACATACTAAACACTTAGATCATGTAGCAAGAAGGTCTCTTTCAGTGAAGATAATTGACGCGGACGAGCATGATGATGATGGGACTAATGATGACGACGTTGAGGGTGCTGTTGATAGTGACGTCATTAATGATGATGATGATGATAAATTGTATATCACCATATGATAACTAACCTGTCCAATTGATGAATGTACTTTAGAGGCTTTACCTGTGAGCTTATCTTCTTGTAGTTATATATACTCTAACGTGAAGCATGCACAGCAGGAAGCTGTAGATCGTTAGATGAAATCTCTCTTCTACGAATGTGCCCTCCTTTATGTCTTCTTTGCACTTTCGGGGGTTGCCAGCAATCGTCCGACTAGTTCGAAGCTCTGTGTGTCTGCCCGGCCACCATCCTGCCCTCGGAGTCAGACATTGGGTGCAAAATGATCCGGTTCCTTTTTACGAACTTGGCCGGAAGAAAGTCAGCTTAGTTCCCATGACTGTTTATCCTTTGTTGCATCCCCAATAGCCGCTGTTCGCTATACAACAACGAACGCCTTTGTCGCCATGTTGCCTTGCTGGTAACTCGTCCATGGCTAAAAGACATCCGTAGCTACATATGCCGAGGAGAAGCCAACTCTTTCCTCTTCCATTACCGGTATATAACAAGTGTTCACTGTACATTATTATATGCTATGCTCTGACGATATTTAGAAGACCTGATCCTGCCTAAGCATTGTCAGTTGTAACGACTGATTCTGCTTGCAAAGCGACACTATATGTCTTTCGCTTTGCCACCAACACGTGTTTCACCAGTAGAGCGCTGTCAAAACAGCTCCAGCTCCGACTGCTGCACTACATATATATGTATGTCGCTGCGCCTACCCGTTACGTACATGTATATACTAGATGATTCTGCGGGGAAGTGTTATTGAAATGTAACTTGGATTGTTTTACTGCAGTAGGTACTCAACAATAATATTGTCAACAATTACGGTACTGCCTGAGATGGAAGTGGGATCGGAGGCACTGATACTCTGGTCACTCGTAACCCGGAAACCCCTCCCCCGTCAAGTGGTTATGTAGACACGGGAATCCGGATGTTTTCATTGCGCGTGTTTTTTTTTCCCATGAAATTGACGTCAATGACGTCTGTGACAAAGCAGCTCCAGGACCTGGATTTCGTGCCTGGCATTGCCCACGTGACTCACACGTGATATCTGATGCAAGATAAGCTAAACACATTGGATAGCAGGTCACAATAATTAGGTTTAAAAATGCACAGGGAAAGATAAAGGTAATTAGAATAAATCAAGCAAATGATAAACCGATCTGCCCCAAGAAACCTCGCTTTAATAGGTGGAAAAATATACCTTATAAAGTAACAATGTGGGCGAAAAACATGAGAAAATATCAAGATATCCACACAAGAAGACAAAAGACCAGAAGAGTTTTTATAGCATTCGGAAATTTGTGGAAGTCAAAAGAAGTTAAACTTAGAAACTTATGGCTAAACTTAAAATGTCAGTTATACCAGCATTAATGTATGGATCACAAACATTAGTAAACGACCCATTCGATTACAAATAAACCTCAAACATTCATTAACTGCTACCTGCTCAAAATAGACGGAACAAAATGGCGTGAAAGGACGATAATGTGGAGCTCACATATTGAGACAAGCTGAGAATAGAAAAACTAGAAAAGATTTGGAATACACAGGGCAAAATAAATACAGGGACACCTATACACACACAAGGCGAAGAGACGTAGAGAACGAACGAACGAAAAAACAAATATTATTTTCAAAGGATTAAGAATTGGGTGCGCAGGCCCGAGTGACATTCTGCTCTTCTTCTCTCTTTCCTCTCATACTTTATTTCATGCGGAATACTGACACGCAAAGAGGGGGATATGGACGGATCTGTATGGGATAGATAAATATAGGACTGCTTGGAGTGAGTTGCTTGAAGGCCCAATACGAGATAAACGGCGGAAGTGTAACACTTGGGTTCCATAGCCGCTAACTAACAGCGGATTCCTATAGCACACTTCTTAATATCTCACGCGGGTCTAGAAGGAGAGAACAGTAAGTAAGTGAAGTGAAGGATTCTTGTTCACACCATGAGGGATATTTGACATATGTTTCCTGTCCCATATTTTTAGACCGATCGGCACTCGACAGGTGAAGTGGTCAGTATCACACCGGCTGTCTTTACTTCCCAGGAAAATGTCATAATACCAGTGAGGTGTGGGTGGGTGGGTGGGTGGGTGAGTGAATTAGTGGGTGAGTGAGTGAGTGATTGGGTGGGTGGGTGGGTGAGTGAGTGAGTGATTGGGTGGGTGGGTGATGCCACATAGCAAGTGCCCAGTTCACGCCATACAGAAGATATTAGGAACTCTCACAGAAACAGGGCACGTAAACTATGGGATACGAATATACGTCACACCAACGCTAGCGTGACAACGAAATCATACGTTGTGCGATAATCAAGGTGAACGGGCGTGGATTCCATTTGGAGAACAACTTGGTGTGGCTATTGGCGGTTGAAGGCTAGCAGTGGACTCACTCCAAGCTAAGAACAGCTAGAAGCATATATTGAGAACGCCATGGATTTGAGAACGACGGGAAAAGTCTAGACAGACAGAATTGGAGGAAAGATGACAGCAAGGACGACCTGAGTGAATGTACGAAGGAGAAGTATTACTAAGGGACGACCAGGTGAACGTAAGACATGTCGGTGTAAAACATTTTTGTGTATGCTTAGATTAGATGCCATCCCGGCAATAACGGGAACGCTAATTATTATACTTCAAGATGTATCCACTGTGTCGACTGCCGTAATAAAACGCGGTGAGTTTTGCCTGACCTCTGAAGTTTACGTTATCTATCTAAGTTCACCAGAGAGTTTGTGACTGTTATCGTTGCTCCATTTTGAATGAGCCAGTTCCTCTCGTAAGTTCTAACATATTCCACATGGCAAGATACAGCGAAGAAGGACTTACGATATGGCAGGTGAGTGAGTGATTGGGTGGGTGGGTGGGTGGGTGAGTGTGTGAATTAGTGAGTGAATGGGTGGGTGGGTGGGTAAGTGAGTGAGTGGGTGGGTGGGTAGGTGAGTGAGTGAGTAAGTGAGTGTCAGTGAGAGGGTTGGTGGGTGGGTGAGTCGGTGGGTGGGTAGGTGGGTGAGTCGGTGGGTGTGGGTGAGTGGGTGGGTGTGGGTGAGTGAGATAGTGAGTGATTGAGGGAGTGAGTGAGTGAGTGAGTGAGTGATTGAGTGGGTGAGTGAGTGAGTGAGTGAGTGAGGGAGGGAGTGGGTGGGTGGGTGGATGGGTGAGTGAGTGAGTGGGTGGGTGGGTGGGTGAGTGAGTGAATGGGTGGGTGGGTGAGTTATTGAGTGAGTGAGTGGGTGGTTGGATGGATGGCTGAGTTATTGAGTGGGTGGGTGAGTGGGTGGATGAGTTGATGGGTGTGAGTGAGTGAGTGAATGAATGAGTGAGGGAGGGAGTGAGTGAGTGGGTGAGTGGGTGTATGGGTCGGTGAGAGAGTTAGTGAATGAGTGAGTGGGTAGATGGGTGAGTGAGTGGGTAGATGGGTGAGTGAGTGGGTAGATGGGTGAGTGAGTGGGCAGATGGGTGAGTGGGTGAGTGCGTGAGTGAGTGAGTGAGTCGGTGGGTGGGTGGGTGAGGGAGTGAGGGAGTGAGTGGATGGGTGCTTGGGTGGGTGTGTGAGTAAGTGGGTGAGTGAGTCAGTGGGTCAGTGAGTGAGTGGGTGGGTGGGTGGGTGGGTGGGTGAGTATGTGGGTGGGTGGGTGTTTGGGTGTGTGAGTAAGTGAGTCAGTGAGCTAGTGAGTGAGTGATTGAGTGAGTGAGTTAGTCGAGTGAGTGGGTGAGTGAATGTGTGAGTGAAAGTGTGAGTGAGCGAATGAGTGAGTCGGTGTGTCGGTGGGAGGGTGTGTGAGTGAGTCAGTGAGTGAATGAGTCTGTGAGTGAGTGAATGCGTAAGATGGTTGGTGGGTGAGTGAGTTAGTGGGTGAGTGAGTGAGTGAGTGAGTGCGTGCGTGCGTGAGTCAGTGGGTCCGTGAGTCGATGGGTGGGTGAGTGAGTGAGTGAGTGAGTGAGTGAGTGAGTGAGTGCGTGAGTGCGTGCGTATGTGTGCAATTCTAAGCTCCAAAGAGCAGACTAGTCATGCTTAAGGAGCAGCAGCTATTGAGTCCTACAACGTGAGTGCAATTAACAGATAAAGCCCATAAACGGGCATGTGTTGCTATCAATGATCAAGTGCCTGGGATGATTAATCTTCTTGAACGACTTTCCCGTATCTGACAAGGGCTTACATATCGCCGAATTGTTGTCATTGCCTTATAAAACAGCATGCCTGCTACTATATTAACAACTTTTAAGTCACAACTGTGGCACACACCTGCTACTCATTTCCCGCCATCCACGTTTATGTGGTCCCAGACCTACTTTTTGCTAGGCACAAAAACTGCTAATTTTTAAAATGAAAGTCACAGTAGAGTGGAGGGTAGATACTTGCCTTCCTACCTGGTGGTCATGCGTTCGGATCAGAGGTTGATCTTGGTCTCCCAGACCGACCCAGTCTAAAACGGTACTAAGAATCTCTTGAGAAGTAACATTCATTCATTAACAGATAGGTAACTGGTCGCCAACAAGACTTTCAGCAGTTCCAGCTCACTCTACAACTGTCAACCTATTATCACCCTCACCCCCGAGTTGGTCATGGAAACCAGTCAACTATTAAAGTGAAATGGGGAGAACAACATTGGTGTAGCGAATGGAGAACACGAAATGTGGGGATGGGAGACAGCACTGAGTGGGTGGGTGGGTGGTGGGTGAGTGAGTGAATTAGTGAGTGAGTGGGTGGGTGGGTGGGTGAGTGAGTGAGTGTGTGAGTTAGTGAGTGGGTGACTGAGTGAGAGGGTGGGTGAGTCGATGGGTGGGTGAGATAGTGAGTGAGTGACTGAGTGAGTGAGTGAGTGAGTGAGTGCGTGAGTGAGTGAGTGAGTGAGTGAAGGAGGGAGTGAGTCAGTGGGTGGGATGGTGGATGGGTGAGTAAGTGAGTGTGTGGGTGGGAGGGTGAGTGGGTGGGTGTGGGGAGTGGGTGGGTGTGGGTGATTGAGATAGTGAGTGAGTGAATGAATGAGTGAGTGAATGAATGAGTGAGTGAGTGAGTGAGTGAATGAGTGAGTGAGAGAGTGAGTGAGTGAGTAAACGAGTGAGTGATGGAGGGAGTGAGTGAGTGATTGAGTGGGTGGGTGGGTGAGTTAGTGAGTGAGTGGGTGGGTGAGTTAGAGAGTGAGTGGGTGGGTGGGTTGGTGGGTGAGTGGGTGGTGTGTGGGTAGGTAGGTGGGTGGGTGTTAGAGCGATTGAGTGGGTGGGTGGATGGGTGGATGTGGGTGAGTGCGTGGGTGGGTGTGAGTGAGATAGTTAGTGAGTGAGTGAGTACGTGAGTAAGTAAGTGAGGGAATGAGTGAGTGAGTAAGTGAGTAAGTGAGTGAGTGAGTTATTGAGTAAGGGAGGGAAGGACTAAGTGAGTGAGTGGGAGGGTGAATGGGTGAGTGAGTGGGTGGGTGAGTGAGTGAGTTAGTGAGTGGTGGGTGAATAAGTGGGTGGGTTGGTGGGTGAGTGAGTGAGTGAATGAGTGGGGTAGATGGGTGAGTGAGTGCGTGAGTGAGTCGGTGGGCGGGTGGGTGAGTGAGTGAGTGAGAGAGTGAGTGGGTGGGTGTGTGGTAAGTGGGTGAGTCAGTGGGTCAGTGAGTGAGTGGGTGGATAGTGAGTGAGTGAGTGCGTGAGTGAGTGAGTGAGCGAGTGAGTGAGTCGGTGGGTGGGTGGGTTAGTGAGTAAGAGAGTGAGTGAGTGAGTGGGTGTGTGAGTATGTGGGTGGGTGGGTGGGTGAGTGAGTGAGTGAGTGAGTGAGTGAGTGAGTTAGTTAGTTAGTTAGTTAGTTAGTTAGTTAAGTGTGTGGGTAGGTGAATGTGTGAGTGAGCGAATGAGTGAGTCGGTGGGTGGGTGGGTGGGTGAGTGAGTGAGTCAGTGAGTGAGTGTGTGAGTGAGTGAATGAGTGAGTTGGTTGGTGAGTGAGTGAGTGAGTGAGTGAGTGAGTGAGTGAGTCAGTCAGTGAGTCAGTGAGTGAGTAGGTGTGTGAGTGAGTGAATGAGTGAGTTGGTTGGTGAGTGAGTGAGTGAGTGAGTGAGTTATTGAGTGAGTGAGAGTGAGTGAGTGAGTGCGTGCGTGCGTGAGTCGGTGGGTGGGTGAGTGAGTGAGTGAGTTAGTGAGTGAGTGAGTGAGTGAGTGAGTGAGTGCGTGAGTGCGTATGTGTGCAATTCTATCTATGCTCCAAAGAGCAGACTAGTCATGCTTAAGGAGCAGCAGCTATTGAGACCTACAACATGAGTGCAATTAACAGATAAAGCCCATAAACGGGCATGTGTTGCTTTCAATGATTAAGTGCCTGGGATTATTAATCTTCTTGAACGACTTTTCCGTATCTGACAAGGGCTTACATATCGCCGAATTGTTGTCATTGCCTTATAAAACAGTATGCCTGCTACTATATTAACAACTTTTAAGTCACAACTGTGGCACACACCTGCTACTCATTTCCCGCCATCCACGTTTGTGTGATCCCAGACCTACTTTTTGCTAGGCACAGAAATTGCTAATTTTTAAAATGAAAGTCACGGTAGAGTGGAGGGTAGATACTTGCCTTCCGACCTGGTGGTCATGCGTTCGGATCAGAGGTTGATCTTGGTCTCCCAGACCGAAAAACGGTAATAAGAATCTCTTGAGAAGTAACATTCATTCATTAACAGATAGGTAACTGGTCGCCAACAAGACTTTCAGCAGTTCCAGCTCACTCTACAACTGTCACCCTATTATCACCCTCACCCCCGAGTTGGTCATGGAAACTATTTAACTATTAAAGTGAAATGGGGAGAACGACATTGGTGTAGCGAATGGAGAACACGAAATGTGGGGATGGGAGACAGCACTGATTACCTCAAGTAAGTAAAGGACCCTGTTAAGTCGAAATCGGATAACTAAAATTTCGCTTAAGTGAGTGAGTGAGTGAGTGAAATCAAATCAAATCAAATCAACTTTATTAGGGTCACAAATTGGGCGCGCAGGCCCGTCTTACATTCGGCCCTTCCAATCACTCGTCTTTCGTTCATCAAGAGCATTATACATTTACATAGGAAGAAAAATAAACATTGTGAAATGAATGTTGTAAACATAAACAAGGCTAAACATGGAGAAAAATGTGTACATAAAAAGTATGTGACGTAAAAGTAGTGATGCCAGCGCGTCCCCACACACACACACACACACACACACACACACACACACACACACCACACACACACTCTCTCTCTCTCTCTTTCATTCACTCTCACTCTCACTCATTCACTTACACACACACACTCTCACTCATTCACTCTCCCGCTCACTCATTCACTCTCCCGTTCACTCATTCACTCTCCCGCTCACTCATTCACTCTCCCGCTCACTCATTCACTCTCCCGCTCACTCATTCACTCTCACGCTCACTCATTCACTCTCCCGCTCACTCACCGCTGAGTGAGTGAGTGAGTGATTGAGTGAGTGAGTGAGTGAGTGAGTGGGTGGGTGGGTGAGTGGTGGGTGAGTGAGTGAATTAGTGAGTGAGTGGGTGGGTGGGTGAGTGAGTGAGTAAGTGAGTGAGTGAGTGAGTGAGTGACTGAGTGAGTGACTGAGTGAGTGACTGAGTGACTGAGTGAGAGGGTGTGTGAGTCGGTGGGTGGGTGAGTGGGTGGGTGTGGGTGAGTGAGATAGTGAGTGAGTGAGTGAGTGAGTGAGTGAGTGAGTGAGTGAGTGAGTGAGTGAGTGGGAATAGTATGATTGAAGCCTCGTATTTGTAGACCGACCTACTCCGCATGCCCCATGTGGCGTGTTGCTGGAACTATACCTCTCTCTCTCCCTTCCTCCCTCTCTCTCTCTCTCTCTCTCTCTCTCTCTCTCTCTCTCTCTCTCTCTCTCTCTCTTATAATGGTCTGATAATGGTATCTGAGCAATCTCAGTGGATGTACTAACGAAGCATGAGTGGGCGCAAGCATGGTGGTGGTACTAACCAAGACCGCATTATGCACTCATATATGTTAGTTTGAGGCGACTCCTAAAGTCTGTGTGGACTGATATGCGTGAGCACACACATATACATATGCACCGCTCAACAGACATTCATATATATATATATATATATATATATATATATATATATATATATATATATATATATATATATATATATATATATATATATATATATATATACCTTGCACATGCCCATGTACACTAATGTATTAATCTATGTTGAGCAGTGAATATGTATGTGTGTGCGCTCACGCATATCAGTCCACCCAGACTTTAGGAGTCGCCTCAAACTAACATATATGAGTGCATAATGCGGTTTTGGTTAGAGACCACCATCATGCTTGCGACCACTCATGCTTCGTTAGTACATCCACTGAGATTGCTCAGATACCATTATCAGACCATTATCACAGGTTGCCGTCCTGCCCTCCTGCCTCCGCCCCCTAACCTTCTTTCAATGTGCTCACTGAACCGTAACAAATATAACCCCGTCATCACCCCCCATCTCATTTCCTCGGTTGGGTATAAAAAGAAGACATCGGCGATATTCTGAGTTACACACAGATCGGAATTGTGGGGCAAGTATGAACATGTTTTCCAATTCTCATTTTCTCTTCATTGCTTTCATTTTTTTCATCCTTTTGTTCTTCTCGTCCTGTCGTCACCTTTTGATGTAGTCACAGGAGATCTCCTTGACTATATGTTGTGTTTGTGAATGTGTTTGTTTGCTGATGAAGGCTAATCGCCGCAACGTCCTGTATGTGTCGTAAATCTGTTACTACTTTGTGTCATTTTATATTGTATACAACAGTACAGCACTTCAGCGCTCTTTTTATTTCTCTTTGCAATTGACATCTTTTATTTTCCAGTCTGTATGTTTTCCATCTGGCAAGAAGCTACCTTTGCCATGGTCATTCTTGTTATAATCTCTTCTAGACACTTCTCATCAGATGTTATGACTGTTCCCAGATAGTTGTACCGATTCACTTCTTTAAGAATATTCCAATTTATCCGTATATTACATTGTGGTATTTCTTTCTTCTTAGAGGCGACCATAATCTCTGCCTTCTTGGAATTTAATTCTAACCCTAGTTGTTCAATGTGTACAATAACTGTATCCACTAAATTTAGTATTGGTTGCCCATTTTCATCATTTAATATTTCTGTTGGATTATATTCCATATTGTGATGTTTTATTCCTCTAAACTTCTTGTAGTAGTTTCTTACTTAAGCTTTTTATTCATTACAAACGGGAGTATTTATTTCTACCAAAGGGAAAGCGACCTCTTAAACGTTATGACTGGATGCTGTTTTTAGAAATGTCATTGGTACTAACGTCAGCCTGACGTCGTTTTAGACTGGCTCACATTTACCAAGCTAAGAAACATTTGAGTGAGTGGCATTATATCTTTCTGAGTTGTTAGTGTGTACATAATAGGAAGGAATGTTTGGTGTTTTGGTTTATGGTAGGTGGTTAACACTCACTGTCTTTTTAAAGTCTATTATTGTTTTATAGTGTTAGTTTTCGTTGTCTCGTAAGTATACACCTTAACATGTATTATTTTAACTTTTCTTAAACTGTAATACTAATTAACATCTGTCTAAATACTTTAATGGGTAATTGCTGTGACGTCGGATATGTGAAATATGTTCGACAAGGCTGACTAGATGGAGAGAGAGAGGGGGAGAGAGAAGAGAGGGGGGAGGGGAGACAAATAGAGGGAAAAAGAGATAGAGAGAGAAGATAAGAGAAGAGATAGAGAGAGAGAGAGAGAGAGAGAGAGAGAGAGAGAGAGAGAGAGAGAGAGAGAGAGAGAGAGAGAGAGAGAGAGAGAGAGAGAGAGAGAAGTAAATAATATTGTGGAATCAGTTGTGGTGAACAGACTTAAGACGTCTTTTTGTCATGTATTTGAAACGACGGTAAATTTTCTTACCCCTTATTGGGTAGCACTGAGATTTGCCTCGTTCATTCTAGCAGACATTTAAGCACTTCCTAGTCTTAACTGGCTAGCCTGGAGGACAATTTATACAATATGTCTTATATCCATTAAACTTAAAGCTCGCGATGTCATGAACTCTGCCATAAACACTAACTGAATACTGTGTCTGTTCTTATCGGTCGATAACATACCATGAAGGGCTACGGTGGAATGCCAGAATTACACACGAGGAAATCATGGACAGATTGAGAGATATTCCAGTAAGTCAGAAAAATTGTTTATTGAATATTAGAGAATTAAATCATTAAGACAAAACAAATATGATGACACAAAACACATATCGATAATAAGGAGACAGGGATAAGTAATATAGGAACCATATGGAAAGAACTACAAACATTATCATTATTATGAGTGACTGAGGTGAAATGATTGAAAACGTGAAACGTGAATCGGTGAATGATTGGCAATAGAAGAAGAATGTGGTGAATCATATGATAGAAAACAGACGCAGAGAGGACTCCATGCTGACGGATGAACTGAAAATGTTAGCTGTAATGTTAATTGCCCCGACTGGAAGGGATGAATGGCATGTCAAGTGTAAGTATGGCAATGCATATTGTAGGCTATGTAGGGGAGGCTACCAACACAGCGTATAATATGTTAATATTTGGTAAATACTTAGAACACTGGTACTGATAGCTTGCTTAGCTAAATAATTAATAACACAGCAGGTAGTTTAAAGAGGACAGATGTAAACACAATTCACATGTGCATAAATACGTACATACCCGCTAGAATATTTCAGGCTACAGTTTGGTGAAAGCTGTCAAATGGTAAACGACTGCGCTCTTGAAATCTTCACATCCGGGTGCACTATTTGCATTTCTATGAAAGAACTATTACTCACATATAAACATATATACGCACTCTATTATAGTGCATCAGACAAAACCAGTTCAGGATGTATGAGCGTACGAGATGAAGGGGAAACACATCAGAACAGATGGTCAGTTCATGATAACACTTAAATAAAACGCGGATCGCAATAGTTAAAACGATAAAGTAACCGGGGAAATACATTTGTACAATAACCTTTACAGATTGTCAGCTCATGGCAAGAGTTAAATTATACAGAAATTACATTCGTACAATTGCATGTGCAAATGTGCAGGTCGTTAGAATGTCATGATTAAAGTAGACAGGGTGCAATAACATTTGCAGAAAACCAAATTATAAGATTTAAAGTACGTGTATAACATTAGATGTACTGGTGTTACCTTTCCTCTGGAGTAAATTAGGCAGGTCAACAGGGGGATTGTGCTGCATGGGAACACATAGTCTTTGCAATATAAAGCCCTTGCTTTGTGCTATGGAGAAGTTATTATGTATTTTTTAAAGCACAATTTAACAAACTATCGTCTTAAGTGAACTTAAACACAGACGTCATAATCAAAATATTGCACGATTTCTTGCCTGGCATGTGTCGATGCATCGTGTCAGGTGCATACCACACAGTTATATTTCATGTTACATGTCAAGTATTATATATTAGTCGATTCAAGCTGTTACTATGTAAACAAAAGGACTTCCTTCTAAGTGTTAGACTTCCGTAGGATGTAACATTCTACATAGTCTCGCAATACCAGCGACGATGTTTATCATATTTCAGCCAAAATACCCTGTATATTTTCACACAACATCATTTATAACTGTGCTGTATGCACTTGACGGGTGCAACGACATATGCCAGGCAAGAAATCGTGCAATATTTTGTTAAAGGCGTCTGTGTTTAAACAATGGTCTGTCAAGATAGCAAAGTGTCAGTAGCCCCAATAGAACAATAGCGACTGCAAGTGGCAAGGTTGTGATAGGAGTTCACTTAAACGGGGAATACATTAGTACAATAACATTTACAGATGTGTAGGTCATGATAAGGTCGCGTATGAAGTAAACGGGGGACACATTAGTACAATAAAATTTGCATATACGTGTAGGTCATGGTAAGGTCGCAAATAAAGTAAACTTTAAAAAAAGGTTTGTTTTTTTTGTAAGGTCATGATAAATTCGCGATTAAAGTAAATCAGGAACGCACTAGTACAATAACATTTACAGATGTGTAAATCATCATATGGTCGCGAATAAAGTAAACGAGGGACACATTAGTGCAATAACATTTACGGATGTGTAGGTCGTGATAAGGTCGCGAATAAAGTAAATGATAGGACACATTAGTACAATAACATTTACAGATGTGTAGGCCATGATAAGGCCGTGTATAAAATAAACTAGGGACACATAAGTACAATAACATTTACAGATGTGTTATCATATATATTTTTATAAAATAAACTAGGGACACATTAGTACAATAACATTTACAGATGTGTTATCATATATATTTTTATAAAATAAACTAGGGACACATAAGTACAATAACATTTACAGATGTGTTATCATATATATTTTTTATAAAATAAACTAGGGACACATAAGTACAATAACATTTACAGATGTGTTATCATATATATTTTTATAAAATAAACTAGGGACACATAAGTACAATAACATTTACAGATGTGTAGGTCATGATAAAAAATGATCATGGTCATGATGTTTGCTGTCAGGTCTTAGTCAGATATGACTGAGCTACCGTATAACAGTAGACGGTACTACCTGGTTTCTGTTAGCGCCGAACGTTGGGCGGCGCTTACCTAACCCGACACCCCACATTGTGCCAACGGCTTCGGGCGGAAGAGCGCAATTGGGAGGGTACAATCCTTACCCTGGTGCGAGGAAATGCAAGCTAAAGACAAAATTGTCATGGCAGGGCAGACCAGGCCCTAAGCCTTGGTTGGCAGCTGGTCTAGGATCGAAGCTCCGACAGGCGGACAGTTAGAGCATTGCTTTGCTGATCCGGCAGCTTCTGCAGCTTGTCTTGTTCCAGATGTAGGGGTGTTACCTTTCCTCTGGAGTGAACTAGGCAGGCCGAGAGAGGGATCATGCTGCATGGGCAACACATGATCTCTATATTTTAGCCCAGGCTTTGTGCTATGGAGAGGCAATAACTCCATCCCTGGTCTTAACTGGTCTCGGAATCAAAGCGAGAGGCAACTGTTACGGGTTATAAGTCCTTGTCAGTTGGCGTAGACATGGGGCGCCACGCGTTGCCTCTGACGGTGGGAGACACCTATAGGTGTCACTGATCAGCTACCGCCCGCCTCAAGCTGGGCAGCCCCCAGCCAATTGGGTGCTGATCCGCCACAGCCTGCCTGCTTCAATGGGTGCTTGGGGCTAGGACAAAATCTGAATCGCAGGCTGTAAAACCAATGCACCAGGTACAAACAAAAATAAAAATAGAAACCTCAAGCTACGGCTTGCAACCTGGAACGTGAGAACCATGTGTCCAGGATTTTCCACTGACTTGACCAATATTGGCGATGTGAGAAAAACGGCTGTGATTGATGCCGAACTCAATCGTCTTAACATTGATATTGCTGGCCTGCAGGAGACTCGCCTCGCTGAGGAAGGGTCACTCAGGGAAAACAACTACACCTTTTTCTGGAAGGGTAGAGGGCAGGCAGAAAAAAGGCAACACGGTGTGGGCTTTGCAGTGAAGAATTCGCTACTGGGAACTATTGAAATTCCAGCAGGAGGAAATGAAAGACTATTATCCCTGCGCTTGGCAACCTCTTGTGGGTTTGCCACCATTATTACTGCATATGCACCGACACTCGATTCCTCTGATGATGTGAAGGATTTGTTCTATGAGGAGTTAGACTCCGTGATCAAGGCAGTTCCAAAATCTGACTACATTTATATGCTCGGTGATTTCAATGCTCGTGTGGGCAAGGACTCGAGTTCATGGCCAGTGTGCCTTGGAAAATACAACATCGGTCGCATGAATGAAAATGGGCAAAGGCTGCTGGAGCATTGCACCAGTAATGACCTATGTATTACAAACTCTTTTTTTAAAACAAAAGAGATGCATAAGGTCACATGGAAACATCCAAGATCCGGCCATTGGCACCAGCTGGACTTCATCATCACACGGAGACAACATCTGAACCATATATCATTGACTCGTAGTTACCACAGTGCTGACTGTGATACGGATCATTCTTTGGTTGTTGCAAGGGTTAGGCTGAGACCAAAGAGAATCTACACAGCTAAACACAAATCTAGCCCCAGGATTAATATTATTAACACTCATGATCCTGAAAAGTGCTTTCAGTTTCAACAGCAACTTGAAGACGCTTTCACTGATACACCAGAAAATTGTACAGTAAATGAAAAGTGGGGTCACATTAAGGAAACTCTTTATAAAACTGCCGTAGGGGTTTACGGCACTGTGGATCATAAGAGGCAGGACTGGTTTGCGGCCAACAGCGAGACTCTGCAGCCCTTGATTGATAAGAAGAAGAAAGCTCTCTTAAGAAACAAGGAAAGACCAACGCGTAACACTCTGAGTGAGCTAAGGCAAGCTAGGAAGGATGTGCAAAAGGCTGCCAGGCAGTGTGCAAATGATTATTGGATCAAGTTATGTGAGTCCATTCAAATCGCAAGTGATAAGGGAGACATAAGAAGCATGTATGAAGGAATAAAGAAAGCCTGTGGTCCAGTGATCAAAAGAAGTGCACCATTGAAAACCTTGACTGGAGAAGTCATCACTGATAAGAAACAGCAGATGAACAGATGGGTAGAGCACTATTTGGAGCTTTACTCAAGTGAGACCAAACTAGCGGATGATGCCCTCAACGCCATAGAGGCTCTACCAACTCTTGACCACCTGGACACACTCCCCACCATAACAGAAGTTAAGTGTGCTATAAATGAACTTGCATCTGGCAAGGCTCCAGGTAAGGATGGGATTCCAATAGAGGTTATCAGGAGTGGGCAAGACACACTCACTCTACAGATCCACCAGTTAATAGAGCTATGCTGGCGCGAAGGACAAGTCCCACAGGATTTCAAAGATTCAAACATAATAACGCTGTACAAGAACAAGGGCGATCGGAGCGACTGCAACAACTATAGGGGTATCTCACTTCTGTGTATTGTTGGAAAAGTATTTGCCAGAATTGTTCTGCGCAGACTTCAAGTCCTAGGAGATCAAGTCTACCCTGAATCACAGTGTGGCTTTCGACAGAACCGGTCTACCACTGATATGATATTCTCATTGCGACAAATGCAAGAAAAATGCCGTGAACAGAATCAACCACTGTTTATTGCCTTCATCGACCTCACAAAGGCATTTGATTTGGTCAGTCGTGAGGGTCTGTTCAAGGCACTAAAGAAGATT
This sequence comes from Cepaea nemoralis, assembly GCA_014155875.1. Lineage (NCBI taxonomy): Eukaryota > Metazoa > Mollusca > Gastropoda > Stylommatophora > Helicidae > Cepaea > Cepaea nemoralis. The sequence continues at coordinate 26,839 of JACEFZ010009315.1, forward strand.
GGCTGCCCACCAACTCTTCTGTCCATTGTGGAATCGTTCCACACAGGCATGAAGGGTATAATCAAGTTTGATGGTGCAACTTCTGAAGAATTTGAAATCAAGAGTGGAGTTAAGCAAGGTTGTGTACTAGCTCCCACCCTCTTTGGAATATACTTTTCACTTCTACTGAAATATGCATTTCGTGATCAGGATGGTGGTATATACATTCACTCACGCTCAGATGGCGGCCTCTACAATGCTCAGAGATTGAAGGCTAAGACCAAAATTAGGAGGGTACTGATCAGAGAGTTGCTTTTTGCAGATGATGCTGCAGTTACGACCCACTCTGAGGAAGAATTGCAATGTCTACTATCTGCATTCTCCAATGCTTGTTCTGAATTTGGTTTAACAATTAGCAAAAAGAAGACACAGATTATGTCACAAGGTGCACATGGGGTACCATCAATCTTTATTGACGACGCCGAACTAGAGATAGTAGACCATTTTACATATCTAGGATCAGTGGTAAATAGCAAATTATCCCTAGATCAGGAAATCAACATCCGGATTGGTAAGGCAGCAACAACAATGAACAGGTTAAGAAAAAGAGTCTGGGAGAACAGGAAGCTTACTGCCAAAACAAAAGTCCTTGTCTATCAAGCCTGTGTCCTTAGTACTCTTCTCTATGGCAGTGAAACCTGGACAACTTACTCACACCAAGAGAACAATTTAAACAGCTTTCATATGCGGTGTCTGCGAAGAATTCTTGGTATTAAGTGGCAAGACAAAATCACAAATACTGAAGTATTGGAAAGATCAGGTTGTGTGACAGTTTATTCCATGCTCAGTCTTCGTAGACTTAGATGGATAGGACATCTTAGGAGGATGGATGATGGTAGAATACCAAAGGATATCTTTTTTGGTGAATTACAGATGGGTAAGAGATCTCAGGGTCGGCCTCTACTACGATACAAAGATGTGTGTAAGCGGGACATGATTGATACAGGCATTGATAATGCACATTGGGAGCAAGTCGCCGCTGAACGTGTTGCATGGAGGGCAAATATCAGAAATGGAATAAAGTCAAAGGAGAAAATTATTGCAGAAAAGTCACACACCAAGCGTTTGAGACGTAAGATGGTGCATGATGGTGGAAATGACCACGTGTTCACATGCACCCACTGTGAACGGACATTTACAGCGCAAATTGGCCTTATCAGTCACACTCGCTACCGCCATAGTTAAAAGTTATTATGCCTTTTTAAAGCACAAACTATCGTCTGTCAAGACGGCAAGGTGCCAATGAGGTCATGATAAGGCCGCGTATAAAGTAAACTAGGGACATATTAGTACAATAGCGTTTACATATGTCTAGGTCATGATAAGGTCGCGAATAAAGTAAAGGGGAGACACATTAGTACAATAACATTTACAAATGTGTTGGTCATGATAAAGTCGCGAATAAAGTACACGATGGACACATTAGTACAATAACATTTGAGTTGAGTTGAGTTGAGTTGAGTCAAGAACCGACATCATTGCACTCAGGGCACTCTCATAAGTTCTCAGTCCTCATCTTCAACAGACAGCGTAGAGTTCCAATACTAATGGTGCCCGTTGCAATCTGATTATATGTCCGCCTTGCTTTACCTATGAGTACCAACTGTCGACCAGATCCTCTGATGATCCCCTGCTGCTTCATTCTCTCTAGACCATGATAGCCTATCTGTTAATCTGGACTATTCACATGCTCCCATTAGGTCTTTACCACATGTGCCTTATCATGCATCAAATCACCCCTTTATGGTTCGGCACCAACCAATCTGTCTGCTTTTTTAATTTCCAACCAGACAATGGTGTTCTGCAGAAAAGATCCTGTGAATGCTCTAAGTTGATGCATGCCATTCTGCACGAAGCATGCCATTCTGCACGAAGCATGCTAGTCTTCACCTTTGTCAGCATGCTTTCTGAATCCGTTACAATCACAACATGCGTATACAGTTTGTTCTCTGACTAGCAGAAAGCTGCAGTAACATCTCCCACCTCCATTCTCGGAATTGAGGTTGTAGTGTCATATACCAAGATCTCCTTTACTAAATATTGGGCATTGGCTTTTGCTATGAATCCCCAGGCACTACCCCGCCCCCTTTAACAGAGCCATCCGCATAGATAATCGCGTCGCCAGGGCGAGAGTATTCATGAACTAATTGCTGAATTTCTACTTCCGTAGCGCCTGCTAACCACTCCCTATATTGGATTCGATTGGCTAAGGAAGGAGCAAAAGAAGAACAACCTGATGTACCTATTACGTACCACCAAAAGAAAAGAATGATCAAATCAATCAGAAAGCCACCAAACCTTACTCAAGACGACTACCACGTTATGGACAGACCAGAACAGGTCATTCTTCTGCGCCTCAGAACAGGACACAATAGATTACGCAACCACTTGTATACAAAATTCAAGATTGGTGACTCAGCCATGTGCACATGTGGTTTGGCGTCGCAGACAGCAGAGCACATACTCCAGGATTGCCCAAACTACAACATATCCAGGCAAACCTTCTGGCCTAGAGAGACAACAGTGGAAGATAAACTCTATGGACCGTTGAATGAACTAAAAAAAGACTGTTAGATTCATACAAGAGACAACATTGCAGTTATAAACATAGTTCAGGCGAACGAAAGAAGAAGAAGAAGACTCCCTACACTCACTGCCCATTGTGATTAAAACACCATACAAGTCTGAATTTGTGCTCAGCACTCTGATCTACTCCTAGCCTCTGCCAATCTTCTCAAGTGGAAACACTTCCATGACGGCATCTTCTGCCTGAGCCATCCATGATCTCCATCTTAACCGTTTGTGGTCCTTGACTGCATTCAGGGAATCATGCAACAACCTCGAGGTATGACCATGCCTGCATGACCTTGAGACTGTCTGCAATGGTCGGCAAAGCCAGGATGTATCCCATACACACTATTGGGCTGTCCCTTGTACATTCCATAATCACTCTCATGGTTTCATTCTGTATGCGCTGTAGTTAATATACGTTGGGGCTGGAATTACAGCGGCTGCTAGCGGAGAGCCACTCTACGATAATACAAGACAGCTTTAATCCAATTCACCAAACAAGGACAGACTCTCTTCTCAATAAGAGTGTACATCAAAATGACTCTGTTGTACGTGTCCTCGATTTTGAATGCTGCCACCGCCTTTCTCCTGTCTGGTTTTGGAACTCTTCAAAAACAAAAAACAGTCTAGGCAAAAGTGGATGCATTTAACCAAGTATCTTTCCTGGCCGGTGTTAACTTCCCAAATCTTTCGGTGGGGGAGGGGGGGGGGGGGGGGGGGGGGGGGGGGGGTTTTTCCCGTTCAAATATTCTCGAAGCTTAAAAGAAAACGATCGTCCCCAACACCTTGCCAAATTATTATGTGGGGCGATAACTAATCCCATTTAGCTTTTAAATGATCGTTGCCTGATTTAGGAAGTGGTTTAGGAGCTGTGTACCTATTCGAGGTACTGAAACGTCCTGATCTCAGGTTTTTAAAACAATTTGCCATCTCCAAAGTTCTCCATTACTCATATCCCTCCGTGGGCGCACCTAACCCTATCGGGCCTGGGGGGTGTCCTTTACTTTTTCAAAAATATTTTTTTTTATATCTTCCCGGGTGTATAATATCGTCACAGTAGGTATTTTTAATTTAAATGATAGATCTTTTCTAACTGAGTCTCGGATTTTCCCCCATCATTCTGATCTGTCTGTGCTATAAGTCTCTGCAGGGAAAACTTCCCCTTTCTCTTTGTCTGTTGTCATGGGCGAACGCTATCTTGTATATTGTACCTATTGTGGCCGGACGATCTTTCCTTTGCATCCTCTTCGCAATTTTTTTGAACTTTTTCCCTGTCTTATCCCCCCAATCTCATTCATAAAATGTTCTTATTCGATCTTTTGGCCACTTTACACAGCGCTTGAATTCGTCCACCTTACCTTTCTTTAAAAAAAAATAAAAATCGCTTAAAATCGACAGGGTCGACTTCATTGCATCGGGTTTTATCCCATATGGCCCCATCTCTTTTCCCCAGCGCGGAAAGCGTCGCACAAAGCACGAACTCTGTAGCTCCAGCGACGAGCCTCATAAGTCTCCGAAAAATATTCACTCGTGAACCGAAGAACGCCGGCCCGAAATTTAACCCACAACTTCGGAGCCCGAGTCAAACGATTGATCACTCGTCACGGAAACCCCCCACCTTACCTTACCTTTCTTTTGTTTTATAGCTTTTTCCCCTTTTTCCCCTTTGAGCTTTGGGGTTCCCCACACTTTGTAAGCTGACTGTCACTCTCTTTTATTTCCTTGCCCTTCTACTTTGAGGTCAACCATGGAGGCTGCACATAAATGTTTGCTAGTGACACTGCATGCCCTTTTTGAGGGGTGCCAGAAGAGTATTTCCTTTTCATATTTAAAGGGGTTACTTGGGTTTGAAAACAATACTGAAGAGGTAGATGGTCACTCCTTGATCACCCTGGACAGTGATTTTACATCCAATACAGCCCATTGGGGAAAATATGCCCGGTCAAAGCCATGTCTGCATGACCAGGCCTTTGTCCCCATTATCGTTGGCCTTCCATCGTTTATGCATACTTCTGAAACCACCATGGCTTCGCAGGGGCATTTCCTTGTCGATTTTCCCCCGTATTTTCCCACTCTTGTTTCGTGTTTTAAATGCCACAAAAGAGAAGCCCACTGCCTTGGATTCCCCCAGCCCTTAAGCCAGTCCCATGGTGCTTTTGTGACGAAAGAATACACTGCGGCATATGCATTTTCCAAAGGGCCACCAGAGCCCCAAACTCTATCTGTATACCCGCACCTCTCTTGCGTTGCTATTCCCTGACTTTTGGTCTAGAACTTCATGTTTTAATCCCTTCTTCACTAGCAGGGCCCTGCCTATATCTCCTCGTTCAGTCAGATTAATGTGGCTGCCATACCCATAGCTCTGGTAATCATCTCCGTTCAATTTTTTCAGCATTAACATCAAATTCATGATCGCTTCTCAAATACAGACTATCTCGCCTGGCACTGCTTCCACCCTTCTATTTCTAGTCTTCTTCTCTCCCATTCCACGCCTTCTTTTCTTCACTCCATCCATACTGACCGCTGAAGGGGGCATCAAGCACGTTACGTAATATATTAATGTCGTTTTTTCCCTCGATTTGAAGTGTCCTCACCGAGATCCTCCTTCTGTGGACTTACTAAAATTTCCGGGTGACGTCACAAACAACTGCAAAACCCCCCCCCCCCCCCCCAAAAAAAAAATTTGTAATGTAAGGGGAGATAAGTCTGTAGTAAAAATCGATATTTTTTTTAAATTATGGATTGTTGGGAGCATATTATCACAAGTTTTAAATGTAATCAACTATGGGAACATTGCTTGCTAA
>JACEFZ010009316.1:0-25532 GCA_014155875.1 Cepaea nemoralis
GTAAGAATGGATGGGAGCATTCTGAGTAGAACCCAGTCAATGACATATCTTGGCGTGAGGCTTGATCGTAGCCTGTCCTTCAGAGATCATGTCGATTATGTCATAACGAAGGCTCAAAAAGGTTTGGCAGCAATGAGAGTCATGGCGACTGCCAATATCGAGCAAAGACTGCTATTACTTCTGTTCCAAGGACTTGTGCTTTCACGCATCGAGTATGCCCTGGCCATCCTCACTGTCAGCCCTACACAGATTGGAAGACTTGAAAAGGTACAAACGAAGCCATGCGCATCATTTTGGGCTGCACGAGAGACACCAGCTGTGTAGCAATGAGATACCTCCTTGACTTCCCGACAATGGAACACAGGATCAAGATCTGGAGAGCTCGTGCATACTTAAAAATAAGTGCAGATGAGCAGCACCCTCTGCATGACGCTGTATTCAGAGAAAAGGGTGACAGGCTAAAGAGGGGCAAATCATGGATGGGTCGGGCGGAAGATGTCGTCGGACAGGTCTGCAGTCTTACCAGTATCAACCCCGGCAAGGAATGGGTGCCGGTGCCTCCAGCTTTAAGTGTACCTTTCTCCTGCATTATCACACTCGACAGACGGTGCAGAGAGCAGAACCCTGCCGCTGTCAATGCAGAGGTTAACGCGCTCATCTATGATCACTCAGATAGCCCCGAAGTGCTCATCTATACAGATGGATCTGTTGTAAAGCAGCAGAGAAGTGCGTGGGCATTTACAGCCCGTTCAGCGGGCCGAACCGTTCAAGAATCCAGTGGTGCCCACTCTATGACCACGAGCAGCATGACGATGGAGGTGATGGCAGTTACACAGGCTTTCATATGGCTGGAATCACAGCATTATACCAACGTGTGTGTACTAAGTGATTCAATGAGCATGATTCAGAAGGTCGAAGCTGGATCTGTACGTAGACAGTGGACTGAGTCGCTGCGGAAGTCTGTTGTCCGCAAGTCACCTTCATCTTCGTCCCGGGACATGCGGGAGTCGAGGGAAATGAACGAGCTGATAAATTGGCTGGCTCTGCACCCCCTGTAGATGGCCAGCCCATGGATCGTGCGGATGTTATTAACGCCCTTAAAGATATGGCGAGAACAGAGGATTTTGACGCCAGTGATTCCACATCGCTCTCCAGGATGAAAGACCTGGGAGTAAGAATCGGCACAGCCAGACGCGAGAGGTACATCGGGAAAACAAAGCGCCTCGTCAACCAACACAGAACTGGCACTATTAGCCACCGGACGCTGATGCATATGCTGGGGGGAGGATCTGAGCACCTATGGACATGTCCGGAGTGCAACGAAGATACCCCAACTGATAACTAACTAACTAACTAACTAACATAAACAATCAGTACCTGCCTAATGGTCCAAGGTCTGTGAGTGTACATTGTGGAGTAAACACCTCGTGTGTATGGAAATTTGCCGGGTAATTCTGAAGGAGTATCTGCTGTATCTGCCTTGGTGTAGACCGGCTTAATGTTGATACCCTGAAAAACAGCAATTTCAAGTTAACTATTTGAGGGGAACAAATGGCAAGAACCAAATATAAAAGGATTTTAAAGTACCATCATCCTACTCACTATTACATACTTCTGCATTTCCAGATTTCTACTACAATCTATGGAATCTGCCCAGAAGACTAGAAGATGCCACATTGAATGTCCGTCAGATTAGAGGTTTCTGATACCAAGGAGTGAGGTGACTATTTATGTCTTCACTGCATCAATGTGCCTAAACTCACAACCAAGTTAAAGTATCTGCTAATTTCTGGTACCTTGGACAGTCAGAATAATCAGCATGTTTAGAACTTTGCCATTTAGTCACAGAAAGCAGCAAGTATTCTCCTCATCACATCAGCATGGTTAGAACTGTGTCATTTAGTCACAGAAAGCAGCAAGTATTCTCCTCATCACATCAGCATGTTTAGAACTGTGTCATTTTGTCACAGAAAGCAGCAAGTATTCTCCTCATCACATCTTGAACTAAAGCAGCCACCCTTACTCCTGAGAACATTTTCTGGTACCTATTTTAAGCTAGGTCAACCTTGGAGAGTAGATCAATTGTAAAAAAAGGTCCCCAACAGACATGTGTTTATTCTATTTATACATTGAGTATCATAAAATATTCATCAATTTTCAAGTGCAAGATCTGTACTCTCTTTTATAGGATATCTGATGGTAATACTAACTTTCTGACTGGAAATCATGAAATGAATATCAGTGATATAAATTTTATGTTGCAATATTGAGTACACATAGATTTTGTATGTGCAGACATAATACAATTACATAGCAAAACAGTTCAAAACACTTCATTGATTAGCATCATAATTAATAAAATGGTATCTTTTGGTACGTAAGATTAAGGAAAATAAAATCTACCTCAGCTGTTCTCCAGATCAGAGTGTCCTCTACATCTTTGCCCCGAAGCTCTTTTGCTGCTCCTTTCTTCCACTCTTCATCAAGAGGAGCCCGACTGCTGAATCTGGCAACCACAACGGCATGATTCTTTGCCAGCTGTAATATTTTATCTCATCAGTTCTCAAAATATGACTCCTTAACTTATAAAAAATATGTTAAATTTATACACTCATGTTATGTATTATACAGCACAAGTTATGTTTTATACAGCTCATGCTATGTTGTACACATCCGTAGATTCATGACGTTATTGACCTTTGGCCCTTTGACCCCAGCTTTCCCGTCAAAGCTGCATTTCCAGTCTAGCTGTATTGTTATAACCATACATGCGGTATTCAATCGTACATGTGTTAAGTCCATAACAAGGAAACAGATGAGTAACTTTTATATATATTTTTTCATGTAGAGTTTTTCAGGTATTTGTATCAATGTGTGTTTGTTGTTTGTGTGCTGATGAAGGCTTTGGCCACAACATTTGTGTAGTTACTTGTGATCATGCTCTAGTAAAACTTAAACTACTTCTTGTTTTTTGGTGATTCATATACAGCACATGTATTATGTTATACAGCTCATGTTGTCTTATACAGCACATGTAATATGTTGTACAGCTCATCCAGTCTTATACAGCACATGTTATGTCTTATACAACCTTTCATGCCTGATAAAGAGAAAGTCCCAGTTGTTTCTCAGCTTATGGTCCACATGCTTACAACAGTAGAGGTTCCATACAGCCCTCTAACACTTATTTTCGCCACAAAAAACAGCTTTTTACTGATGAGTATGTTTTGTGTTTTGCAAAGGCTACGTTTGTCATGGCGATGTTTGTTCTAATCTCTTTGAAGCATCTTCCATCAGATAGTATAACTGTCCCAAGAGAGTTGTATTGTTTAAAAATGTTCCCATTTACTTGGATCATCTTGATATTTCTTTCTTCTTGGAGATGATCACAAGTTAAGCTTTCTTACAATTTAATTCTTATCTTAGTTCCTCGCTGTATACAATAACAGCATCCATTAAATGCTACAGATTCTGTTCATTGTCTATAATCAAAACCGTTTCATCAGCATTTCTAATACAGTTGGTTTAATGTCTTCTGCTGACGATTTCTTTCATGTCTTTCACTCTTTCACATTTATCATAAAATTATCACAAAACGGGGAATAAAGGTCTGGAGATATTATACATCCCTTTCAGGAGCCTCTCTTAATTGGCTGGTATTGATCTAGTTCAGACACCTCTCTTAATTGTCTGAAAGGGACGTATAACATCCATCTCTTAATTAGATGATACTGATCTACTTTGTTATTAATTTTTATCTCAGCATGTTGGTTCCAATATATGTTCTAGTATACGCTTGAGTGAATATTCACACATCTAGTACATCTTGGGTGCATACATATGTATGTTCTGCTTCATGAATAAGATTGTGTGTACTAAAAACTGATGACAAAGACAATAAAAGCAAACTCTTAAAAAAATCAAGTATGTCTTCATAATGAAGGATGGCTGAATGAATCTCTACAACTTTCTGTATTTTGCTGTGGTTGTGCAGTGTACACTACACTGTGGTTTTCATTCATGTATTGTTGTTATCTTCACCTGCTTCTTGTTCACCTGCCTTCAACTTTTCCCTCTAGTGTGGTTTTTATAAGACTCATTGAGTACTTTTTAGGGAAAATCCGCTACTCATAAATGCACTCAAATTAACTACAGTGGAAAATAGAAAATTGACCTGACAGTTGTGGTTTTTAACTGGATACATGAGATGTGATATGTGTAACATAAGGAACAAAGAAAAGAAGGCGGCTGAGTCGGTATTTCATGGATTCTAACAAAAACACTACGAATGGATTATATAACCAAGAGAAAATTATGTTCACAGAAGAAGTATATGACAAGTTGTCTGATTCTTGTCTTTGTTACGATAATAAATTATTGTACTGAAAAGTCTGCAGTGGCAAGTATTTATTATATTCAACTGTGTTGCCTCTAGTTGTACTCAGACATTTGCTATTCAACGACTGCCAGTTCTCCTGGGTCTCACACCAATCATGTCTTTTAATCTGACAAAACAGCTTATTTGCTTACTTTTTATTTCTTCCAACAACTCTCTTTTGAATCCCAGTTCTCTAGGACCACTATACTAAAAATAAAAATAAGCCGCGGAGGAAACAAAATTAATAGTTGTATACCTTTTGATCAATCAAAAGTCGGTGTCTTCCACAGACAGAGATTCTGCACCAGAAACCCATCTCTAATTTATGTCCTTTCACTCAACAATCCTGAAAATAATTAACAATGATATAGGAAGGTTACTTTTCCTCAAACAACTGAAGATTAAAATTGAAGTCAAGCAACAAACGATGAGCAAATTTTTACTTCCAACACTTTATTATTAATGTCAAACTTAGTTCACATCAACATCCCAACACAGAGAAGGACTGCCGAGAATTCCATAAGAGACAGAGTGTGAAATAACAACATATGAAATATGCAGAAGTAAGATCATGCATCGAATTCAACGACAGAGAAAAAAATAAAGTGGATAGGACATCTTATGATAATGAAACCCGATCTTCTTTTCTTCTTTTGTTCACTTTAAATTGATTGTCCTATATCTGCAATGTTGTCTCTTGTATAAACTTCACTGAATTTTTAAGTTCACTCAGTAGTCCATAAAGTTTATCTTCCACTGTTGTTTCTACAGGCCAGATTGGTAACATAATTTCGGCCAAACAATAGTTCTTATGATATTTGCTTTAGATACTTTTTTTGTGGGTGAATAGGTTTCCTAATATGTGTAATGAAGGGATTTTTAACGTGCACATGACTCCTCTGATTTTTTCACCTATCTGAGACAGCTCGACATCTCATCCAATATGCCAGGATCAAGTGGAACTATACTGTCCTTTTTTTAATACATAATATATCCAATCCAGACCATGAAGTGAACGAGGTCTGAATGAGCTAGAGGTGGACATCATAACCTTGAAGTCCCACTGCCCCCCTAAAAAAGATCTCAGTATGAACTTTGACCCTGGCACAATAGCACATATGTACCTAATGAATGTTTATATAGTTTCATTAATTGTACTTGTTTGTTTAGTAATGCAATGCATGTATACATAGATCCATTACTTCTATTTGGCCTTTCAGTAATGTAATGAATGTATACATAGTTCCAGTAGTTGATTAGGTCTTTCAGTAATGTAATGTATACATAGTTACATTATTTATATTTGGTCTTTCGGTAATGTAATGTAATGTATACATAGTTCCAGTATTTGTATTTGGTCTTTCAGTAATATAATGTATGTATAAATAAACCCATTAGTTGTATTTGGTCTTTCAGCAATATAATGTAATGTATGTATACACTGTTCCTTTAGCTGTACATGGTCTTTTAGTAATATAATGTATGTGCACACAGTGCCATTTTGTGTATGTTGATGGTAAGTTTAGAATACCAAACACACATAGACAAACTATAAACAAGGTTTTCTTTTTCTCAGTTTTCCAAGCCCATTAGTTGTATTTGGGCTTTCAGTCATGCCATGTATGTTTGTATAGCTTCATTAGTTGTGTATGGTATTTCAATAATGTAACGTAAGCTTACATATTGTCATTAGTTATGTATGGTCTTTCAGTAATGTATGTTTCTATAGTTTTATTAAATGTGCTAGGCCTGTCAGCAAAAAATCAAAAACTGACACAAATCTTTATCTTTTGATTAATTATAAAAATAAATATCCAGATAAATACCCAATAAATATCCAAATCACACTTTCGCAAAATCAACACCTGCGAGATGAGATGCCTGAGGAGAGCTGCCAACTTAACAATCCGAGACCGAGTAAGAAATGCTGTTATCAGTCAGACAGTGGGATCAACACCTTGTGCAACATTTATTGAAAGACAGAAGATCAAGTGGTTTGGCCATGTCGTTAGAATGCAACACCAGCAACTACCATCACTGGCCTTACATCAAAGATCATCTACGACGAGACCAAGAGGATGCCCAAGAAGAACATGGATTGATGACATCAAAGACATTGTACAATCACACTGGAATGACACTATCCAATGCCGTCCATCAGGTGCTGGAGCGCAAATTATTCCTCCGCAGAAGACGGCAGAAGTGGAAGATGATGATGATAAAAATAATGAAACAAAACAATTTTGAGTCTTTTGCTCACTCATTTTCACTGGCACCATCAGTTTACTAGTATTAACTCTATCAACTATCTTCTTTTTCTTTCCACCACCCCAATTAGGCCTTTCAGCAATAGGCTACGAACTTTCTGGATAAGACCTTTGTGTACAAGAGTGTTTGTCGTTTATGTTGCTTCATGAAACCATCACTTGTGGAGTCTGCAGCTTGCTGTTTCAAATGCATTTTTTTTGGCGCTCGCCCGCTATGAGCTCAAGCGTGATCCATACACTCAACTTCTAGTAGTACTGAATTGAACTTTGCTTTCCCTATTATTAGTGTCCCTCGCCATCAGGCGAGCAAACTCCGACTTCAGAGGTACTTGTAATTTACATCCCCAAGTCAAGGAAAAGAAGTCAACATTTTAGTCTAACAGACAGGTGTAGGGGTTGAACCTCCTATCCCAACATCAGCACACGGATGTTTAAGAATGAGCACCTTTTGCTATTTCATATTGTGTAAATTATATAAAATGGCAAACTACTGAGCGTAATCTTGCCAAGAAATCAACAATCAGCTGAAAGATGCTGATGTTGACAGCGATGTCCTGCAAAGGATATGCGAAAAAAAATAAAAATTATATAATCATGTCTTGCAGACAATTGATTGATTGATTGATTGATTTAGGAACCGACATCACAGCATTCGGGACATTCCCATAAGCGCTCCGTCCCCATCCTCAGCAGCCAGCGAAGAGTTCCAACACTAATAGTTCCAGCAGCAATCTGATTATATGTCCGTCTCGCCTTTCCTCTGAGTGTCGAGCGTCGGCCAGATCCCCTCGTCACACCTCGCTGTCTCATTCTTACCAGACTATGGTGATCCATTTGCTCCTCCGAGGTGTACACGTGCTCCCACAAGGCCGCAACCACATCTGTTTTGTCATACATCAATACTCCACCAAGTTTTGCCGAGCCAGCATCTTGCAGACAATATGGAGAATAAGGAAAAACCACCACATTATTCTCCTATGGGCAAGTGATTATGATTTTATTTTCATGCACTGTAATGGCATGACTATATGTGAGTAAAAGTTGAAACCATCTCATCATTCTCCCAAAAGCAAGTTAATTATTATGTCAGACAAATGCCAATATGACATGTGGAGGAAAAACTACACCACGCAGTCAAGCAGAGACACCAGAGTACAGACAACTAACTTGTTGAGACTGAGAATACAAGACCGCGGAGGGATATGATCACAGGACTTCAACATCGGTCTTTGGAACCAATGAATGAATGAATTGAATGTGAACAACAGAACCGGCTGTATTGTACACCCCAGCAGTGTAAACTATTTTTATTCAAATGAATACCTCAAGAGCTGGTCAAACCGCGACGACTTGTCAATGACTGGATCAAGGACTTGTCAATGACTGGATCAAGGACTTGTCAATGACTGGATCAAGGACTTGTCAATGACTGGATCAAGGACTTGTCAATGACTGGATCAAGGACTTGTCAATGACTGGATCAAGGAGTTGTCAATGACTGGATCAAGGATGCATGTTTTGATTTTTGTTTACAGAAAAAAATTTTAAAGCAGCAAAAATAATGCAAAAATATACATGTATATATTTATTATATTCTGACGCAATTTGTTTTCAAAATAAAAGTTCATTCATTCATTCAGTAGCATGTCCTTTGCAGAACTAGCTCCTTTCGGAAAACCTCTCGATCATAAGCAAGATGTCCCGCATCTGATACACCCATCTGGAGATCATCTGCCACTTTCTGCACCCATCTTCTCTTTGGCCTTCCTCTTCCTCTCTTCCCAGGCATTTTTTTTTGGGGGGGGGGGCATATCCATCCTTTACAGGACATCGCTGGACAGCATCTTTCAGCTGACTGCTGATTTCTTGGCAAGATTACGCTCAGTAGTTTGCCATTGCTTTCTGACCGACCGGCTCAAGACCCCGTAAGTTACTGACCCGGAGAGAACCGCCACCGATTCTCGCGCACGTCACGTTACTCACGAGAGTATACGGGATTACGGAGAAAGTCGCCAACTAACACCTAGGCCAGGGAGTCCGGCTCCCAGGCATTTTATAATTAATACTCCTCCATTATTATTGATATTGTTCTATGCAAACTTTCGTGACGTTTCAAGTGACCAAAATATTTGTCAAAATACATTCTACAAATAATTTATTGGGTCTGTCATGAGGCATAAGAGAAACAAACCTAACTGGCTCCACAAAATATAAAACAGAGTGGTTCAGTTCCACTGGAGACAAAAGTCCAGTCCACTGCCATTTGACCATAACAAGATTACGGTAGTACAAAAACTATCTTTTACCCAGAAGAGTGCCTGCTAAGATCTCACAAGACTGCTGGTGAATCGAGGACTGCTGGAGAATCCAGGCCTTCGAAATAGCATAGGAGGAAACAAATTAATAGATATTGATCGGCATTCATGATTATAAAGTTAATTTGTAATGATTTAAAGACAGAATAAACAATAAAAACAGATTATGAGTCACTTGGAAGAGAGAAATACCACAATGTAATATACAAGTAAATCGGAATATTATTATTCTTAGTAAACAATTGTCATTGAATCGGTACAACTACAACAGTTATTTCTTAACAGTCGTAACATCTGATGAGAGATGCCTTGACAATATTAAAACAAGAATCACCATGGCGAAGGTAGCATTTTGCAAGATGAACAACACACTGACCAATAAAAAGATATCATTTGAAATAAGAAAAAGTGTTAAAGTGCTACATAGAACTTGTACTTTTGTATGAATGTGAAGTGTGGACTCTGAGCACACTAGCTGAAAAACATCTTTTGGCTGTGGAAATGTAGTTTCTGAGGAAAGTGCAAAGAATACCATGGACAGGCAGAAAAACTAATGACCAAGTCCTTGAAGAAAAAAAATGAAAACCGTAAAATGATTAGAAAAAGTAGAGGTAGAGTCACAATTTTTTGGACACGTTATGAGAAGAAATAAATTGGAGAACTTGGTGACAACTGGCAAGATTGAGGGGGAAAAACAAAGGGGAGGCAGAGAAGTAATATCTGGATGGCTTGACTACATGGTATGGGTGATATAAGAACACAGAGCTGATCCACGACTATGGTGATCGTGTGAGATGGCGAAACATGACAGCCCACGCTTATCGGCGTGACACATGATGATGATGAGACAATTGTAAAACCGGTAAGCAATAAGCACACCGAACTAATGTCTCCATGTACAGGCGGTAGGTTCGAATGCGGGTGTGCCTATACCTATAAAGCATCTATACTACTGCTTTCAAACTTTATATTGTCTTGCGTGTCCTCTGATTCATATTCCTTTCCTTACATCACTGTAAGTGCCTGTTAATACCTGTAACTCTATTATCATGCTCACATTATATTTCGTCCCAGCAAGATATGAAATGGCAATATAAAATATCTTCTTCTTCTTCGTTAACCTTCAGACGCCAAAATGAATAAATGCATAGAAAACAGCAGTAAACTTAAGCGTGTATCTTCGAATGAAGCGGGTGTAGGCCAAAATATAGAAAAGTATAATAGATATGGTGGTGGAGATTATGCAGAGAAGCAACGTAAAAAAAAACTCTACACACAAGACCTCTTGAAGACTTGATATGTACTCCTAGTCTCTGTACAGATTAAATACTAGACTTCGTAAAGTCCTTGCAATCCTTGTCTCTGTGGTTCGGCTTTTATTTATCTAAGGTTTGCTTCTTTTAGATAGATTCCGAGGTAACAGGCTCTGAATACCCATAAACATTGAATAGCACAGACGATACTGCAGATCTGTGTGGTCATTCCAGGTAATAATGCACGCCCCCGAGGTACATAAACATAAGCAGATAGCAACCCTACTAGAATGCAGGGTAGCCGGTATCACTTTACCACGTAGGGACTAACGCTCGTCTCTATACAAGTGTGCTGGAAGAGATCATAAGCGTTGTCAATGTTCGATGCTGCCGCCGTAGTTTCCTGTCTAACCTGGAATCCTTCATAAACATCAAAAGCCATTGTAGCTGCCTTTGACCAGATATCTTTCCTTGTGACGAGGGGATCTGGTCGACGTTCAGAGGAAAGGCGAGACGGACATATAATCAGATTGCTACTGGAACTATTAGTGTTGGAACTCTTCGCTGGCGGCTGAGGATGGGGACGGACCGCTTATGGGAATGCCCCGAATGCTGTGATGTCGGTTCCTAAATCAATCAATCAATCAATCTTTCCTTGGTCGGTAACTCTCCAACCCTCTTGGTAGTAGCTCTTCTCTCTCCGCGTATTACTACAACTTAACGGCAAGTATCTTCTCCAATACTTTACCAAATGTCTCCTGCAAGATGATAATATTATAGCAACTGAGTCTTGAATTGTCTTTGTCTGGCTTATGGAGTGAGAGTAAATAGCTGTGCGCCCACTCTTGGGGCACCGATTTTGTACTAATGCTAAGCTTGAAACATGTAGTCATCTCCCCCCAAATCTCTCCTAAAGCTCAGCTTGAAAGATGTAGTCATCTCCCCCAAATCTCCATCATTTATATATTTCATATAGGCGTATCTGACCCCTTTCAGGACCAGGCACAGTGTCATTTGCTATATCAGTGGTTCTCAACCTTTTTTGGCCCGTGCCCCCCTTCACCATATTTTTAGAACGTCATTCCCCCCCCCCCCCTTCCTGTCAAAAATTTGGCCTGTGCCCCCCTTCACCATATTTTCAGAACGTTATTCCCCCCTTTCATATTTCCTACCTAAAAATCCCCCACCCCTACACAGTATACGTAAAAATGGAAGGTAAATATGTTAAAACAGGTCTAGACATCCACATAAAACGTGATTTGTGGGTCTACTTACTTTATAAAATGAATTTTAGAAGGAATGAGACGTGCATAACTGTAAAGTATGAAGGGAAAAGCAATATCAAGTAATCGGTTCTTGTATTAAGCGATCTTGAAATGATCTTCATTCCCCCCTGGAAACCCTAAAATTCCCCCCTGGGGGGGGGGGGGGGGGGGGGGGATTCCCCACCGGTTGAGAACCACTGTGCTATATATATATATATATATATTATATATATATATATATATATATATATATAATTATATATATATATATTGTATATCGTCTACCTGCATGACATCCTTATAGCTGTCATCCCTGACGAAACCTGCTATTTGCTCTCTAACAGCATCACTGTGATCTGTCTGTTATTACAGCCCAGGAAGGCGTCACCTTTCTCCTTTTCCGTTGTCATAGGCGTGACGTTATCTCTTTGTATGGTCCCTACTTTAGTAGGTGGGTCATTTATTCGCATTTGTCTATGTTGTTTTAAGAATCTGCTTAATGTTTTACCACCTCCAAACTCATTCATGCAATGGCAAACTACTGAGCGTAATCTTACCAAGACATCAATAGCAGCTGAAAAATGCTGGTGTTAACTGCAATGTCCTGTAAAGGATATGCAAAAAAAAAAAACAACAACAACTCATAGTAGGTCTGCTTGTTCTAATGCACGTCTTGGGTCGGAAGTGTCCAGTGTGGGTATCAGCCCGCTCATGGTTGAAGGCGTCGCGTGCTTTCGTAGTCTTGGTCTTGTTAGATTTAGAAATCAGTAACGAACATGTTAGGGAACTTCCATGATTCCGAGAAAGGCTTTTACGTATCCGATATAAATCTCATTGGCATTCTAGCTGGCCTCCGATCATTAATGCAGACCACCTGTGACTCAACTTGGGCAACTTCAAGAGCATTCCCCTGTCCGTTTTCCACCCGATAATCCTATTCTTTGCTCCGAGGATTAACATCTCTACCAAATATGCCTGCCTCCAGAGATTTCCTCCAACTCTTTGAGCCAGTCCTAGTACTCTTTAAGTACTGCTGAATCTACCACAGCATATACATTTATTATGTTCCACACGACGCCACCAATCTCCATCCATATCTCCTCACATGCCTTCGTAATTATCAGCCTTCTGTGTGGAGAAGATGTATTATGGAGAGGTCGATTTCCTTGTAGGGACTTGGTGTGATGGGGGTGTTCCGTCTGGCTTGAATGTCACTTGCAGTAGTAATGAATATTCTACGATATAACGGAAGCATGCCGTCTGGCTTGAGTTTATGGTGAAGTAGTTATGGGTGTCCTACGCACTCCTCTGTTGGGTGTGTGTTGTTTCCGTTCTGGGTATTTGATATTTGTGGCAAGCAAGCTGGTGTCCATTGTACACGTACGTATTTAACCTTTATAGAGACGCTTTATTTTTCTTTCTTTTTCGGTGCGACTGCCTCTGAAGTATGGTGTGTTGTTCATGAAATGTACGTTGTTGTGAGAACAAAACTTCTGTAATGTGTTACTGTTTATCTCAGCCAGACAACGCTGGCAGGGGGAGACTAAGCGAGAAGATGCTGGACCGTTTGACATCACGTAATGGTGTAACGTCGGTATCAGAAATGATTCGCAGCACGAGAGACGGAAGATTGTGGGAAGACATGATCACCAATGTTACACGGCATGAACTATAGAAGAAGAATGATCCCAAATAAATTCCTTGCCACCATTCTACCCAAGACAATTTTCCCAAAACTAAGAAAATTGCCCAACTGGGTCGATTCTAGAGCTGTAACATGTGAAATACGCATGTTACAATGGAGATTTAAACTTAATCATTGTTGGTAAACACTGATGGCGCTAACCAGATATATTCTGTTTAGCTTTGGTGATTATGTGTGTTCACAGCCTTCTGTCTCATTTTCTGCCAGACATTTCTGATACCGATGTTCTTCCAAGCTACGATGTTACACTGTCCGGCATGTTCTCTCGCGGTCATGTCTGCCTCACCCGCTTGGAACGTTTCAGTTGAGAGAACTTACTCCAGCTTTGACAGCTCATAACAAGACCAACGAATGTGGACTGTCTCCTTCTTCTCTTACGAGTAACAAATTCTTTTTCTGAGTTCATTCTTGCATCATGTGTCATGCTGATATTGCGGTCATGTTTTGCCATCTCACGCGATCATCAGAGTCGTGGGTCAGCTCAGTGTTCTTATCTCGACCATACAACGTGGCCAAACCATTAAGGCATTCACTTCTCTGCCTTCCCCTTTTTCTCTTCCTTCCGATCTTGCCAGTTGTCACCAACTTCTCCAATATATTTCTTCTCATAACGTGGCCAAAATGGTGACTGCCTACGTCTAATTTCTCTAATAAGTTTGCGGTTTTCATGGGGGGGGGGGGGGTGTCTGTCAATGGCATTCTTTACATTTCCCTCAGAAACCACATTTTCACAGCCATTAGATGTTTTTCAGCTTGTCTGTTCATTGCCCACGCTTCACATCCATAAAAAGTATAGGTTCTCTGTAGCACCTCAACACTCTTTTTCTCGTTATAAATGATATCTTTTTATTGGTCAATATATTTTGCATCTTGCAAAAGGCTACTTTCACCATGGCGATTCTTGTTCTAATCCCATCAGATGTTATGACTGTTCTGAGATAAATGCAACGATTCACTTCTTTAAGAATATTCCCATTTACTTGTATATTACATTGAGGTGTGTCCTTCTTCCTAGTGACGACCATAATCTGTTTCCTCTTACAATTTAATTCTTCTTCTTCTTCTTCTTCTTCTTCTGCGTTAATCCGGATTTTTTTTTTCGGACGTGATTGCGTTGTGACTGTTTACAGCAGAGCTGCGTTCTTGCGCCGTTAGGCCGACACATCCGACTTCTGCGGGCATTTGCTGACCGTGTTAACCTTCCCGGGGCAATTTAATTCTAACCCTAGTTGCTCACTGTGTGCAACAACCGCATTTACCAAATGTTGCAGATCTTGCTCATTTATGCAATCAATACTGTATCATCCGCATATGTAATATTATTAATGTTACTTTCCCCATGATTATTCCATTTATATCTTCTAACTTTCTGAAAAAACATGTTCACTGTACAAGGGCGAAAAAGATCTGGAGACATTACACATCCCTGTCTCACACCTCTCTTTTGTGAGTTAACGTCTTTCAAATATTTTCGAGACGTCCCCGAAATATTGGCTCAATACAGTCCTTAAGAACTCTTGTGAAATATTGCGTTTGCTTGGGATATCCTACATGTAACCTTTTTTATACATTTAACAGAAAACCATATAAACAATATAAAGATAAACAAGAACACGCGTGCACAGAGCCATAAAGATATCCACAACTTTATTTGCCATAAAATAAGTGTGATCATAGTAGATGCTTGCTCGAAATATAAATATACTTGCATCGAAAATTGCGTGTTTTATTTTTACGATAACATTTCTTGTTTGTGTGATGTATGCCTTTAAAATATTAAACATTATAAGATATGCTACTCATTCATGGTTAGAAATAGCTTGCATGGTGCGTGCTGGTAAGTATATGCATGTGTCCTTGTGATAGATTAACGGAAACGTAAAATACTAATACACATACCAACAAAATCCTAGAACAAGCATGCTAGTAAAGAAGCATAGAACAAGCATTCTAGTGATAGATCAACGGAAACTGTCAAACTGTCATTTACTGCCAATATAGTACCTTGCGGTGTATGGCAGGGGAGTATTGATCCTGAGGAATTAACGCCGCCTGGCTAGTGCAGTCGCCGCGATCGGAAACGTTAAATACTAATACACGTATCAACAGAAGCTTGGAACAAGCATGCTATTAAAAGGCTGTGTTGACCGACAACAATTCAAGCAATAGGGAAATTATGGTAGCATAAAACTTGGAATTAAATCGGCAAGTACATTAATTATCACCATGTGGCAGATCCTTTGAAGAACGCGACTGCCATTACCCCCGTCGAAACGATTCTCCATCGTTTGCCAGTTTCTCTGCCTCATATATTTTCAAACCCAAGCTTCTAATGCCTTGTGTCCATTTTGGTGCTGGTAAACCCATTCTTCTTTTCCCAGAAACCACAAGAGCCCCGATTTTCCCTTAATACTAATTACAAAATGGTCCATGATACACTTACGTATGTTACCATATTTACGTTTTTAATAATTTTCCGTTGATAATGTTAGCTGGTGTTATACCGTAGGTTGATAATTTTTTTTATGGCTCTAGGGTTCATAATACTGTTTAACCTCTGCACTGTCCGTTAATTTTCGTCTGCCTTTTTTTCTAAACATGTCCTCTTTGTTGTTGATTATAACGTAATGTAAGTAAAGATTCGTTTACATGCTATGAGGCTAATTTGGCATATAGTGAAGACTTCTTCTTCTTCTTCAGCATTCCGATCCATTGAGGTTCTTTGCTGCAGATACAAGCCGTCTCCATTCGTCTCTCTGGTTGACCTTCTCTTGCCAGTCGCTGATTCCAAGTGCTTGTAGGTCTGTATGTATATTATCTCTCCACCGTCTTCTTGGTCTACCTCGGGATCTACGGTCATTTATGTCTTGAGTGTAAGCGAGTTTTGTTTCCCTATTATCTTTCATTCTTTCTATATGCCCCAGCCATTGCAGTCTATTAGCCTTCATGATACCAGTGATTAGCGGGGACTTAAACAGATCATAAATATCTTTGTTGCTTCTTCTTTTCCACTCTCCACTGGCTACCCTGCTATGTGATACTCTAAATAGAAACTGGCTACCCTGCTTCTCTGTGGTACTCTAAACAGTAACTGCATACCCTGCTATGTGGTACTCTAAACAATAACTGGATACCCTGCTTTGTGGTACTCTATACAGTAGAACAATAGAAACAATGAGTTGAGGAAAGACAGTGCCTAACAGAGTTTAATATAGGAGAACAAGAATGCCAGGTGTTGACAAAAAAAAAAAAATGATACAAGCTCCTCTAGAGAGAAAAACACCTTTACATTATCAGGACGGAGGGATATGTGTGAAATAGAAGTGCAAAAGTAAAGGGCCTATTTACGCGCAATAAGAGAATGTATATGGAGATAGATCTATATTTTTAAAGATCAGTTGCTGGCCGAGTGGCTAGAACGCCATATGGCACCGAATCCTCGATGAGGTGTGAATTTTTGTTTTCTGTCGTGGGCAAAAATAACAACCTAACCTACACAGCTCACGGTGACTGCACCTAGCCAGGTGGCCTTAATTCCGCAGGTTCAAGACCATCCACCCCCCCCCCCCCCCACCCCGTCCTACACAGCAAGCTACTACAGACAGTAGATGACGGTCAATGGGCACTCCGTGGGTGATTATATTTCAAATGCACGTCGTTTCATGACGTCAATAGCATTCGCTGCATAACAGATCACGGTTTGTCTGTATATTAAATAAATGGTATGTCCTTTGCAGGACGTCGCGATCAACCCCAGGTTGATTTTCTAAGCAATTTTACGTAAAGTAGTTTGCCTTTGCTTTCAGAACAAGAAGACAATGTTTAAGTCTAACTGAACGGTGTAGAAAACGACCCCACTGCCCCGTAATGATCGCACTTGAAGTTTAATACCTAGAGGGCTCTTATCCTATCGACAATGTCGACTGCTATTTGTCTATATATAGATTGCCGAAATCTAGCAAGCTCATAAACATATACTAACACAATCACACGTTTACGCATACATATATCCATACTTTATAACTAATTAAATTATGGTATTTTGTTATGTGTTGAATTTAAAAAAAAATTTATTCTGATGTTTCCATTTCACTGCTTTGTGTGTTTTCTCGCCAGGAGGACATGGACTCTTCCTGTTCTGTACGCCAGCCGCTGGATTGGGACACGTCATCCGTGTGCGTCGGTGTGTCGTCACGAGTTGATGCGTCTTGAGATAGCCCAGGTGTGCGCGTGACTTCTGGAATACACACGTGTGTTCAAATGATATTATGTGAGGTAATGTGACAAGCCGACAAGTACACAACTCCCCTGGATCATTGGTATCTATAAACTATAACTATATGACATACGACATATAAAATCAAGAATCAGCATAATTACACGTCGGACACTCCCACGCATGCTCCGCTCGCTTCTTCGGTGGCCAGCAAAGAGTTCTCATGCTGAAAGGCAGCCTACTGAACGCAACCCTGCATTTTCCTCCACGGGTTGAGTGTTGCCCAGACCCTCTACTGCAGTGATTCTCAACCTTTTTTGTTGGCCCATGCACCCGTTCTCTATATGTTCAGGTCATTCCCCCGCTCCCTTTCGTATCCCCCCTACATAGTATACATGAAAATTGAAGCTAAATTTAATTACTTATACTAGAACAGATCTAGACGTCCATATAAAACGTGATTTGCGGGTCTATTTACGTTATACAATGAATTCCAGAAGGGTGAGAAGTACAGAACCGTAAAGTATGGAGGGGAAAACAATATCAAGTAATCGGTTCTTATATTAACGCGATCTTGAAATAATCTTAATTCCCCCCCCCCCCCCCCTGGAAACCCTAAAATTGCCCCCTAGGGGTGAAATCCCCATCGGTTGAGAACCACTGCTCTACTGAATCAGCCTCTTCACGCTCGGATCCTTTATTTTGCTGCACTTCCCATTCATTGAATGATTCAATCCCAGGGAACCTTCAGTCATGCCACAATCTAGCTTCCCCCCCCCCCCTCCCACTTTCCCAAAGAAGCGGCACCTGCCAGTCTATTTGCCGGTTCATATCCTCGCACACCCGCGTGCTTTGGGCAGAAAATCTCCGACTTGCTCTCGACCTTCATCTTTTCGACCGAAGCAAGTTACTTGACGAGAAATACACACTTTTCTATGTTACCTAGCATGCACTGCGAGTCTCTCACAAACACAACATGTCGTTCTGTCCGATTCTCCAGCCATCGGAAAGCCGCCGTAACAGCCTCCAACTTCATTATCTTGTTCAAAATCGTGATATCATACGCTAGACTTTCCTTTGTTGTACAGTATCATCATCATGTGCCATGCCGATAATAGTGGGTGGTCTTTTTTCGCCATCTCATACGATCACCAGAGTCGTGGATCAGCTCTGTGTTCTTGTCTCGACCATATCATGTGGCCAAGCCATCCTGATACAGTCAAACCTCGGGTTTCGTCGATAATTCGACCGAAAACAATCGGCGAAACCCGAAACCGACGAAAACCGAAGCAATTATTTCCATATGAATTAATGTAAATCCAATTAATTCGTTATGGAAACTCATTTAAAATACATTAAAAAAAACACACACACACATTTTATAGATGTCATAATCTCCCCACCTGTTCTACCGCGTCTTCATCAACGACGCCTGGCAGTTACGGCCAGGTCCGCCTGTGAGCGACACTAACTACGCTGTGACAGGAATGGTCAGTCGGTGCATGCGTGGGACATGAAGTCCACGCAGAGACACAACTCCGACTAGCGAGGGCTCACAGCGGTTAGCGGGAGACGGCTCTGGACGGTTGTACAGGACAGACGGATTGAATGGTGCTCGTATGACTTGTGTGTATGAACGCTAATAGAGAGAACGCCTGTGTGAGTATAGGAGACTGTGCGCCTGGTATGTAGGATTGTGAGTTGTATACATTGCATCTATATATCTATTGATTGTATTATGGCATCGCTATTGTAATTGCGCGATGCATGCAATGGTTGTGGCGAGTGAGAAGTGCGAATAAAGTGTTTGAATTTTATTCTCAGTGTGTCACGTAAAGTCATTTTGTGACAGTGTTTGTATCACATCTGTTAGTTGTTACGAGCCTGTGTTATTGCTGAATGCAAGATTCTGACAATAGAGAATAAATATAGTGTTTAATACTATTTTCGGTCCCAGACTTGTCTGAACTCGCACCTTCGCCGTACCTAGTAACACTGTGTGAGTGCCAGTGCGCCGCTTGAATTTTCCAAACCATCATCTGCTGGCCTTAAAATCACTAAGTACACTAGCACTCGTCCCAAGCACTTTCTTAATTTGATCGGCATACAACAGTTTACCCTTTTCACATATGATTGCCTCCGAAGCAGAATCGCCATCTAACTGGTTTTGATTTATCCAAATTAATTAGAACTTTTTGACATCTTCAATTGTTTTCGATCTCTGTTTCGTTAGCACATTCATGTCTTTCGCTACATTAGCCTCCTTTATTCCTTCATGTTTCGCCACAATGAAATTTATCATGGTTGGCAACTTCCCGTACATGCGGCCGATTTCAGCAATCTTAATGCCGCTCTCGTATTTTAATATTAGCAAGTGGTGCTCACAAACTGAGCAGAAGAACGCGTGGGTCTCTCTGTTTTCACAAAATTAGCAGCGAAATCATATGGGCACGCCGACGAAATCCGAGGCAATCGATGAAAACCGAAACACGTTTTCGCGGGAAAAATCGACGAAAATCGAAACCGACGAAAACCGAAGGCAACGAAAACCAAGGTTTGATTGTATTTACTTCTCTACCTTCCCCTTGTTCTTTTCCACTCCATCACCAAGTTCTCTAGTTTATTTCTATAACAATATGTTGTTGCTTGTCCATCAAGAATGATGATGACCATTCAATTCATCCAGCGGTGTTGAAAGTATGGAGCCGTGAGTTCTAAGATGGCTGGTAAGGCCTATTTCGGCTTGAAATATTCTTTGACAATGTGAGCAACGAATGTTTGACGTTCCAGGAGGAGGATCTCCTGCAGTGGTTTTTCTGTCCAGCGTTTTCTTAACAGCTCTTGCAGTCCTGGTTGCTTCACAAGTGACTGCACCCTTGCGTAATGATGTACGCCACGAATTTCGGTCTTTGACAGCAGTCTCCCAGGTGTCAAGATAAATTCCAAAAGCTTTCAGTGAAATTTTCAGTGTCTTTAAAGCGTTTCCTCTGGCCGCCTTGGGAGCGTTTACCACAACGCAGTTCGCGTAAAAATTCGTTTAGGGAGCCTGTGATCTGGCATGTGAGTTAAGTGACCAGCCCAGCGAATCTGATTCTTCATTAGTAGAGTGTGAATACTGGGCATGGACGCTCTTTCTAGAACTCCGGTGTCTGGGATATTGTCTTGCCATTTAATCTTAGGCAGACTGTGTGGAAGTGGTTTAATTTTCTAGCTTGTCGCTGATAAACAGTCCAGGTTTCACAAGCATATAGCAGTGTGGAACTGCTTTGTATACTTTCAGCTTTGTTTGCAGGCTTATTCCATTTCTGTCCTATACATTCTTATACAGTCTGCCAAAGGCCGCGCTGGCCTTGGAGATTCTTGCATTCACTTCGTCATCAGTTGTGGCAGCTTTATACAATATAACTACTGCCTGTCAAGCAAGAGTTAACAGAATTGACGTCATTGTATTCCGCACAAAATAATAATTGATCTGACATCCTCCACACATATTGAAGAGAATGTAGGCTAATTTTCATAGTAGCAAATTAGTTGTGTATATGCCTACTGCTACCCCTTGACTGTTCTTGCCGCCGGTTATCTTGTCAGACGCCATATAAGGGTTTTTAGCGACACTAAACTCTTGGCCATACATAATATTCTTCTGACTTATTAAGCTCCCTACTTTCCGTACATGGCTCCTTGTGGTTTTTGACTGTTACCCAAGCTGAAAATGGCGCTGAAGTGACCTGATTGTTAGTCACGAAAACCTTTACGCGAATCGCGACGACCACGTTGTACTTCATTCGATGGGTCGGACGGACGGACAGACAAAGTGACAGACTAACTGACAGATAGACAGGCCGCCAGCCCTTCCTCCCAGCCGACCAATGGACCGTAAGAGGGGTGGTAGGATGAGAGGACAATCAGACAGACATATAAAAACTGATAAAGGTAGTCCCAAAGCAGATAATGCCGTTGGAGTGTGATGTGTCAGATCTTCACATAATCTAGGCCATATTTCAGGCGGGTAGCCAGTTCCGCTCCTCGTCCCTGCCTCGAACAAAGACCACTGTATTGGCATGCAAGCCCTCTAACTACTAGGCTACCGTAATTCCAGACAGACAGACAGACAGACAGACAGACAGACAGACAGACAGACAGACAGACAGACAGACAGACAGACAGACAGACAGACAGACATATTGATTTATTTGGTTGTTTCGGGATTTGAAATGTAAATATTGAGCACAACCCGCCACTGGCAACGCTGATCGTATTCCGGTATGAACCTAAGGCCTATCCACGTCAATATGGTAGCACTATACTCGAGTTTCCCTCTCGTTTGAGTTCGTCAGTAGTGCATATCCCTGATCGGATCCGGAAACATGCCCCGGATCACTGGCGCGTGAAGCGGGTGTGTAACCACGCGGCACACGTTGGACACGGCCAAATTATCATTACGAGAATACCACAACGTCACCCATCGTAGGCTATGCTCAAGATTGCCCAATCGCCGCGACTGACGTCCGTCAATCGATGTGGACCCGAACGATCAGGACTTCTCACTGGCAAGGAACACCAGGCCTCCTAAAGGCGTGTGCCGCGTGGTTACACACCCGCTTCACGCGCCAGTGATCCGGGGCATGTTTCCGGATCCGATCAGGGATATGCACTACTGACGAGCTCAAACGAGAGCGAAACTCGAGTATAGTGCTTCCATATTGATGTGGATAGGCCTTAGGTTCATACCGGAATACGATCAGCGTTGCCAGTGGCGGGTTGTGCTTAATATTTAGACAGACATATGGCTGGACGGAGGGACGGGTGGTGGATAAATGGCAGATAAACAGACAAAGAGATAGACATATAGCTTTAAATACCTTATAAAAGAAACGCAGCATGGGATATCACCTGCAGCAAAGAAGTCAGCATTAAATTTGGATGAGCTATAGAGCTTGTAACAGTAACTTTACCTGAACTCGCCGGTGTTACATCCAACGCGAATCTGACGTGCTGCTGCACACTTTCTAGCGCCGATTTTCGCTTCAAATACGAAGTCCTTATAGCATCTTGGAGTTTCTTCTGCTCAACGTTAGCCTTTCGAGAAAACATGAGGCCAACGTGTGTTGTCATTAGAGTGCAGTTCCAGATCAATAAGAACACACAAATTACTCCCTCCAGCACGAACATCACGTCCACAATTGTGAAGGGCACGTCAATTACAGGAGGGACTCGTTCGTCCGTGAGCACTGTTAAGTATATCAAGAGGTTAAAAATAAAAGCAAAACAGGTTGAAAGGTTAGACGGATAGATTTCATTGCACCTGGTTTTATCCCATATGGTTCGGTCTGTTTCCACAGGTCGGCCTGCCTTCGCACAAAGCACAAACTCCGTAGCTCCAGCGAAGATTCAGTCTCCGAGAAAGCTGCACTCATGAACTGAACAATGAAGTCTTGAATCGAATACACGATCTTTGGAGCGCGAGGCAGGCGGCGAAGCCATTTGGCCACGGAGACTCCCTAGCGTGTGGAAAGAACCCACCACACAGCGGTCAGAAAATCGTTTAAGCGCGGTTGTGTTAAACCTCTCAGCCGACATCGACCTTCGTTAGAAAAACTAACTAATCCATGTTTCCAAGGATATTGATAGACTGGACATGCGGTACATAACACTGAGTGAGGCCTAATAAGAAAATCATAACGGGAGTAAAAATACACACGAGGCTCAAGGTACTAGACAGGACGGAAGAGAAAACCACTGGGAGAAAATAGAAATTCGTAACGGTCATGTTTAATACGAGCATTAAACAAACCCACTCTAAACAAATACAACTGGGGGAAAAAAAACATGGAAGACAAATAATATTCTAAAACACACAAAATAAGAAATAAGCGCAAAGAAGACACACAGTAACAAGTAAAATAGAGGACCCGGTTACAAGTCTGAGGGCGTGCTGGGTACATGGTGTTAGTCCTATGTTTTGATAGACTAATTGGCGCTTAGTCGGCTCCGTAGCTTAGGTCTTACGGACGCGATTTGTTTAATTAATTTAATTGTGTTGATAGCGATGTTCTGTAAATAAGATATGTACATACACAAAAAAAAAAAAACAACAACAACAACATTGGCCTTTGATAGGTGCACACACACAATCACTTGTATGGACTAACTGACACTTAATGTGTGATGTGGTTGCGCGCGCGCAGATTATAGATTTATACATTTGAATTTTTAAGATTATTAAATTAGAATATAGAACTCAAGGTATTCATTCAGCTAACATATCGAGGGGATGACGTAATGCAACGTCTACAGGACAGGCCCATCACAGCAGTCGGCCGAACATTCTCTGCTGCACCTCCAGTCATTAGGTACAGAACCAGACCTATTCCCACTCCAGCCGTAAAAGAATCTGTTGCTTTGTACGCCAAATCCATTGTATATACCAATTTACATGCAGGTGCGAGTCTACCTACATCGGCAGAACACAGAGCGCAAGTTACACAGCAGGGTTGCTGAACACATTCCTAACTGGATTGACAAGATACTACACACAGACGATGTGAGCCTAGGTAGGCTGATACACCGGAACATTCCCGCTTCATCGATCGCGAGGCATGTGCTGGAAAGCGGTCATGTGATTGAGAGAGACAGTGCCTTTCGTGTGTTGTTCAACACACAAAACAGTCGCTTGTTAAAGTTTTCAGAAGCCATAATGATTAACCTACATAAGCCAGCCTTGTGCAAACAGAAAGACATGTTAGTCAGTTTAAAATTACCGTGGTAGACAACTGACATCACTGTGCGAACATATGTATATTTAGTTTGAGGGATTTATCTAGTCATTTTACTTTATGTTGTGTGAATTCTGCAGTAGTGTGTCTGACGAGATGCAGCGAAATATGCCAAGCAATAAATCGTGCAATCTATTGTTTGTGTCTTCGTTATTCAAATTTATAGATTACTTGACACTTGATGGGTGATGTGGTCACACACACCACACGCATACACACACACACACACACACACACATATATATATATATATATATAGATATATATATATATATATATATATATATATATAATATATTATATATATATATATATTATATAACCACTTCGCCACAAAACTCCCGCCCCCTCAGGGAAAGTGTCTCAGTAGGTCACTATATATAAAGAGAGAGTCTGTATCGAAGGGACCACTGCCTAAAACAATCAATGTCGAGGGTACGCCGTGAAGTTATAAACAGACTGAACGGAGTAAATAAAATACAGTTGTACCATTACTGACAAGGCATAGGATTATTATCACAACAGAATAACACATTGAAC
This sequence comes from Cepaea nemoralis, assembly GCA_014155875.1. NCBI lineage: Eukaryota > Metazoa > Mollusca > Gastropoda > Stylommatophora > Helicidae > Cepaea > Cepaea nemoralis. The sequence continues at coordinate 24,716 of JACEFZ010009316.1, forward strand.
ATATATAAGCATGCTGCCATAAAGGCCGAAAAGGCCGTTCCAGTGACAAATTTCAGAATTATGGCACCTTGCCGCCTTGACAGACGATAGTTTGTTACATTGTGCTTCAAAAAGGCACAATAACTACAGCCCATGGCGGTAGCGAATGTGACTGGTAAGGCCAATTCGCGCTGTTAAAGTTCGTCTACAGTGGATGCATGTGAACACATGACCATTTCCACCATCATGCACCATCTTATGTTTCACACGCTAATTTTCTCCTTTGTATTTATTCCATTTCTGATATTTGTCCCCCATGCAACACGTTACGCGGCGACCTGCTCCCAATGTATCTTCTTCTTCTTCTGCGTTCATCCAGAGTTTTTTTTTCCCCCGACGTGATTACGTTGTGCCTGTTTACAGCAGAGCTGCGTTCTTGCGCCGTTAGGCCGACACATCCGACTTCTGCTGGCATTTGTTGACCGGGTTAACCTTCCCGGGGCTCCCAATGTATATTTTCAATGCCTGTATCAATCATGTCCCGCTTACACATATCTTTGTATCGTAGTAGAGGCCGACACTGAGATCTCTTACCCATGTGTAATTCACCAAAAAAGATATCCTTTGGTATTCTACCATCATCCATCCTCCTAACGTGTCCTATCCATCTAAGTCTACGAAGATTGTGCGCAACAGCTGTACACACGCTTATGGATCCTCGTCCTTGATAAGAGTCCGTGCACTGTGTTAAAATTATCATTAGGTGATTAATATGGGAGAGGGGGAGCTAGAGAGTCAACTAGGAACAGACAGAGAGAGAGCTAAAAACAAAAAACAA